>JAWWEU010000111.1:110641910-110660100 GCA_035583155.1 Acropternis orthonyx
CCCCCCAGCACTGAAACTAAACCCAGAAATACTCCTAATGTATGTTAATCTTTAATAGGCATTACAGCCATGGGCTGAGACTAAAACTACCATGATATAAAAATGTCCAAAACTTGCAGTATGAATGTCAGGTTCCTCACACCAGAAATCTCCTCCTACTGATCCACTCATCTTGCCCCTCACCACTTGCTGCTTTGCACACAGCCAAAATCTGTCGTGAAACCACATTGCTAACATAATGCATGAACAGCACAAGGCCACTGGACTCCTGTCAACTCTGATGGTAGGGATGCAGTTCCAAGCTGTTACAAAACTGAACAAGGAAAGAGTATAATTAACTAATGGACACCATGAATTCTACACATATTTTACAGTACAGCCTTCAGTAAGTCACAGCATACAGAAGAGCAGACGTTTCCAGGAGCTGAGCCATGCAGAGCCATCACATCCGTGTTCCACGTGGAGGACTTGCAAACAATTGAATCATAAGGACTACTGAAAGCCTTAAACATCACAAGTAAGATGTTTTACCCTCACACGGTAGCTCAAAAGGAGGTGGGGTTCTCCTACATGGTCTCAGGAATAGCAGTGACACATAGCAGAGTGATTTCTACCTGTGCCTCCTCCCAAGCAAACCACACCAGTCGTGCCAGCTCTAGTCCTGATAAACAGCTCTATCAAAGCAGTCCCACTGCTTCCTGCTCCTGAAGTTTTGATCCTGTGTGCCAGCCAAGCAAACTCTGCTGCCACAAGGAAGGGATATGGCAGAGGAAGTTCTCTGCAGTTTAAGATGATGCTGACCTCATATATTCAAATATTGACTTATAGTCTTGTTTTAAGCAAAATGCCCTGAGCCATCAGGATTCTTTCATTAGTTTATAATAATACAAAATAATGCCAATGGAACTGAAATATTTTCATACCATTCCATGTACATTTTATTTTAAGCATACACAATTAATTCCCAATTTACTGTAAACCGATTATTTCAGCCAGGGATTATTTCAAAGATAGAGAACCTAAATCTGTACAATTTATTAGTTCTGGTTGCTGGGCAAACAAATAATCCTTTCAAGCACTAAAGACACCTCCAATACATACAAACACACAGTGTTGGACCCAAGATGATTCTACACAAAACCAGCACAGCTGTGTCCACCCAGCCTCTGGACACACCATGAACACCCTGCTGTCACCCAGTGGGGACTCAGTTTGGATGCAGGATTTGCTCTGTTTGAAGCAACTTCATGTTGAAGTATGAATCTTCACACTCACTTCAACACACCCCATGTCTCAGAAGGCTCAGCAGTTCAAAGCAGCATTAGATGAGTGGTGGCAATCAGCCACTATGTCACAGTCAGACCAAAATCCCAACAAGCCCCTTCCCACTTCCCTAGCACAAGAGCAGAGCCATCAGAGCACCATCCCCACCTGAGCCAACATTTATAGTGCTGTGCCAGGGCAGATCAGTCTTCAGCCCCAGCTCCCATTCCTCTGTGAAATTTTAAAAAACCCCAACGTTTATTTAGAAGGGAATTTAAATACCAAAGTCTTCTCAATCAAAGATCATAGCACTGTTATCAAAAAAATAAAATCTGTTATCAAAATAAAATTTTTCTAGAATACAGTCTATCTTTGCTATCACTATGAGAAAGGTATTAGATACATGTGATGGTTTACAAGCTCTGTTAGAAACTTAGTAAGTATTCTCCAGTGCTTACAGTGAGGGTATTTTAAACTGCTCTAAAGAAGCTTTTAGGAAAAAAAGAATGCAGTCAGAATAAACACGCACCACGAGAAAACCAACAACAAACAGGCCAAAAAAAAGGCAGCAAAACAACTTCAAAACATATTGTCTCACAATATCAAGTATCTCATTTGGGCCTTTGATTCCCCAAACTCCAGCACCAGCAGCCCAGCTACTGTCAGCTTCCTATTTTGAATAAATGCTATGTGCTCCAAGGGAAAAAAATTACCATTGGAAGAGGGGAAGAAACAAGCTAGAATAAAAGGCAGTTCCATTATTTTCCTGAAGTATGTGGTTATACCACATTTTACCTTTCTAATGACAACTGAGACATTATTTCATCCTTTCAATACATAAAGGGGGCTTGTAAGAAAGACGGAGAGACTTTTTCCCCAAGGTCTCTAAGTGATAGGACAAGGGGCACTGGTTTTAAACTGAAGGAGGGGAGATTTAGACTGGATATAAGTAGGAAATTCTTTAGTGTGAGAGTGGTGAGACACTGGCACAGGTTCCCCAGACAAGCTGCAGATGTCTCATCCCTGGAAACTTTCATGGCCAGGCTGGACAGGGCTTTGAGCAATCTGTCTAGTGGAAGGTGTCCCTGCCCATGGCAGAGGGGTTGGACTGGATGATCATTAAAGTCCCTTCCAACACAAACTATTCCATGATTCAGGCGCAAAAATCTTGTAATTATATATTACCCATGTGTTAGGTAGACCATACGAACAAATGAATGTATTGGTAACTGGCTTTAGCATGTTCTTTTTCAGAGACACCCTTTCACAAATTTCGTGTAATCCACAAAATCTCTCAGATCCCTCACTGAAGTTTCTTACACTTTCAGTTTTACATTTACAGCTGGCACGGAACTCTGCAGAAGTTGGGCAAGCGGAAATTAATTTCAGTCACTAAACACTTGTCCCAAAAATACCTCCTTGGTGCTGCGCCACTGACATCCCAACAGTGAACTCTCATACAGTATAATCCCCAGCCAGCTCCAGGTGCTGTCAAAAGACTGCGATAAGGCAACTTGAGTAAAGTTTCTCTTTGATTTTTTTCTTGTCCATCCGGCAGTGTCTGCGATTTTTCTTTAATCCTTCTGTAACTTGCTCTACGCTGCATTATCCCATTCTACCACAAACATTTTCCCCTTAAAGCAACAATCCCTCTACATACACAGTTTGGTTAAAAAAAAGGAAAATAAAAACAAACATAGCAGTCTACCCTTGAGACAGTCTAAAGTGAGGAGACTTGGTTCTATGAGCACAAAACTTGTCCATCTGGAAGCCGCTCTGGATCCGCCTGGCATTTTCAGATTGGGTAAGGCCATGGTGCATTCTCCAAGAAATGACTCATCACGCATTTTTAATTCATTTTGAATTTTACAGCCCAGTAAGAACAGCTGAAATAATTAGGGCAATGAACAACTGAAAACAGTTTAAAACGTATGCTCTTCCTCCCAAATTATTTCAACTAATGAGAAACTGATTGTATTTTAACAGCAACCATCTCAAACATCAGCTTCTCGCTCTGGCTCAGGTACAATTAGCAGGATACTTTGAGAATGAAAGCAAACAGTACAGCAGAAACCCTGCCCAAGCAGCCTGCCCTGAAATAGGCAAGCCACATAGGTCTCATTTTCCTACTCCAGGCTACTGTAATTTTCTGGAGCCCATTATAGTGCTTACTACTGTGTATGACAGAACACAACTGAAAAGTAAATGTTTGTCAATTTTCACTTTTCTAAAGCAAATCCTCTCCCCACACATTCTGGTAATTCCACAACTGTATCGTGTAGATGATACGTCACCATTACCAGCCAGCTGGGAAAAAAAGTTTTAGGGATACATTCCTCACTGCACATTTATTAAAGCAACTCTAGAAGCAACCCATCATGTCTCCTCCAGAAGGAGGACATATTATCAGAAATACTTGTCTTAAACTCAGTCACAAACTCAATAAAGATTACAGTTGTGGTCGTGCTTTAGCCCCTCACTTCTATGAGCCGGAACTGCCAGCCTCCTCCTTTCACAGCTGGAGAAGACATGAAATGTGAAGTATCAGTAAAATCTCTACCACCTACAGGTATTTGATACTACTATGTGATCTATAATGACAGAAGAGGTCAAAATGTTTTGCCTGAGAAGTTACTTAAGCGGAAAGTGATGGTTTGTGGTACTTGCTATTTCCCTCAGTCTGAGCTGAGCTCACTGCAGGCAATCAGCCTGGAAATGAGAGGTAACACCTGCAGGAAAGGCAGCAAATGTCTTCACAAACAGAAGTGAAAAAATGCTACTAATTCACCATGCAGAGAAAACCAGGGATCTTACAGGGCACAGGGCACTGCATTTAAAAAAACACAACACATTTTCTGAAATCATGACTCAGACACTGTTCCATATATAGATTTATGCCTCTTCCTCTATTCTTTTCCTTAAGTTAATTTTATAACATCTATTTGGCAAAACATTCAAGGTGAGTCACAAAATACCAAACTACAAAAGCTGCTAAAACAAAGCCATGCCAAAAAACCTCTGAAGAACAAAAGGATTGTATCTCATTTAGATTTTGTTAAATTCGAAGCATCAAATAAGCAGTCAAAGTAACAGAGTCAACACCGTATTTACAGGTTGTCCCTTAAAGTTTCCACTAGATAACTAGCTCAAAAAATATGTTTGCAGCTGCAGCTGAAGACTGTTACTGATCTCAGAACTTTTCTACAAAGTCTTCCCCCCCACCAAAAAAAAAAAAAAAAAAAAAAAAAAAAAAATGTATTTGAATTTTATAAAAGTTTCCTTCGTTGATTATAGCTCCAGGTTACAAATTCATGAGTTACAAAACCAAGTCTCTGAGAGCCTTTTGGGTTTAAACCAAAAGAAAACTCCTTTCACACTCTGCAAAAATGCAGAAATGCTTTGATAGACAGACTACTATTTGGCACGTATCTAATTCTGAATGACAATTAGTACTTGTGCAAACATGGCAAGAAGCTGGCTTTGAAATAAATTTATGGAAACTTAAAAGCATCATTCGGAGCACGCACAAAGTGTTCCCTGCATCTTTAAAAACAGACATGATGAAAGAGTCCGAATGGTCCCAGATTGGGATCTTGCAAAAACCACAAAATATGCTTAGAATTAAAACAGGGACAAGTGTTCCTATCTGACTCCATGCTGTCAGGACAGTCCATATTAATTGTGGCATTAATAAAGCTAATTTACTTTTTAGTGTGGACATTTTAGTCAATACAATAAACTGAACTGTTGACTGGAAAGCAGAGAAAGAAATCTTTATGCAATGGATTTTTTAAAAATGTTTGTCAAAACAACAAATGCTCAATGGCACCCTACAATCTCAACCACAGTTTTAAAGAAAGTAAAATTGTTAGTTCAATTATGTTCTAAAAGTTCAGAGATCAATCCTTTAAATACCCACTTGTAGCACGTATTTAGGATTTTAAATACCCAGTTGTAACATGTATTTAGAAGGACTTAATTCTTATTAAGATCATGACTTCAATCTGCATAGCTTGCAATGCTTCCAATCACTAAAAAACAAGGTTTGAGAAGACCTCTGGAGGTTATGTATTCCAACTTGATCAGAGCAAGGTTAATCTCAAAGTCTAATCAGGCTGCTCAAGGCATTGTTCAGCTAAATTTTAAAAGTCTTGAAAGGACAGAGATTAAAAAGGCCAACTTGGGCACCTTTTCTGATGCTTAACGCTCATAATGATCTTTCCACATCAAATTCAATAGGAATTGAATTGTCCTAACTTGGAGACACCAATTCACAACTTTTCACTGTGTCTCCACAAAGAGTATATCATTCTCTTCTTCAGGCTACGCCAATTTCTCACACACCAGCCACCTGACCACTCTCAACTCTCCAGTTTGGTTGCGTTTCCTCTGCATTTGAGGGGAGAGAAGAGCAAAAGCAGACACAGAGTGAGGAACAACCACTGCCCATGACCTGCTGGCTACTATCCTGCTCATGCCACTTGGCAGACAGTAAGGTAGCTTGCTCCTAGATGATGGATTTTGCATTTGTCATTTAGAAACAACACAAGGTTCCTGTTGACCAAGTCCCGCAGTACTACTCCAGCACGTCAATCATCGCCCACCTCATTCACTGTGGGGTTTAAGTGCCTGATCGTAATCGTGAGCACTTGAAGAAACCAGGGTTACGTCAACATCCCTATCTGCCTGTCCTCTTGATTCTCTCCCAGCAATTCTTCCCCATACATCCACTTGGCTGAAACAAGCCAGAAGAGCAGCATCTCAAAAATAAGAGCTATACTTTTCCCCCCCCTCCCCCTGCAGAGTCGGCACTGAAGCACCCAAATCTCAGTCCCTCCTGAGAAAAGATTTCAGGAGTGCCCCAGCACTACTGTTCTTTTAACCTGACAGCTGGCCAAACACCAAATACGCATCTTGGAAGCAGCTACAACATGTGCTGTGCCTTGCAGACCTAATTGATAGTAACACAAGGATAGGTATTTGAAGAATTTGAGGAGGGAACAGGGGCCTTACAGGAGGTTATGAAAAGCTGTCTGGGGCAAGGGATACTAGTTGCTGAGGTCAAGAGACAAAGCATCCAAAGCAAGTTCATAAAAAGCTAACCCTCACCTCCACCATTCTCAATATGCTCCCTTGAAGGAGTAGCTTGAAACGAAGAACCAGAGGAAATCCCCTTGACTGTCACCACATGTTTCACAACTACAGGTAACACCCTGGAGATCCAATTACACACACACACAAAAAAAAAATAAAAAAAACAAAATCAAGGGAACAAAAAATCAGCAATATGACCTCAGCTTTTTCAAAAACCAAGGTCAGGATTTACCACTTCTGTCACTGCTCAGAACTGCAGAAGCACAATACAGCAGGGAACAGCAGGATCCAGCAACCCTGTCTTGATAGGAAATCAGCACGGTCTCCTTGCTGCACGGAGATGGCAGGCTGTATCTTAGTCTACTGACAGCACATCTCCTGTTTCATAAACAGCTTTATTTCATCTGCTATTCACCCAGCCTGAGGCTTCCTGCTAATAGCTGTCCACCAGGGCAAGTTTTCTTCTACAACATACATATTAGAAGCCATTTACATTACAATCCACATATGTATCTTCTAATTCTCAGGACGGATGCAGCATTAATGTTGAAAAAGCAAACTCTCTTCCCACAAAATATTCACCTAGTAAGATGATGAACACATGAACATTAGAGGAAGCACTTTTATACACTCTTAATTGTGCTTTTACTCGACAACCACCACACTGGTAATTCACATACAGCCCTATAGCACACAATGCACAAGAAATGCCTTCAAGCTCTCTGAAAGTTGCAAAGGGTTTCAACCAAGATAGTTTCAAATTCCCCTATTTCATTGCACCACATCCTTACCCAGATACTGGTAGGCAGTAAAAGCAGTTCTTGTTATACTTAGGGTTCTAATAATAGGAAAAAGCACTGCATTAAAACATTCACATCACCTTCCACTCCACAGACAAACACTCCCTCCCTGTGCTGAAGGACAATGTATATTTTCAGTACCACATGCAGTTCGAGTCAGGCAAACAAAGCACTACATTTGATTTAAGAGCAAAACAGGACAGTTCATAATAATTTATGCTTAATAAAAAGACTATATTCTCCTATTTGCACAGGACAATCTGCTGTCTCCATATCTACCATACCCATGATATCATGGTATGAACATATTTGCTTTATCCTCATGCCTATGAAAGTCTTGCTCACCTCATCATTTCCACTGCCCTGCTTGCAGGACAACATCTCATCTCACCTGCTTTCAGCACAGCACTAACTCAGCTGAACACAGGGTGCTCTTTGGGACACTGAGGTTTTAAATAAACAGCCCATGGTCCACCTGTCAGATGGTTACCTGAAACCCTGTCGACACTCCCAGGCAACCTGCAAATCCTGCTAAATTTGGTAAGTCTCATACTAAAAATTCTGAAGAACACTCTTCATTTAACCAATTCAGAAGCAAAACAGATGGGCTTTAGTCATTTACAGAGAACAGTTTTACAGTGACTCCAACAATCTTAGGCTGAAGGAATGACCCTGCACAGTCTCTCCCTACACATTCCCACTGCCTGCTCCCTTGTGCTGGTCTCACAGTTATGCTACTCCAGGGTGCTTTGGCCTACTTTGCTGCCAAATCAGCCAGCTGGTTCTCCTCCAGTTGGATTACTCTGGCCAGCATCTTAAACTAGATCATTGCATGGACACATGATCACTAAATCTGCCAAAAGGGAAGATTAAAGACTACACTGATAACTGCATCATCCAGGGGACTGACCATATCAAGAAATGATGGATCTGGCATTTCTCCTGGCAGTTTGTTCTAGCAATCAACTTCCCCAACAGAAACATTCGGATGTCACAAAGAGTGCAAACAACAATATGATTTAACATAAGTTTTAGGCAGGCTTATTCTAATGACTCTCACATTTATTGGTTTATGACATTACTGAATAAGCCAAACTCGATAAAAGCATTTAAGTGATGGGAACATTGACATCCAGACCAACTGTAGAAAATCAGGACACACATTACTGAGGACAATCAAGACCAAAATCCACAAAAATACAAAAGGCACCTCAATTACAAATGCTAGTTGTTTAGGAACTATTTTCTCTTTAAAGGTATTATTAAATCAATTTAAAAATTGTAAGGTAGAGGCACAGTTTAAAACGAACACTTAGCTAGCTTAAAATGGATTGGAGGAGGTAAAAAAAAAAAGGCACTTTAAAGATCAAAAGAAAAAAAAAAGATGTGAAATAACCAGTTTGATGGATCACAAACACCTGAGAGCAACTAATAGAGACACTCAGAAGAAACTTAGGAAACTTCAGCGTGGATCTAGTGCAAAGTAACTGCAGGTTAAAATGGATAAGGAAGAACACTCTCCATTCCTGCGCTTCTGAAATACAGTCCCATCCACTCTTCCACTCTCTTGCCCAGGAACTCATAAGCATGCAGGCAGAGTGAGGCCATTCAGCTTGCTGACATGATGACAAACCTGGCTCAAGAGGTTCCTCCACACCAACCAGGTCGTCAGCTCACAGGCACCAGAGGTATGGCAAGCTAGAGAGAGAGAGAGAGAGGGTACAGCTCTGGCCCTTTCTGGTAGCAGCCTGAAGTTATCTCTGAAGCACAGCCCGAAACTGCACCCACAGGATGACTACAGGAGAAGGGAGACTACACTCAAAGAGACCTTAAAATAAATCTATTCATAACTCAAGATATAAGTTCAGAATTCAGTGATGTGATTCTCCTTCACTTCAGTAATTTCATTTCTTCAAGCAGCAAAGATGGAGACTTTCATCCCTCAGTCCCAAAGGCGCACTGAATAGAAACAACTTGAACCAGACTAAGAAGTTTGCTTTTGTACTTTTACTGAAAAATGAGGCACACTGCAACTTGGCAGGGGTGCGGGGGGGAGTGGGGGCGAGAACCCACAAAAACAAAGGGAAATTAGGTATTCTGGTACTTTACCAATAAACCCACAATTGAACTGAAGAGCTAAAACTTGAAGACAAAAATTTCTACCAGGCACGACTTTGTCAACTGCTGTGACTGTGCTGCAGCTGACACCATTTTAAGTAGCATCTGCATCCTCCTCCTGTTTCCATTCACTCCTTTGCAACCATGAGCTTAGTCCCAGTTTCTGGAGAGCCAGCCTGGCAGAAAGCTAATTCAGGATGAAAGGAAAGTTTTGGATGATCTGGTTTGTACAAGAAAGAGGACAGTACTCACTAGACAGAGATAAGTGAAAGGCAAGACTTTACTTCAGTACCAGCTTAAAAAGATCAAACTACATACACAGTCAAAAACATTTGACTGAGGCTGACCACGCAGTAATTTTATCAAAGAGGTAGAAACTGACAACTTAAGAGACAGTAAGTCCGGCAAGTTTCCAGGAACTCCGGCAAAACTGTGTTACTTAACATTAAAGTAAAAATCCCATCCACAAAAATCTATTCACAGCATCTCAGACTTTGCCACTACAGAAGCAAAAATAAATGAGACTACCTAGGACTGCTTAATTCCAAAACTATTCACATATTTCTCTAACAGCAAAAAGTATCATGTTTACAGTGATTCACTTACTGTTAAGAAACAGTAAGCTTAAGCCATTTAAATAAAGTAATGCTTTATCTAGTTGAAGCAGTAAAAGTGAAAAAATTAATTTTGAGCTTTTTTTACAGTACTATCAAATTTAAACTCAGTTTACAGTCACAGAGCTCTTCAGCACCAAGAGGAGAGCTCCAAATGCAGCCCTCACCTGTAACACTAGAGGTGACCACAGGAAAATGGTTCACTTTTTTTAATTATTCATAATATTAAATTCTAATTTATTCTGCTTAAAGAAATCCTGCTTATTACCCTGAGCATATTATAGGCAATATATATTCCTTTAAAAAAAGTTAACTTAATATTCTAAATTACCTCATATTATATTTTCTCCAGTGTACTTCACCCCAAAAGTGGGAAAACTTCAGTCATTTGGCAGACAGACACATACTGGGACTTCTCCTTCAGTCTGATTTAGGACTCTGGCAGTGGAAGATCTTAAATTTTTATTCAAAAATATCTACAATGCATTGTTTTCTTTGTTCAGGATTTCTGAAAAAGCAGTATTTCATAATGATTTTATATGAAGAAAGAGCAATAAAAACACAATCCCACCCAAAAACATTTGCTGGCATTAGTCAGAGAAAATAAATAGCTGTGCTGGCACCATATTATTCAAATGAACTGAAGTCTGCAGTTTATGCTAAGAAACACAGAATAATTTAGGGCAAAAGGAACAGTTATTCAACACAGCAAGGAATCACTCTAAGAGAGGTGACTGGAAAGGCAGTTTTAGTGCTTCAGCCCTGCTATCACTAGTGTATCAGGACAGCCACGGGTGGTCCTCGAGCAGGGCTGTGCCTGCACCATCACAGCAACAGTGCTGGGGAAAACTGTTTCTCATCACCACATGTCCAAGATAAGGGTCAGCAAAGGCTCAGGCATCACCCCCACAGAGAGCTGGGAACATTTTAGATGGTTAGCAAATTCACCATTCAGAGAAGATAAAAGCAACATCATGGTAAGGAAAATTGTCAGAAAAGAAAAAGCTGAATGTAATTTAACTACGTTACAGAATATAGGATGCCACTTTACAAAAGACAAATACCCACTTTAAAAGGAACAGAAGAAAAAGGCTAAGCCCCTGCCATGGATCAGAAATACATTTTAAGTGCCCAGGTGGCCATCACAGGCTGGATCAGCTGCTGCTAGAAATCCCTACCCCCAAGACCCACTAGCAATGAATTTCACCTGATCAACTTAGCCACTTCTGTCAGGATGATTTCAGTCATTTTAAGCACTTACACTGCTGCTCTTTCCCTAATAAATCATTTTTATCAAGCCAGGTTGGGGAACTACCAGACCAGCAGTCATATGTGACAGCATCTCCCAGAAAGCAATGCTGATGGGAAGAGCACACTTATGACAGCCACAGCAGGACAGACCGGGCAGCTCAGCCCAGACAGCACAGTGTGCCCGACCACACATTTCCTGTGTTTATGCAACAAAAAACTACTAAGGGAGAAAAAACAAACAAACAAACAAAAACACCAAAAAAACCACCAAAGCACAGGCAGACAATGGGGAAAGCCAGTGACAGTAAAGAGAATTCAATGGGAAGATCCTGCCTAGCTGAAACCAAAAACTCTAAGAACTGTTAGGAAAACAGAAGAAACCAAAGCACCAAATATAATTATACCCCTGCACGGAGCTAAGTCTTGAATAACACATACACAGTCCTGAACAACTCCTCAACAAGATGAATGCAAAATAAAAATTAAAACAACCATCTGGTAAAGATGACCATCACCTGGAATGACTGGCATATGAGGAAAGTAGATGGAGAGAGACTTTCCAGCCTGAAGCCACCAAACAATCATCTACCACTTCTCAAATACACTGTCAGGCAGAATAAAGAGCAGCTTTTGAAAAAAAATATCCACACATTGAAAGGACGTATTTGCCCCCACGCACCCCTATTTAAACAGGGACTTCCACTCTTACAGGCAGTTGTGACTGGCAAAACCGCATTCTTCTTTGTGCCCCTTAGTACAAGTCCCTGATGGTCCATCCCTATCTGTAAAAAAGCTCTGGTGCAACCACAAACACCTCTGAGAAAGCTTATAAATTACTAATTGTCAAACCAGGGGTTTTGATTAAAAAGGGGGGAAAAAAAAAAACCAAACAAACAAAAAACCCAAACAAACAAAAAACAAACAAAAAAATCAACAAAAAAACACCTCCACCAAAACCAAACAAGAAAAACTTTCCATTTCAAACCTGCTTTCCATATCCTTTTCCTCCCTACCTGCCCCACAGATAGGACTCCCAGTGCAGCAGCTCTTCCATTCTTGGAAAAAAAACAAAAAAGGCAAGGGTTGAACTGCTAGACTCTCGTGCACCTTTTGGTGGGATTTCTCCTCTATCTTGACCCAAAGTCAGTATCAATCAACTCTTCCCAATTAGAATAATTTGGTTTCCCAGTAACTTGGGCATCTCTCTTCCAGAGGTCAACTGTACATCATCCTCCCTAACAGTTTTGTCTAGAACAAAGAAATTATAATAAGAAAGCACTTTGCTCAACTTGGCCAGTGCAAGTGCAGTTGGTCAGCGTGAAGCTTATCACGAGCCTGAGTACAGAAAGGTTTAACAACCTGCACTTTTGACAATTCATGATACTCTTCAATAAAGAGTGATTAAAGTTCAACTGGACATCCCATCTCTACCTATTTCTTGGTAAAAATACAAGCAGGACTGTTCATCTATCCCATCCCATTTGCTTGGGGATGTATGAAGTAGATTTTTTTTTTATGGGGGGAGGGAGGGAACAGGATTGATGGAGTTTTCTGAGAGTTTTATTTTGGTTTTAAATCAAAGAACAAACCCTGAAGTAATGTTCTAATAGGTTCTTCTAATACTACTAGTGAATACTGAAACAATCTGTCACTGTCTCCAGGACAATATGTTAAAAGCATTCAGTCTGCTTACAAAACCCTTCTAGATTGTCTTCTGTTGCCAGCATGAAGGTGAAGAAAGCAGAAGGCTTCACAAGTAAGTTTAATGTTTGATGAACTTATTTACACTTATTCTGTTGGCAATGAAGAAGTATGTCTGGCTTGCTAAAGTATTCCAAAGTTATAAAATTTTCTGAAGACCAAATGCTGAAAAATCCAAGTGTGCTGACTCATGGGAACCAAAAAGTCAGACCTTGTAAAAATTTTTGGAACCAATAAAGAGGGGGGCAGGCATATAGCTAAGAAGATACTGACAGAAGTTCAGTAGATTCCAGGATTTCACTGTGGCTGTTGCTGGAGTATTTCTTTCTTTGTTGTAAAACCATGTAACAATTAGCTGAAAAGAGACCCTGTAAATCTAGCTCAAGTTTCCTGTTAATATGAAAGTTGTACAGTCAAACCATTTCTTAACTATAATTAGGACAATTATCACTTACTGAGCCATTTAAGGACACCAGTTAAATGTTACAATGCACCAATACAGAGAAATCTACCTCCCTCCAAATGGATACCAACCCAAGACACCAAAAGACAATTCAGTCAAATGATGTCTTTTTCCCCTAGAACATCTGAACACATTTTTTCCCTTTAAATAATCTCTTTATCTAGTTGTGTGTGGAGTCATATATTGAATCCACGTGATTACTCTAGCACAGAAGGCAAATAATTATAATGATGGGGCTCAAGTGTGTCACTGGGTATTACCAGTAACTTCACATGGTCTCATGTGTGTCACCTCTGATAACATCCTCCTCCCCATCCTTCACGTGCCTGAATGACACATGCTCTTGAAACACTAATTTCCAGCTACTAAAAGAACATGAAAGAACCTGTTCCAAGGCATTTTGTACTTCTGCCCTTCTCCTTTTGGTTCCTCCAGAGTCACACTGCCCTGTTCTTACTTCTCCATAAATCTCAGAAACCTGTGAGTCTGTCAAAGATAAATGCTCCCCTTTAAGCCACCTCTTCCATGTAAGATGTCTTCCAAAAGCTGACATAAAATACAAATAAATCTCTTATCAAGAACCAGCTCTACCGTGACGTCAGTAATAAAAAAATCAACTAATGACTTCTCACAGTAAAACGTGAGGCCACCACTAAACACAGTGAGTGCAGAACAAGCTACAGCTAGTCCTTTTTCCACTCTTATTTCTAGAGATGTTTTACTGTACGTTCCTCCCTGCTTCCAATCACAAGAAAGCAACACTTGGAAATCTGAATAAAGGACTACACCTTCAGAGAAAATTTGTTTAAAAGGCCCTGGGATTATCCCACAATCCTTTATAGAGGTTTGCCAGCATTCTGGCAGGAACTGTTCTGTAACTGCACAGACACACAAACTGTTATGGTTATAATAACCCATGCAATAACAATACTTGACACAGTGTGTGCACCCATTCAATTCAGTCGCCTCTGCAGCAGTAATAACATGCTCACTACTGTCATCATAAGAGGATTTCCTTAAGAAAAGGAGACTTAAGAAAAAAATACATTAAGCAATGTGTACATAGTTTTATGCCACACAATAACCATGTACATGTAAAATCATAAACCACACTCAGTCCTTTCTTAAGTCTTGTACAGTATTCCTAACTATACTAATACAGTATCCTCATGATTTTAATAACCTAGACATACCATATGTAAATCCTGAGGTATTTCACATTTCATCATTACAGTCTGAGTTCAAAATGTTTAATTAGCACACTAGACCTTCACGCTTTAGGAACTACCATTACAGGCCACTGCAATGACCTGGACAGACACCTCTCACTTGCAAATTAAGGCAACATGGACCAAAGAGAAATAAACTGCAAGTCTTACCCATTCTGAACAATCAAAAAAGCATCAAAAGGCAAGTTCCTTTGAGTTTGATTTGTATCAGAACTTAAAACACCCATTTCACTTTATACTTTCAGACTTCATTTTCAGTGTGCTCTGACCACCATAAGACAACTTTCACCGAGAGGAACGCACTGAAAGCCCATCCTCATCAGCAGCAGAACACAAGTCAAGAGCTTTTATCACTTCACTAACTGCACGTTTGATCTGCACACCCTGCACCTCTTCAGTTTTACGGTGACGGGGATAGAGAAAAGCCATCCAAACCCCAGTATCCTTCCACTTAAAAAGTTTAAATCCCGCTCTAACACAGCACATTAGCACACAGGAGCACGAGTACACAACACTCAGAACCTACGGCCACACACACCCCTGCAGAGCACATGGAGACGATGCTACGCAGGACGGAGTGCAAGGGGCGTAACACGAGTGGAAATATCAAAGACAGACAAAATGATCGGCGGACCTTTTTGAACACCAGCTGGGGGAACTGTCTGTAAGGAAAGAGCTCCGAAGAGCGGCGCTTAAGTCACTCATTCATACTTCGCCACGGCGACGCTCTCACATTAAAAACCAGACCCAGCACGACCGACTGTTTCCAGTATAAACCTGAACTAGCACATCAGGAACGCAGAACACTGCTAATCCGTACACACTCTCTCTTAAAGGCAACACCGCAGTGGAGAAACCGGTGCAGGCGCAGCTCAAGAAAAAAGCGAAAGGGTTGTATTGAACCGTATGGATTTAACCACAGAAACTTTTATTCTCCAGCCACGCTCCCTCCCAGCGGCTCCGGGTCAGTGTTCGCTGCACACCTCGCCCTCCACACGGAGACTCCCGGATCCCCCGGGCCCGGCCTCTCCCAGGGGCGATCGCCCCCCAAGCACCTGCGGGCACCTGCCGGACCCGGCAGCTCCTGCACTGGCCCCCGCACCGGGCCCCACACCGGGGGCTGCCCCGAGCCCCCGCACAAAGCGACCCCCTTTGGGAGGGGGAGTGGGACGAGGGGGCCGGTCCCGCCGCCCTGCCCGCCGCGCTCACCCATGCTGCGGGCTCGGCGGAGCGGCTCCGGGTCCCGCCGACGCGCTCAAGCCGGGCACGGCGGCTCCATCCGCGGGCGCTGCGGGCGTGCAAGGGGCGGCTCCGAGCGGCGGGCGACCCGGGGCATAGGGGTCCGGGGCAGAGAGGCCGCTCGCCCGTTCCCTCCCTGCCACCGCCAACGCCGCCGCCTCAGCCGCGCTCGGGAACCGCCGGCCCCGCTCGGCCCCGCCCGCCGCGGGGGGCGCCAAGTCCCGCGAGAGCCGCGCTCCGCCGCCTCCGCCCCCCACGCCGTTGCCAGGCGGGAGGTGACGTCACCGCAGCGGCCCCGCCCCATAGTCCCTCATCATCCCCCGCCCCACGGCTCCCTCCTCACACCGCCCCTCCTCCTCACAGCCCCTCCTCACATCGCTCACAGCCCCTCCTCACATCGCTTCCTCACACCGCTCACAGCCCCTCCTCCTCACAGCCCCTCCTCACATCGCTCGCAGCCCCTCCTCATCACGCGCCCCACAGCCCCCCTTCACATCGCTCACAGCTCTCACAGCCTCTCATCATCACAGCCCTCACAACCCCCTCCTCACACACCTCATAGCCCCCACATCACCGTTATCAGAGACCCTCCTCACACCCCTCACGTAGCCCTCAGCAGCCCACTCACAGCCCTTCATAACCACTCACAGCCCTCTGACATCCCCTTTGCATCCTCTTCACACTCCCTCACATCCCTCTCACACCTCCCAAAGCCCCTCACAGAATCATAGAGTGGTTCAGGTCAGAGGGTCCATCTGGTCCATCCTCCCATGTCAAGCAGGAGTTTGTGTCCAGACAGTTCTGGAATATCTCCAGTGAGGGAGACTCCATACCCTCTCTTGACAATTCTGTGCTCAGTCGCTGCACAGCAAAGAAGCTCTTCCTCATGTTCAGGTGGAACTTCCTGGGGATCAGTTCCTGCCCGTTCCTCTTGTCCCGTTGCTGTCCCCTCCCCGGAGCAGAGCCTGGTCCATGCTCTGCCCCCTCCGTGCAGGCACTGACAGACATGAGGGAATCCCCTCTCAGTGTCTCTACTCCAGGATGAGCAGCCCCAGCTCCTTCAGCCTCTCCTTCAAAGAGAGATGCTCCAGTCCCTGAATTATCTTTGTCACCCTCCACTGGACCCTTTCCAGGAGCTCCACGTCTCTCTTGTCCTGAGGAGTCCAGAACAGGACACAGCACTCCAGATGTGCCTCACTGGGGTGGACTAGAGGGGCAGGATCGTCTCTCTGACCTGCTGGCAATGACGTTACTAATGCACACCTGCATTCCAACAAGCCACTCACTGCCCAGGCTGCCCCCCATCCCCACCCACTCACTCTCACAGAGCCCTCCCTCCTCCTCTGGGTCTGCAGCACAAATCCAGTGAGGAGCGGCTGAGGGATGTGTGGGCTTTCAGCCTGGAAGAAAGAAGGCTCAGGTGGGACCTTATCACTCTCTACAGCTCCATGAAAGGAGCGTGTAGACAGATGAGGACCAGTCTCTTTTCCCAGGCAACCACCAACAGGACAAGAGGACATATTCTTAAGCTGTACCAGGGGAGGTTTAGGTCGGGCATTAGGAGGAGTTTCTTTGCAGAAAGGGTGATTAGACTGAAAAGGGCTGCCCACAGACGATGGAGTCACCATCCCTGGAGGGATGTCCAGCAATGACTGGACAAGGCACTTAGTGCCATGGTCTGGCTGTCAAGGTGGTGTTTGGTCATGGGTTGGACTTGATCTCGGTGTTTTCCAATATAACTGATTCTGTGATTCTGTGATTCCTGCTCTGCCATGTCAGAGTGAGCTGCCCTGCTGCTGTCCCACTTCTCAGTTCCTGCCACAGAGCCACCCCCACCTTGGGGACGATGCCCCTGCCCACCCTGGGTGGGATCCCTGCCCGCAGTCCCCCACAGGGCTGCCCCCTGCACCCTGGGGCTTCCCCACCCCTTCCCCAGCAGCCTCCAATCTCTGGCCTTACCCAAAAAGACCACCCTGGGAAGCCTGTTTTGGGCAAAGGAGTCAAGATTTGGGGTCTGTTGTGGCTGCAGGTGCCAGGTTGTTCCCCTGGGCCATGGAAGATGACATGCAGGGAGACCTGTGGAGGAAAGCAGCCACGTCCCCTTGACCAACCTCATGAACCTTGTTATGGGTTTAAGGTTGGAGAATTTTCTCTTTCCCTCACGCGCCTGGACTGGGAATGAAGACTGGAGCGGAGGGGAGGGGGGAGCTTCTGGGGGAGGGAGGAAGGAGGGGAACATTTTTTTTTACTTTCAGTTTTGGATCGGTTCCACACACACGCGCGGTTTCGTCGGCGCTGTGTTCGGAGCCAAGGTCTGCAGTCTCTGGAGGGGCCCCCCTGTGTCGGAGCGGCTCTCTGCAGTTTTCCTGTGGATCCGGGGGCATCGAGACAAGCTGGTCAGTCCTCTCCTTCTTGCTG
>JAWWEU010000111.1:110660200-110684674 GCA_035583155.1 Acropternis orthonyx
CACCTAATTAAACCTATTCCCTAATTTGAAATCTACAGTGAGTCTTGGTGTGATTAATCAGGTGGAGTCCTCTGTTCTATTAGCCCCCAGATATCTTAGTTTTCTCTTTCAAACTAAGACAAACCTCATGCATATGCTTGCGGGCTCGTGCATAGCTTTTGAAGAGTTTTTAGAGGGTAAGGCTATTTTTTTGGTGGATTTTTTTTTTAAACTTTAAATGTACTTAGGAAAGTGCTCCAAGCTATATCAGGATGCCACTGTTTAGGTTTTTGTGGGAAACTCAGGAATGAGTGAAACAACCATTTAGAACTAAAGTGATTTAAATAAAAAACCCTGACCCTGAGGCCAAAGGGACAAGTAAACATGGTCTGGTTTTGATGAAAATCAGGGAATATAACACAGCAGGGCTCTCTGAAATGAAAATATTCTGTCTTCCCTGCTGCAGACATCCTTTTATGAGTGGTTAAAAACGAGCCATTTCTGCCAAGCTCAGGACAAAATTAGCCTGAAAAGAATGTCAAGTATTTCCAGGAGTCAGCTTTAGCTTAGCATCTTTCTCATGGTGCATAAACAGAAAATGAGTCAGATAATGAGCACTGAAGACAAAATGTGAAGTCCAAGTGTACAAACAAGCATATACCACATTGTATTATGATATTTTAGCTGTTTCACAGTACTTTGAGACAGGCCACTTCCATTTTTTTCCGACACTAGAATTGGTAATGTACAAGTCATAATCAGAATTTTCTTGAAGCAGGTGCAGTGTTTGATGTTGATAAATGACCCCATGATTCCTCCCTTAAAAGGAAAATTTCTTTTTCATAAAAATACAAGCTCCCTGCACGCCCAAATTTACAGTACTTATTCATTTACAAAATTCAGAAAATAAGCTCCATGAGGATGAATTATCCTCATCTGTCTGCTGTATCACTTTTTTCCACTTCCCCTGTAGAGCTTCATGCCAAAAATAAAAGGGATAAAGGATGAGAGAAATTATAAATTTAATCTGATGTAGCAATTTTTAACCTTTTTAACCCTGCCACAAAACTCAGTGTGCAGGAATGAGAGGTGAAACATAAAATGTGTGCAGTGTACATGTTTAATGGAGTGTGGAAGGAGCTCCATGTAGCCTCCTTTCTGGAAGCTGGTCTGATTCCAGTTCACACTGGAACTGGAATAACTCACACTGACAGAAAGCTAATTTGGCCCTGCCCTCAGTCTAGAACATGCTGCAGAGCAAAGCCCTGGTTCTTGGTTCTTATGCTGTGGAGTAGCAAGATACTGGCTTTTTGAATTTCTCTTTTATTTCAACATGCCTGTGGCCATTTATCAAAGCTTCTTAGAAGTCTGAGTGCAAAACCTGAATTTTACTCTGAGCCCATCAGCTTGGATCATGACGCACAAGCGTCTCACTGGTCCTGTGCTTTAGCCTCCATCCCCTTCCAGTACTAGTGAGGCAGAAATGGGATATCTCCTGAGGGATTCCCTGTGGCTGAGGAGACCAACAGTCTCCTCCTCTGTGGATGACTGGCTGATGCTGCTGAAACCATCACCTGCAACCCTGTACAGTTTCTGTCTGAAGCTGGGGCTGTGGTCCGTGAGGTGTGTGGGACTGACAGTTGTGTCTGCCTCGTGCTTCATTGAGTCTGACAAGGCTTCCCTCCACTGAGGATCTGCTTGTGTGTGACTCAGAGCAGCACGGAGACACATATTTAGCATCCTCATATGATTTGATAGTTACAAGAATAATTAATGGCCAGACTTCATAAACAAAGATCTGGGGAAGGGCTCTCCCCACATGGGTGTGCCCTTCCAGCCTGCACAGTGGATTTTTTAGGTGAGCCACAGCGTGCACAGAACTGGCCCCACCGTTTAAGTCCTAAGGTCCATTTGCCATGGCCGAGTGAGCTCGGACAGTGACAGTGAAATCCTCGGGACTGTCTACAGCCCCCGGTACTAACCGGGGCTGGCCCTGCTGAGCATCCGAGATCTGACAGGATCGAATGTCAGGGAGGCATTTAACTGCCCAGGGGACGGTCCCTACTGAGACTCAAACTCGGGCCCTTGGGATTCAGAGTCCAGAGTGCTAACCATTACCCCAAGGGACCGCCACATAATGAAAATACCTCCTTGCCAGATTATTTACTATTTTGGCTCAACTGTTAAGCCACGTGACTAGTTCATTTCTTTTCTAGACACTCTATGACTGGTGTCCTGTGCTAAATGCTTATTCACCAGAATTACCTTCTAAATTACCTACAGTGAGTTCCTTCCTCACTTTCCACTTCAGTAAAAGCTGAAATCATTTGACAAGCCATTTTCTCTTGGATATTAGGCAATGACTGGAATTAATGCAGTCCTTTGAAAATATAGTTTTTCTCTTAAACTGCTAGATATACAGGAGACTCTGGATCTTGACTTTTGTTTTATCTCTTCTTTTAGTTCAAGCAGAATGTAGAGCATTGATATTCTGATGCTGTGGAATTATAAAAGCGCCTGTTTGTTTCAGTGTTTTCAAATCCAATTAGATTCCACAGGATAACATTATTTTCCCACTAATTTGTTCAACAAAATTTTTAAAATGAAATCTTAGCTATTTAAATGCTTTATGATTGAGCTAAATGGAATACCTGAATTTCTTGCTTGCTTTTGGGAGAGAAAGAGTTGTGACATGTTTGTAGATCAAGATAATATTCACTGTTGACGTCAGTAACTGCTGTCTTTTTATTTTACAAGAGAGATTGTTGTATATAGCCTGGCATGCAGGTTTATAACACAAAATAAGGATGATATGATTTGTCACCACTGGAGCTGGTTTGTTTTCCTCACAAAAAACCTAAGTATCATAAGAGACGCTTTCCCTAGTAGTGCTACAGTGAACATTTCACTTGAACTTTTTTGCTACTGTGGTCATCTTAAAACTACTCCAGTATTTCCAAATAAAGAAACCTAAACCCGGAACTTTCAAAGCTTGTCTCTAGAGCACACACAAAAAAAAAAAAGATAAAAATAAAGGAACTGACTTTTTTTTTTTTTTTAAAATCATCTGTCGGCATGTTGTGGTTTCATGCACATTTGAGTGGCACATGTGCTGCAATAATTGTACATTCCCCTTTACCCAAATAGTTTGCTCCCAAACATTCCAGCTGAGTCAATTTTTCATGCTTTTAATTCTCCACTGCACTTTTCATTGCAGCAACTTCTTGCATAATAATACCCATAAAAATTGGTTGGAAACAAACAGTCTCTAACACTAAGGAGTTAAACAGTCTGGATTGTAAAATTTCACCCTTTGTTTTCAGCAGCAGTTCCTACTAGGTAACATAACAGTACTGAAAAAACAGACAAGTTTGTGTTTGAGAAGTTTGAAAATTATTTGGATGAGAAAACTCCCTCTGCTGGTTTGAAGAAGTGGGAGATATATTTCATTTAAAAACATACAAACTGTGGGAAAATATTAATTCAGCACACACAGTATTTTTCCCTTCACTGAATCAGCTCATTTCACAGAATGAGGCACAACTCTTTAAAAATAAAATTTAAAATAAAAAAAAAAAATAAACATGAGAGAGAAAATATAAAAACACAGAGGAGTTGTTTTATTGTTTTGGACATTAAAACTGTATCAAAATGTAGATTTTCAAGGAGGCAAATTAAGCTTGCACTCTAACATCTATCCTACTATTTCTTTTAACTACTGGGGGTTTGCATTATTTTAAGATGCAAAATTAATTTTGTCTTTATTTTCCAAGCCCCTACAGACACTCCATTATTAGCAGCTATGCAGGGCTCACAGGCTGGACCCTTTGCAATTACAGCACAGCTCCCTCCATCCAGTTCCTAGTCATCCGTCTTGCAGAGGGTTGCTAAAGGAGGAAGAAATACTGTGTTGCTACACACAGCTGGTGATAGTAAGGAATTTGAGGTGCAGTTTTTAGGTTATCCAAAGAGCCATGCTCTAGTTTTGTATTTTTCAAATGATGGAGTCTGGATCAGTGCTTATCTATAAGAACTCAGGGTGCTGGTCAGCAAAGTAACTGGAAATGGTTTTGTAAACCAACTGTGTAAAGACTTTGCATTCTCCCACATTGAACGAGCAACCAAACAAAATTATGGAAATTACATGGACATTGGCACTTATCCTAATTTGATTTGTTTATTACTGGAAACTGTTGTGGCAACACAACAAATATGGTTTGTCATTTATTTGTTAAACTCTTGGTCGAAAAGGTTGAGGAGCATCAGTCAGTGGAAACAAATTCCTCTGTCCTTTGTTTCAAGTTTAGCCACTCTTGATCTATTTCCTCCATTGTTATCAACCTCTTCAGTCGATCCCATTCTCTTCCCCATAATGAGTTCTAGCCTTGACTAGCAAGTACTGTTCCTTTTCCTTGTGTTATTCCTTTGCCACATGCCAAAAGCTTCCGTACCTTACTCCATTTTGCAGGGCTGAGGACAAGACAGGGAGCCAGGAGAAACTTCATTTCTGTGGCCTCCTTGTGTCATACAAAAATACATCCTTCAAATAGGACTCGATGTTGATTAAAACCTTATTATAGATGACAGCATGTCCAGTACTAAATACTTTTGAAGTCTTGAATGGAGTATTAGAAATGTCACCTCCATTGCACAGGTATGAAACAAAGTACTTGTAGCTGTTGAATCTTCAAAGAACAGAACTGAGGGAGAGAGAAGTGTATCTGAAATTCAGGCTAAGGACAGGCAAGGATTAATCATCTTTCAGTCACGAGTCCACTATAGTAGTAAGCACCTCCCCTGATGGCTATTATGTTTTTTCTTTTACATGGCTTCTGAGGACGCAGTTCATTTATCCTGGGCTATTACAACTAATGAAAACAAAGCTGCAAACAACAAGGAGTTTGTGGAGAAGCTCCATCCACATAATGCTGATGAAAAGCCCAATCCACGTGGACATGTAGCCGTTAACGGTACAGCCATATGTGTAGCCATATGTTTCAAAAATTTTCTGTTTGATTAAAATGCGCAAGAGTTTTAATCTCACAGTTTGGTTGTACATCACACTGTACTTAAGTAGGAAAAAAGTGAGCTGTACTTTTCACTGGCTTTTTTTCTTTTTTCTCTAATAAACAACCATCTTCCTCCTTCCTTTTAAGGTACATTTGGCATTTTACATTTGTATTAAGTCCCCTTTAGCAGTCACTGTTTGGGATTTCCTTTTATTAACATCTAGCACAAAGAAACCTCATCTTCAGGGTCCAGTGGGCTAATGGTTTCCTTCGGCATCTGAATAAATCAACAGCTGTGGCCTTCAGCCATTTTTGTCTTTCCAAAATAAAAGTAACGGAAAGCTGCTTGTTTTTGTAACAGCTCTCACACATGCTCTGAAGCCTTTTCTCTGCAGAGATGTCTTCACACGAAACATACAACATTAGTATTGTAATTTTGCCCTCACTCCCATCAGTGACAGCAGTGTAGCCCTAATCGCTGTGATCCAAAGATAGGAAGTTTGCCCAAAAGGTAGTGAGTTTTATTCAAACATTTGATACATCATCATAAATACCTGTATCACGGTAAATGCACATACATTACATATTAGGGTGCTTTTCTGTGCCACAGGTAAGAAGATGGTATCAACTGGAAGTGCTTTTGTGTTCAAAGGAGAGTCACTGATTCCCGTACAGACCCTTTGTGTGGTGCCAACACCAGCTGAGTCACTGGCACTTCAACTGGAACATGTCACTCTGACACTGAACTTCTCTTTATGGCTCTCTCACCCCTGTGCTAGTTCTAGGGTACATCTGATGGTTTTGCTCAGTAATTCAGCTTCTAAAACCACCAGAAACTTTCAAAATAGGGAATTGTTATCTTTAAAGCAGTGTGGATTTGTAATTAAACTATGTTCAACTGGAATGTTTAAAATTCAAAATAAAATTAGTCTATCACCAAAAAAGATGTATTAAGGGCAGAAACTCTGCACATATTACCTGCACTCAGGGAACTAATTTGAGTGTGATTGTCTTGGGGTTTTTTTGTGGTTTTGTTGTGTGTTGCTTTTTAAATGGAAGTACAGCAAAGCCACACCCTGAAGACTCCAGGATGTGAAGACACAATGTTCTCTCTAGTAAGGCTCCTGGGAGCCTTTTGGAGAAAGAGATGTGAAGTTACCTGTGTGTTTATGTTTTCCTGTATTGATTTCTCTGAGCTGACAGTGCCATGAGGAGTGTGTTCTCATCAATATCCCGGGCTTCAACAGAGAGGCCAAGACAAAGGAGTGCAAACACACTTCATGCCTTAAGCTTAGCACAAAGCCGCTTCTCTCTTCATTCTCAAACCATGTCAGATTGTCATTAATTTTCTGAAAACTGGCAGCCTTTTTGTGAGTGCTGTTCAGCTGCTTTTCAGTTTATAAATAGCATTCCCAAGGGGCAGTCTGTGTGTCTGTGGAATTGCCAGAGTTGACCAATTGTTTAGAAAATTCTATAATAAAATACTATTTCCCCTAACAATCACACCCGCTCACCTTCAGTTATACTGACCGAGCCCTGTGTGTTGCTAGAGTCAGTAGATGCTTCTGCGAGCTGTATAAGTATTTCCAGCAAGCTACTAAATTTTACAAAATAATGGTTTCCTGCATTTTTGGTTCTGAAAGTTATCATGTAAACAATAACTGTCACAACCATTAGCACTAGAAAGGACACACATTTCTCTCTCCCTGTCCGCAGAAAAGTGAAACCCTAACGTTTATTTTTTACCTTTTTTTTTGTTGTTGTTTTGTTAAAAAAGTCAGAATTGTGATTGGATCTAATAAACATGAAATATTTTCAATTAGAAGGGTTTGCTTTCCTCTTTGTAAGGTACTTGTGACTGTGAAGAAGGGCCCCTTGACAGCACTTTGAAGGATTTCACTGATTATTTTGTTGTTGTTCTTATGCAGAGTAAGAACTTTGATGTTTATCTACATTCCTGCAGGCTTGTATATCCTCTCCCTCAGGGCACTGATGCCTGCTGCCAAAAATAGACACCAGGTTTTCTAGAGAGACACGAAGCTCAGCCTGATACAGACTGTGCACTTCAGAAGCACTCAATGGCTTTGTATTTTTCCTCCTAAGAAGTTAAATTATTGGCGATTATTCATTTTACCACAGCGTATTCCCACAAAAACAGCAGAATATGAGTTTTCTGTTTCACTCACTGGCTACAAGTGGAAATTTTTACTCTGTATTCCACTTTAACAGGTACCAGCATCTCAAGCTGAAGGAGGAAAAGCAGCTCCTATTCTGCTTTCAGAGACATTAAAGTTAGAGAGGCAAACAGGAGGTTGGGTTTATATCCTGACAAGCAAATTGATTTTCAGTTCCCATTTTAAGTGCAACAGTGAACTGAGATTATTGCTACTTTTCCCAATAAAGGTGCAAAGAACTGTAAGCTTTTTGTGTGCAGAGCAAAACACTGCAATGAAATTAAATACGGAATAGTTTGTTTGAGCTGTTTGGACTTGCATTTGCCCACCGGGAAGTGCAGAGGTGGGGGGGTGACACAGAAGGGTAATGTGCTCCAGCAACTCCAAGTTGCCAAGTGTATTATCAAAGGTAACTTGCAAACCTGACTTTTTTTCTAAGAAAGCAATATTTAACTAACTCATCAGCTTATTTGTGAATTGACTACCCACAAATTTGGGCATGGATAATGTATACTTTTCCTACCAAAAGCTGAATCCTTTATCTGGCACTCTCCCAAAAACACCCACTCAGAGAACATTTTGCAGACACGATATTTTCTATTCCTTTTCACTTCTCCATCTGTGTTATTTCCAGCCCAGACTACTTGAAAGTCAGTACCCCTTCTCCTACTTAATCCTTATGACTTTGCCCTTAACTTCACAATTCTTTCCTTTTCAGAAATTCCCGTTAATAATTATTCCAGAGCTCCTGATGTACTCAGGAACTCCCAATCTGTCTTCATTACCTTTTGTCACAAACAAGAGGGAGAACAATAGTTTTGTTTAAACTCTCCAGTCTGCTAAAAGACCATATTTTTTTCAGAGTGAGCTCCTAGAAGACAGAATCAGTCTGCTATATGGGCAGATGGAAAGACAGAGGAAATTGCCTGTCTCAGATATTTTGCCCACCACAGAGCCTGAGCTCTGTGGTGGGAAATCAGAATTCAGAAACTTATTCTTGTTTTAATTTGTAATTAAAGCAATTCATGCAAAGAACATTCTAAAAAACACTTGCTTCTGTAAAAAAAAAGAAGTTTTAAACATCCCATGTTTTTCTTTCAGTGTTTATATTTGTCTCATGACATGTCAATAAAGACCAGAATTGTGGAGTTTAGTTATTTTAAAACAGTTCTCTGATGTCCCATGTGACTGCTCTGTGATCTGTTTTCTTCTCAATGCATGAAAAGTCCAAGTGTCATAACCTAGGCTGTTCTTTTGAATTTTAAGATAAAATTTGAAGGCAGGCTCCTTTCACCTGAGTTTAGCTGCAAGCTTCAGCTGCTCTGCTGATGCAGATTCACTTGACAGTGTGTGGAAAGGAAGAAGCAGGCACTGATGGGAAACAGTTCATCAGATCTTAAAATAAATGCCTGAGTAATAAAAACCTTGGACAGGTGCCAGCATCATTCTGGTGGTTGTAGAGGGAAACCACACAACTGGCTTAGATTTTGATGATTAAAGTTTGAGAAAGTGAATGTCATCATACAAATTCCTCTTGCAGCATCTCGGTGTTATTTTTGCCTTCACGTTCTGCTGTTGAAATGTTTTCCTTGCAAACAAGATAAACAGTGCAGTTTGGACGATGCAGAGTTACATTTGGTTCATGTTTCTGGGGATTGCTTCATATATCTGAAAGTGAGACAAGCCCTAGACATGGTGCTTAAAGAGGAATTCTTGAAGTGGGAAGAAACTGATAAAATACTGGCCTAATCCAACTACTCTCTTACTATTTTTAAGCCTTATGGTGTGAAAGATGATAGTTCAAAGGGCAAGGTCCTGCACTGCTCCTGCATTTTAGCCAGTGGTGAGAAGTTACTTGTTTGAAACTATTGATGTGTCTTGAGCACAGAAATCAGCCTAGTAATTGACTGTTTTCATTAACAAGTTGCAGCCACAAAAATTACAAATATGATTATTCTGCTTGTCAGGAGAGGTGTTTCCATTATACAGGGAAATGTTGATGTTGTTGTTTAACTGGTAAGACATACTCTTGAAAAACGAATGCAAAGCCATTCAGGAAAAGTAAATTCAGCTTGGAATAGAATCACGGAATCAATGAGGTGGAAAAAGACCTCTGAGATCATCAAGTCCAACCTAG
Organism: Acropternis orthonyx; assembly: GCA_035583155.1. Taxonomy (NCBI): domain Eukaryota; kingdom Metazoa; phylum Chordata; class Aves; order Passeriformes; family Rhinocryptidae; genus Acropternis; species Acropternis orthonyx. Next base: position 110,669,500 of record JAWWEU010000111.1, read on the forward strand.
GTTGGACAAGGTACAGACAAGGTCTCTTGAAACCATATTGGGGTGTCTGAAAGAGCAGTCTAAAAGAAGTTCTTTAGTCTCAAAAAACAACGTTTGGGAAGGGAGGGATTTGGTCTCTGTAAATACATCCATGGGCAGATCTGAGGGAAAGGAAATGACTAAAGCTTACAAACAGTATTGCTCAGGATCAATGGACACAACATGGTGGTGGATGTGCTTAGCCTGGAAATCAGAAGGGAAATACTACTGCAGAGAACTGCCATGAAACTCTGAAACAATGTTCACACAGGAGTTGGGAGAGAAATGACATTAACCACTCTCAGGATAAAGCTTGATCCTTTTATGTAGTGGATTATTATTATGTGATTTGCTTTACTAGCAGGAAAAAGGACTTGGTTATATTATTTCCTAAGTTCATGTATATATTATACACACACATATATATAATGCATGTGCTGTACATATATACCTATTATTTGTTTATCTTTCAGAACTTCTGTGCACAAGGGTCAGGTGCTTACCAGTCCATGGGAAACAAAGGGCATGGGCACCTGTGGACAGTTAGGGGATGATATGATGCATTGCATACCATGGACTTCATTGTTTCCATTTTGCCTTTGACACACAAACCCCCAAGAGTGACCACAATACAGCACAGAGGTGCCAGACCCAGCTTAGCCATGCCAAACCTGCGTCCTGGTGACAATAATCACTGTAAAGGTCACAACGAGATGAGCAGCTCTGCTTGTAAAATCATAAAAATCATAAAATCATTGCTGTCTGCAATCATAAAATGAAGTCATAGAATCATTTAAGTTGGAAAAGACCTCTGATCATTGAGTCCAACTATTAACCCAGCACTGCCAAATCCACCACTGAACCATGTCCCTTTGTGCCACATCCACACATCTTTTAAACATCCCCAGGGCTGGTGACACAACCGCTTCCCTGGGCAGCCTGTTCCAATGCTTGGCAACCTTTTCTGTGAAGAACTTGTTCCTAACATCCAGTCTAAACCTACCCCAGTGCAACTTGAGGCCATTTCCTCTTGTCCTGTCCCTGGTTACTAGGGAGAAGAGACTGACCCCCACCTGGCTACAACCTCCTTTTCAGGTTGTAGAGAGTGACAAGGTCCCCCCTGAGCCTCCTTCTCTCCTGGCTGAGCACCCCCCAGCTCCTTCAGCTGCTCCTCATCAGACTGGGTTTATCAATGGGTTATCATAGTTCCACTTCCATCCTGTTTCTCTTTTTCAGGAAGGACAGTTTCAGACTGTCAGAAGGACATCCCTAAAGGGGCAGGGAGAGGCACAGGCCTGCAGTAATGAAAGCAGCTGTCTCTTCTTCCCTAAAAGGTATAAAATGAAAATACTGAAATAAAGAACTGAAATCTCTCAGCTTAGGCTCTGCTCTCACATCATTAACCAGGTGAGTTACTGCCCCAGCCCAGGAGAGCTTGAAAAGTGCTGTTTGACAGCTGCTGATTAACCTGTGTGTTTGAGCTGCAAAGTGACAGGTGCCACACAGAAGCCAGACACTTGAACTGTCACCACTTGTGCAAGCTGGTGGCTTGGAGTATCTGTTTCTGTGAGGCCGCCAATCCATCATCTGTCACAAGTGTCTAGTTCATAGTGAGAAAACAAAGGGAAGTCCCGATGACACATCTTCCAGCTGCAATCCCAAAGAAGTCATAGGAGGACAACAGAATGCCTCTTCTGCAATGAATGAGTGGGTATTATTACAAGGCACATAAAATATGCACAGGGCTGAGTTTTAATTCTACCAAAGACAGCAAACAGACACCAAATTTGTCTAATTTTAGGAAGCTCTGGAGTTTTGCTCTACAAGGTCCTTGAAGAAAGTTGTAGTAAGGTAAGTGTCATGGCAGTATGTGCCATGTGGTAACAGCATTGTAACTTCCATTAGAAATTGTGATCTATGAGATGTAGTAATTCATTCTTCTGTGCTCCCAGGCTGTATTTGCAGGGAGGGAGACAGGAAAAAAAAAAAAAAAGCCATTATGTCATTTTACATGGTGACTTATTGTCTTAGAAAATGTGAAGATCCTTATTCCTTCTACTTATTTTTGTCAGTACAACAGCACTGCCCTATGCAGTCTTCAGTCTCCTGTTCTTCTGCTGTGTCTTCTTTCATGTGTATTTGGGTTTTTTTAAAATAACTTACTCTCCCTTGGCCCATACCATTTTTTCTCCTCCTCCTCATCTCCGCATACACTATTGCATTTAAATGTATTCATTTTTGTTTAAACTTAAAGGTATTCATTTTTGTTTAAACTTAAATGTATCCAATTTTATTTCATTCTCTAAAACCTTTAACAAAAAAAAAAATGGTATGTAATCCACAGGTCTGATCTGTGTATCTTGCCATTTGCAGGGAATGCTGATAATCTTTGTAATAGGCTTAAAGTTGGTACTTGTTTTTGAAGCACCAGTTACACGCCTCCTGCCTTAAAACCTCACTCAAGTAATTTTCCCAACAGTTACAAATATGTTATAATTGCCTGTATTTTTGATTGCCTAACCTCACAAGTCACCTGGTTTTTGTATAGCAACTTCTATCACCAATTTCAGACAGTCTGGACATGGGAGCCCAGTCTGATCCAAGCAGCAGTGAGGCAATACCAGAGCAGGAGAATAGAAAGTCCATGGTTCTGGGAAGGCAGAGGAGCTCCAGGCAGAGAGGTAAACCAGAGAAAAGATGACAATCTGAGGTCAGAGGGAAGAGAAGGCTGATGAGGAGATATAGCTGATACAGCAGATGCAGGCCAGGCAAACAAATGCCTTTTCCAGGAAATGAGCACAAGTGTCGAGAGGAAACTTACCTCATCCAAAGGCTTTGTATCAGACAGATATGATCTGAGCCTCTGAGACATAAGCCTGATCGTTGAGGTCTAAAGGAGAAGGCGAACCCCATCCAGAAAGTTCTAAAAGGATGGCAGCCTGGAAAGAGGGAGCAAACAAGTTGGAGTCTGGAAGCAGGGAAGGGACATAGGAAAGTGGATTAATGTTCATGTGCAAAACAGGCATCTGAAAGATGTTGGATTTTGATTTAAGTTTTTCATATTTGGAGAATTTCTGTTAAGGAAAAAAAACCACCAGACATGTGAAAGGGGAGGAAATTACACAATATACACAAGAAAAACCTGAGCCAATTGACCAAACCAAAACAGGCCTGGAGTGACTGGTCTGTCTGATCTTTCACAGTTTGTAGCTTTAGGACATGAAAGTACATATAAAAAAAAAAAAAGAGGGAAGGATCCATAGTTAAGAGTATCCTTTAGGAAAATTTTGTCTTGGTAGAAATCACTGAAGAAGAGGAGTAATGGCCAAAAAGGGACAGCTTGCTGGAGCCAGAAGAGGGAAGGACCTCAGGTTGGCTCTTCAGACTTGAGGCATCAGCTTTTTAATCCTGCCAGGAGACACAGGGCTTAAAGTCTGCCCCTGGGGTGTTAGTGCTGGAGACACAAACCGGCCTGCAGTTTGCTTACCCTGAAATTGCAGAGGAAGACTTCAAATCAGTTTATTTTGTTTATTGTTTGACTTTGAGAAAAGTGTACCTGGTCATTACATGCTATTCTGTTTGTTTTCTCTAACAAGCTGCTATCATTTTAAACACTGTGATTCATCAGTGTGATGGGAAAGGAAATTTCCCCAGGTGTCTGAGCTGGGGCTCAAACCAATCTTCACAACAGACCTTCACAGATAATCAAAGTCAGCCCTTATGGCTGCCAACCAGGGCCTTCCAGAGAAAAGGCTGCAGCTGTGTTAAGAGGTGTGAAAACAGTATCTGTCCCCCAAAAATCTGCCCCCAAAAGTCCAAACTGTGGGAAATGACACAGGGCCACAATTCTGCCCAGAATTAAATTTTATTCCAAGAAGTGCAAGAAAACAGTTCTAGTTCAGCCCAGGTAGAGAACCAAAAGGACTTAGTGGAACAAAAGGGATCCAGCCACAGGCAGATTTTAGGAAAACAGAGTTTAGCCCAGTAGAATCTAGAAACTGTAGGTTTCTCCTTAAAAATATAAGCCAACAGCCTCTGAGTATAGGTCCTGCAAAGTGCAATAGTGCAACTGCCCTATGACAATATATTGGGGTTTTTTTTACAAAGCTTCTTTTGTGTACTTGCATTTTTGTCTACAACAGATATTTATAGAAATTGTAGTCACAAAACTGCTAAAGGCACTTCCTTTAAATTACATAAAGGTCTGTCTCCAGTATCACAAAGACCTGTCCACAAGCTTCCCATTACTTTTGAGACCTTTATTTTACAGGGTAGATAGATATGTTACCGTACACTATCCACAAGCTCAAGGAAAACACTTGAGAGAGCTGAAGCAGACAGTCCCAGGCAGAAAGCAACTAGAATAGTCACGGTGAGTGGTTTGTGTTGTCAGTGGTGGTTTTGTTGTTGGGTTTTTCAGATCTTTTAAATGATTTCTTGAGCAGATTTTTCTTCTGACGTTGCTTAATCGGATTCACCAACATACCCTGTGTAGTGCTGTTGAGTTTTTCCTGGACAGAACTGCCTGTGATGGTGGCCTTTCTTTAGTATCCATCAAAACATTGTGTGCTTCCACCTCACTCAGTATTTTCACAGGAAAGTAACTGTGCAGCTTTCTGTTTAGTTCTGGACTATGTTCACCTTTAGGGATGAGACCCTGACCTATTCCAAGCAAAATTAGATAATTTAGAATATAGAAGATTCTGAAATAAATCTTATCTGCCTGGGCTAATTTTATATCCAACTGAGTATAAAATGGTTTATTCTAGTGTTCAAGAGGAAAACACGAGATTAAAGAATTGATCTAATCAATGTTGTAGTTCATTAGAAAACATCACTTACTTTAGTGGGCCTAAACATGCACGTTGCCTGGAGTTCAAAGGAACATGAGATCCAAGGAAAAGGTATGAAAAATGTGGAGAACACGTTGCACAGTAAACAATCCCATGAGCTCATGCTGTGCCCTTTCTTTTCCTGCCTTTGATGTTGGAGCTCCCATTTTACTCCTGCAGACTTGATCCTGCTGCCTTTGAATTTAGTGGGAAGACTACTCGTTTAATTTGAATGTGAAAAAAACCCCTAACTTTAGATTCTTGCATGACTTTTTGGAACAATAAAGGAGTTTTGTATGTTTTATTGTGTAATGGGATCCTAAGCTCTCACAGTGGAGGAAGAACCAGGGCTGTGTTGCAGTGGCTTTCTGCTCCCAGGGACAGTAGAGGGATTGCACCCCCATTTTCCATCTGCTGTCCTCTTTCCTCTCTTCACCAAAATGCCCAAGTAGATAAGAGCAATGGAGCAAAAAAGGATCAGTGGGGTTAGAAGAGGAAGGAGCAAATGAAGAGTGGAGGGTGAGGGCCGTACTTGGTTGGTATAAACCATAGATTCTTAGAATGGTTTAGACTGAGACCTTTAAAGTCCAACATGCCCCTTGCAATGAGCAGGGGCATCCTGGACTAGTTTCAGTGGCTGAAAACCCCATTCAACCTGACCTTGAATGTGTAAAGGTGGTGGCAGACGGGAGGTGGCTCTGACACTTCCTCACTCAGTGCCACAGTTGTAGCACACTATTTTTGATGGGGAATGGGATATCACTTCACAAAATTCAAACAATATCACCCATTGTGGATATAAGGCTGCCTGCTTCTTCTCAGAGATGTGTTATTGCTTCTCATGCAGATAGCCATGGACACAACATGTGTGATATACAACATGTGTGATACACTACCTACATTTCCTAATTGCCAGATAAGGATTTTGACGCCAAGCTTCCCCCAGGAACAGAAGGAAAAATAACTGCAGTCTTGAAAAAAATGGAAATAACTTACCTTGTCCAGCTTGCATCTTCCTCTACTCTCTCACATTCAGAAAAGAATAAGTTCCCTTGAATATGACTGCCTGTGACTCAGACTCCTGCCGGGAGCCACTTCCAAAGGTGGCTTCCACCAAATGAGCCATCCCTGACATAGGAGCCTGGGGCAAGGATTAACTGAGGACAAAACCCTTCTGAGGCCACTCACAAGAGCAGACTAAGACAGATTGGCCCTGGTCTGTACAGATTGGTTTAGATTAAGGTTTACAGTGCTACAGCAAGGATTAGAAAGTGCCAGTAGAAGCCAACATGTTGCAGCCCCAGGCTGCTGCCATTGTTGTCCCACAGCAGCCAGAAAGCTCCTGGCCACAGAACGAGGAGCCCAGGGAGATGTAAGATGTCCTGAGCAGGAGGCCGCAGGCACCAGGGAGTGGAGACCAACAGTGGGGACACTCGGTGGAAGGGGAGCAGAGGGGCTGTGAGCATTACACAGCTCATTATGGCTTTGACAATGTCTGGCATCATCACACACTTCTAATTTAATTTGGAATCGAGGTGAATTCCCAACACATTGTTTTGCACTTGAAACCTCTCTCTTAATTCCTACTTTGTTAATTTATTAACAAGTTAGGGTGTTTTCTGCAGCAGATGAAGAAACTTACATTCACAACTGCTCAATGCTGGTTTAAAAGCAGTAACAAATGTAATAGCTCAAATACAGCGTGTCTACTTGGAGAGTAAACATGTCTTTGGTGTTAGTTCAGCTTTTAAAACAAGCTTAGTAATTGCTTCCAGAAATAAAATATTTGCAAGCTATTATTACAGCACACTCTCATTAAAAGGAAGGAAACACAGTTGTATCTTTGGAGCAGGCAGACATGAACAGAGAAAGCTGTGCTCCATAATTAGTCTTCAAGGGCTGTCAGGTACCTGCATCTCTGACAGCTCAGCATTAAAACCTTGTCAGCAGAGCATTCATCCATGCTGCTGTTTCCCAAGCCACCCAAAAGAGGCCGGGAATTTGTTAATTAATTTCTGGGGAACACCATGAATATGTCTCTGAAAGCAAATAGCCCAAGGAGATGTAAAATGTCTTGAGCAGAGAATACAAGCCTGCAAGTGATGTAAGGGTTTGAATATTGTGTATTCTTCAAAAGCAGCAGAAGAGGAGGGACTGTGTCAGCCAGCCCATGTCCTTACACAGAGAGGTGATTTTGGTGAAAGTGGCTGTTTCACTTCAAAGCCTCTGATCCTGCAGCTGATCAAACTGACAGCCAGTGGAGCTGCTGCTTCACGCCAGGGCAGGTGGGGTTGGGGGCTGTCTGGAGATAACAGAGGTAGCATTTTGCTTTCTAAAGATCTCTTTAGGGTTATGCAACACAACATATCACTGGCTCTTGTTGTCTACAGAAACATGCCTCACAGACAGCAGCATTTCTGATTGTGATTTTAGTTCAACTTCTGTCCTTGACATAATTTGGAACAATTTTGTGCTAAAAATAACTAGTCAGGAAAAAATAACAAAAGCAAAGAACTCAAATAAGCCATAAATCTACATTGTTTCCCTCTTAAGGCATAATAGTATGGTGATATGGCAACAGGCCACAGCAGTAATTGCTCTGTATCTACACTGCAGACTTGCTGCAGCACAACAGCACAATTCTGTTCACTGGGGCACAACCTAAAATTATCTAACAGGAGCTCCATACAACAGCAAACTCGGTTAAATTATGAGGTTTAAAAAACGAGGAGCCTCACTAACCCCGAGAGGACATCTGAAGTACACAACTTCCTTCAAAGTTTCTAGTGTTTTCAATGGGAACCTGGTATATGTGAATCCCAGGGTTACTCACATGTTTTACAGTAAACACTTGTCTGGATTAAACCTCTCTGGACTTCATTTTTGGCCAACTGGCTACTCAGAGTTTAGAAATTGAGCAACCCTTGGCAGGGCTGATTCTCTCTGGCCATGTAACATACAGTGCAATGTTGTGATCCCCCATACACAGCCAGAGGCAATGCCTGCTTTTTGGAGGATCCCTGCTGCCCAGTTCTCTTGCCCAGGAGGACTTCACATCACACTTTCAGTTTTTCCTGAAATGCTTTGAATCCCCACCTTACTGTACTCTATTAACTAGATCATCCCAGCAGAAGCTCTGCCTCCACCTCTGTTAAGGTCAGACCATAAATATACACAGCATGGAACCCTTTTTTCTGACTGGGTGGGGTGTCTTTATTTGGGACTGAAGCATGTTAGGGAACTGCCTGCTGGATTTTTACATGATTATATAAAGCCACCATTTGTTAAAGAGCAAGGAGGGACCTTCAGGCAACTCCTATCCTCCTTGTGACCGTCCTGCAGATGGCCACCATCCTGACATTAGCCTAGGAACTTCCTCATTCAGCCCACAGAGAATTTGGCCATTGTGAATTTTCCTCCTGTAGCATCAGTTTCTACCACCCATCTTTGCAGATCTGCCTTAGGAACGTGCTGTGGAAAGGAAGCCAAGACCTTTAAGTTACCTTGTCCCTATTTCTGCCATTCTCAGCCCTCTATTGCACAGAAACAGTCTTTTCCACAGATGGTGGAGCACTTGCAGGAACATATTCTTTGACCAGGAGCAATAACTGTGTGGTTACCCTCATTTTCTTGCACTTTTTATTATTCAGAAAGAGCCTCTGTACAGAGGAAAGAAATTTAATAATGATTGTCTGCAAGGATTTCCAACAATCAGAACTCATGATCCGCAGGGATTATTTGTATTTGATTATGAACCGTGTCTCATTTGTCCTGCTGCAGAGGAAGCTCAGTGAGTCACTGTTTGAGGTATAACATAATGATTTTTTTGCCAGATCAACTTCCCACAAAGGAGAGCATTTAGTGTAAACAAATCACTTATTGTAGAGCAGGACCAGCTTGCAGCACAAGAGAGGACAGAGTTTATTACACTGAACACAAGCTGGAACAGTTCAGTCACTTGGGACTTCAAAACATTAGTGCAAGTGTAATTTCTGTAATTTAAGCTGATTATTTTATGTCCCTTTGCAGTGTACAGGAAGAACAGTTATTTTTATCTTTTTGGGAGTCTTTTTGTGTTTGTAAAGGTTTGTTACAATCTTCTCCAGCTGTTTTCTTTTCTAGAATTGTCTACAAGTTTCTAGAAATGGATTAATTGGCTGCATCCTCTCTGAAGTGTTTTCCCCCCAAACCAGGTACATGTATTCCATCTGCAGCCTTAGCAACGCTATCTAGACTGGAAAGGTTATTTCAGCGTCTTGCATTCCACACATACTACACTGGTGGAACAAATTGATCCTTTACAAATGTTGTTAATTAGATGTTTCTGTGTTTGGCACGCACTGTTTTGTTATTTTTTCAGAAAATGCAATCAGACTGACTGGTGACAATTACGATGTACCTCCCTTCCTTCTTTTCCAAGAATAGTCACCATGGTTGCTCTTCTCCAGTGCCCTGGAACTCGTCTGTCCTTCTCACCTTCTGAAGGAGGATCACTGACATCTCATCCTGCTTACAGCAGCTACTTACGCATTTTAAATAAACTTCCTTTTTCTTAAGTGACTACTGAAGGAAGAGAGGCCTTAGACTTGTCTCCCATTACTATTTCTCCCTTCCCATCACAAGTTGGACTAAATAATATTTCATATCTTTGGAGAATGTCCTCATGTGATTTTTCATTCCATTTCCTTGTATCTTATTCTGCTCTTCATTTTTGTCCCTATGATTATACCACTCAAAGGAATTCATTATGCCTAAATCCATTGGATCCAGGACTTCTGTTGCACTGGGCAGCAGCTTAGCTTTTGCCAGTAATAGTAAGCACATACCTTTTAAGTAAAATATCACAGATTTTTTGCAGTATTTTCTATATTAATTTTTATTAATAGACGTGCAAGAGAGGAACAATTTGACCATTGAAAGCATATTTTGTTCTGTTTGAATACCTGAAACCTAACACATGATTAAACAGCTGCTCTAGTTAAGGTTGGATAAACCCAAACTCAAATATTTTCTGAATATTTTCTAAATCTTTCCCACACTAACCAGGAAACAGTATTTTGGCAGTTCTGAAGTGTTCCCCTAATACTGTTTTTCTCTGTTATTTTTTGTTTCTACTGTTGAACATGTTTTTATTTAAACAGAATTGAGAATTTTGACAGTAATTTTCGTAACATTTCCCCAAGCATGATTCAAAGCACAAAGTGAGCCTGTTCTAAAATGAACAAAAATGTAAAAGGCCAGATGCTTGGCTGCCTTTGTGAGCTGAGGGCAAAGTTTGAGCCACCTGGTATTTACCCACCACCAGTTTTACTGCTGCACACTTCCCATTCTTAAAATCCTCTTCAACCATTAACTGGTTTCTCACAGTTCAGCAATGCAGGTAAAGTTCTTTATTCCTGCCTGGCAGGAAGAGACAAACCAATGCAATGAGTTAAAGAGGCACAGAGGGATTCACCGTCAGTGCCCTCATTCAGAACATGCTTTAATTAATCTTTACATGGTGGTAAAAATGGCTGCATCTTTCCTTTCACTCAGTGTGAGTCATCCATCTCTTTCACATTTTCTCATCTATATTACACATCTTTCTCCTCTTGCTTTTTACAAAAGAAATTCTATTTCTTTTCTTTTTTTTTCCATCTGTTTGGTCTCTTCTTTCCCTGTGAAAGCTCTGGCACAAGGGGAAAGGATCCTGTGTCTTGCTCTTGGATAATCTCTTCATTTCTTGGCAGGCAGTCAGGTAGAAGGCAAAGCAGAGAGCTTTGGCATAAGGCAGAGTCTGAGTGTTTGGTTGTTTGGGAAATTTTTTATTGTTTCTAGGGGATTTTTTTCGACATCTCTTCTTGGGAATGTTTCACTTAGGCTGCCTTTTAGTCCAGGGAGAGAATAGGAACCCATTATATGAAAGGCTGAGGTTTGATGTTACAGCTATTCACAGGAAAGTGGGGCTTTCCTTTTATTGTTCACAACAAACATTTTCCTTCATTAGAAGCAAAAAAGAAAGGCAGGTCTGAAGTTAGGGGAAAAAATGTTTTACCCAGCTTTAATCAGATATGAATTGCCTGTGAAGTTTTACAAGAAGTATATTGTTTGAGCTAAAGAACACCAGCTGATACTTCCTTTTCTGCTCGGATGCATCATTACAAAATAAACATGGGAAAAGAGAAAGTGCAAGTATTCTAATGTTTCACAAAAGCAAACAAACAAACAAAAAACCCAAAACAAAGCCTGTTAAAAAATAACTAGTGGCAACTTGCAGAGCTGGGTCTCTGCTCCGAGTGAGCTGTTCTGTTCCTGGGTCTGTAGCACCTCTGCGTGGGCTGAGCCAAGAAAGGTGGTTCCTCCTCTCCGGCTGCAGGATTCAGTGTTAGCGAGCAGTCACTTCCCACCTGCTTGGCAGCTCTGTCATGACATTTCTTAGAGGTGTCCACACTAACTCTTTACCTGCCAGTTTTCCATCATCTGAAGGAAATAAATTCCTGTGCTTTTCAGTATCAAATGTAACCCAGAACATAAAAAATTTATCACTTTCCAAGCCTGGAGTGCTGTTAATCACACACAAAGCTTATCTCAGGAGTCCCCATCCATTCCCACCATGCAGCCCCTCCTCAAATTCATCACTGGGAAGGATGACTATTTCCTCATGCTGGCAAAGTCAGCCTTGTCTGATACCGAGAACCTCCTGAGACAGGGAAATTATGCACAAACAGCAGGAGAACTTTTGGCTCTCCATGCCCCAGCTCCATTCTCCAGCTTCTTCACCCATGCTCCAAGGTGTACCATGAGAGTGGCTGAGCTTTGTTTTCTAAACACAGCCACTCAGTGTGGATCAGGATCACAGACACAGTGTCTCCAGTCCAGTCTCAGAACAGAGGGCTGGGATGCTCATGTGTGGCTGTTTTTTCTGTATCATGGACAGCTGATGGCATTAGCAGTTGTGTTCATGGGGAAATGGGCTATTTGGTCATGCTCACAACTGGTCTTGTATGTCCAAGTACTGAAGTGCACACACACCCCCTACAGGTGTTGTATGGGATTGTTCCTCCTTTCTGGTAGAAGCCATATCCCTGCATGATGCTCATCCTGGGTGTGCAACACTTGGAGTTTGCAGGATTGTTGAGCCTCAGCCGAATAATGGCAAGTCCCTTGGCAACAGCGTTGATCTGAACTGTCCTTAACATCTTTGCTGTAAAGTAGGTATTTTCTAAATTATACAACGTAGGTGTGCTCTCTTTCTCTACGTGCCTCCTTTCTGTATAATACATTCCTGAAGAACAGGGCAGTGTTTTCAGCTGATCTTGGGCTTTATCTTCATGCAAGTCATCCCTGATATAATTGCATCAATATTCCTACATGTTCCGTATTAATTCAGGGAAGGTCCATGAATGAACATGTTTCTTTCAGAGTTACATGAATTGCCAGCAAACAAAAGAAATAGCCTGTATGGGAGGGTTGCTAGAGGAGAAGAATAAAGCTGATTTAATCTAGGCAGATACAGAAAGGTAAAGTTTGGAGGCATGAAAAGCCATGCTAGACCTACATTCCTGGAAAGCTGCTCTCTGTACTGGAGCAAAGTTCATGGGGAATTACAGAATTAATGCATGATGTGCTGAAGAAAGCAGGGCTAATAAATGACAAATTGACTGTGTGTCCACAGGGAAAAATCAACGGAGTCAGTGTTCAGATTAAAGCAGCACTTCAGCCTCTCTGTGTTTCAGTAGGAGCTGTTGACAGGTATGTGTTCAGTTTCATTTCAGTAGCATGGTTGAAATCATGAGTTACTTGTTTAAAGTAAAAGGAGAGAAAGTAATTTCAAGAAAATGATTTTAAAAAAAACCCAAAACATTTTATCAAACCTTGTCTGTGTTTTTCCTCACTAAATACCAAAGTGAAACTTCACAGGACTCATTCTTCATTTAAAGTTTTTAACCAGATATCTGTGTCATATTTTGTAAAAAGTCTGCATGGATTTTTCTCCATTGGATATTCCTATATAGGATAACACACAAATAAAATTCTTGTTTTAAGAATTACATGATATTAAAAATAAGCATCTATTATTCATGCCACCTACATATGCCAGTGGTGAAGAAGGTTATGGGTTACAGTGACAATTGAAGGTAAATTTTGCTTCATAAATATTTTTAGTGTAAATGTTTGCATGTACAAATGCACTTTTAGAAGTCCACTTTTACAGCTTCATGTCATTTTGAAATCCCTGTCTAAGATATTTGTTAAATTCAGTCAGGTAAAATTGGAAGCCTGTGAACCTCAGAAGAGCATTATAAACATTACTATTATTTTAATTATCAAAATGATTTTCTATTGAGAATGACTAAATTGTAAAATTAAGCTTTTTACCCATAGTCTAACAAAGTGTAATTAATGCTGACATGCACAACCCTTAATTAACCACAGAATTTTTACAGAACCTGATGTTTTCAGTGAAAAATTTGTTGTAGGAATATTAAAGTTATTCCAATACAGGAAAGAACCTGTGTTAAGGAAATGCATGAATAATTTGCCTTCCAGCATGGCTCTCTAGAGAGATGTGTTTCTCTCTCTGTATCCTTTCCTATGTGTAAATATTGGGAAAGCTCTCCAAGCAAAACTGGAGGGACCGTCAGCCTTATGCCAGAATTTCTTTCCATGTGAGCACAACCCCATTTAAAAGGCCATATTTAAATTGATTTTTGCACATCCATCAGGCCCAGCAGGAGGGTTGGTCCACACAGCTCAGTCTGGTCATTGTCCAAGATGGTGACACGTTACTTCAAAAAAAACATCCAAAACCAGGTCAAACTCATGATCTCACAATAATTCTCCCGAGGAAGGAAGCATCTAGGAAAAAATCCTCCTTATTTTTCCTTGGTTTCTTGTCATGGCATTCATTCAGAAAAGATTTTTCTTGGAGAAGCTGCCTGGAAAAAGATATCTGAAAGGTCAAAGGAGTTGTATGTATTACACCAAGGTTCACTATAGCTCTTGAGCATGGTCTGACTTGCTTCAGTGTTTTTCTGATCCTAGTCCTTTATGAGATCCATGTTCTCCTTAGCCATCCAGGGCCTCCCAGAAGGGGATGATGTCATGTGTACCTTCTCACCTCCAGCATCATGTCCCTTTGAGTGTGTCCCATTGACAGCAGGCTGAGAACAGCACTGTCACAGTGAGCCTGTTGTTAGATGGTAGTGAAGGATGTCTCTGACTTGCAGCTGTTCTTTAATGTAACACCAAATAAGACAATAAAACCTTAAGAGGGAACAGGGTGCAAGAGATAGATGTGCCAGTCAGGCAAATGAAGCACTCCAGTGACAACTGCCTTAACCAAAATGCTCCAGAAATACTCTGTTGCAGTCCAGACTTGCTATGGGACCATAAAAAAACGCCTAGAACTATACATATAAGAAGTTGCAAGTAAGTAACCAACACACAAAGGGCATTCTGCATAGATTCATCTTGAAATGCAATGATGACTCACACAATGAACGCATTTCAGTAAGATGGGCAGAGTTAAGGCTCTTTTTTTGAGTGTGTAATGTGCTATTTCAGACATGGTTAGTGTTGGGGGTTTTTTTTTTTGGTTTTTTTTTTTTTTTTTGTTTTTTTTTTTTTTTTTGAGAAAGTGAACATGTTTATTATTATAATATATAGAACCTGTCCATTCCTGTCAGGATTCCCATATTTGCAGTGTACAGGCACAGAACTGAAATATTTGTTTCATACATATCCATGGAAGTGTAGACACACCAACATGAAGCCCAGGCTCAGGGAAAAGGGGTCAGACATCTGCTCTGTGCCATGGGAACAGCCTTTGTGTCAGCAGTGTCATGATCCAGTTTCACCTTTTTTGCATATTCTAATCAGGAAGCAGTGCTCCTCCACCCTGCATCGCTCTGGGCAAGCCAAAAATAGCACAAAGATCTGGCTCTCTCAGCCACCTTCCTTTAAAAGCTTTCTTCTTCCACCTCTGTTTTTCCTTGGGGAATGGCTATTATGACCATTAACTGTTTGAGCCTGGTTGCTATTTTTTTTCTTCTTTATTTCTGATTTCATTCCACCTCTGCCGAAGCATTGCATGCTGAATCCCCAGGGGCCCTCCAAACTGCAGAAGCAAGCCCAGATCCTGCTGGGAAAGAGGGGTTTAAATGCAGGTGAATGCAGTGGGTTGGTATCGGAAGCAGCTGGAAGAAACAGTATGGGCTACGGTAACAGCAGAGGAGAGATGGGCCATCCATAGATGGTCATCTGGGATGTTCAGTTCTGGGCCCCTCAGTTCAGGAAAGATATTGAGGTGCTGGAGTGGGTCCAGAGAAGAGCAACAAGGCTGG
>JAWWEU010000111.1:110684692-110713650 GCA_035583155.1 Acropternis orthonyx
TTCTTTACAGAGAGAGTAATCAGGCATTGGAATGGCCTGCCCAGAGAGGTGGTGGATTCACCATCCCTGGAGGTTTGTAAACTGAGATTGGACGTGGAACTGAGTGCCATGATCTAGTAAGCAGAGGGGAGTTGGACCAAGGGTTGGACTAGATGATCTCTGAGGTCTTTTCCAACCCAATTCTATGAGTGTCAACTACAGCAGTCAGGAGAGTAACAGTCATCTTAAGGTTCAAGGTCAGGTTGGATGGGACTTTGGCCAACCTGATCTAGTGAAAAATTTCATGGCAAGGGGGTTGGAACAAAGTGATCTTCAAAGGTTCCTTCCAACCCAAACCATTCTATGATTCTGTGATCCTCTCAAACTCCATCATGCTAATGTGCTGCTGAAGGCATCCACATTTTTCCACAAAAGCAGCTCTTTCTGGCTGTAAGCACAGCTGTAGGCTCTGCTTTCTGTGAAGCATCCACTCTGCAAACCCAAGAATCGCAGCATCTGTTTATAACTACATAGAAAAGGTGCATTTCTACCCCAAAGGCATGAAGCACTTTGAAAATGGGAATCATGCTTGTTCTGAAGCCTGTTGTTTGCACACAAATAAAGAAGTGGGCATTGTCATGGAATAAACACACAGCCTGTTTTGCAGACTCAGGTCAGGCAGAAAGGGTTTGTTTCTGCAGCTATAGGAGAGAAGGCAGAGCGGCAGTGATCCATCTGATATAAAATAAAAGTGCTGGGGCTTGGGTACATTTACACATAAAAAACTGCCCCAAGAAAGTGTGTAGAAAAAAGCTTTGTTAAAGCAGATGTACCCCCGTCTTGCTGGTAACTCAGAGCCCACGGCCCTGTGGCCTCAGCATACCTCTGTTCAGCCTGTCCCTCTTGCTCCTTACACTGCTGTGTCCTGGATCAACTTTCAGGCCTGCATCCACATTTTCTGTTATTTTCCAGTGCTCTGATTCCAAACAGAGCTCCTGTTTGAGGAGGGAAGGGTCTGTCTCCCATCTGTCTTTTGAAGGATACTTCAAAAAGTGTTTCATTTATCTTTGTCTTGCAAAACGGATCCATAGCTAAAGATGGAGCAATATTGGAACATTTCTTATAGAGAAGAGCAAGTATCAGGCTGGCAGAGTGAAACAACTCCTGTGCTGAGTTGTATGCAGGAGCCAGACCATACCGGCCGTGCTGCCCGTGGACTGTATTGCAAGAAACCTCTCAAGCGCATGGACAAATTTGGAAAACACCTACACGAGGGAAAATAAGTAATTCCTTGTGCTGCATCCCCGCCGTCAGCAGATGGCTCTGCAAGCCGTGGTGCTGCGAGGTTAACCATTGCGCTGTGGAGGCAGCTGGGGCTCGGGAGCAGTGGGAGGGAGCCTGGCTGTGCGCGCTGCTGCGGGTCTCGCTTTCTGCCTGCGGAAACTCGAGCTGCCCCAAAACCTGCAATAAACCACGGGTTTTGTCTAACCCACGTTCTTCCTGGGGTTTTCCCCAGCCTGACCTTGTTCTTTTCTAACAGACACCCACCCCATGCTGTTCGCTCTGGAGGTCCAGCCCACGGTGAGAGCTCAGTCTTCGGTCCCTCCCCACCTCAGCGGCGCTCCCACGCCTGTAGCGGAACGCTAGTGGCATTCCCTGGGCTAAGACACCAGAAAGACAGCTCGGTCAGCCCTGCCCCTCCTACCTGCAGCATCCCAGACACCTCACCTGCAGTCACACGTTCTGCATCACATCCCTGGCAGCGCTGGAGACGCAACAGTTCGCCGTGGGCACCGTCAGGCACTGAACAGGTTAAGTCAGCATTGACATCTACCATGATGCAGAAAATACAGCTCAGAACAGTTGTATCACCTCTTTTCCATGCCCAGTGCTGGAAGCCTCTAGAGGTCCAATCTGCTTGACTTTTTTTCTATCTGGCAACTCAATTTTACTGGCGTCTGTCTCCCGTGACCATGCACAGTCAAAAATTGCGTTTTATAGATAACACATTGAGGTTGAGGATTCAAGCCAAAAGCACTCTTACGGAACAGCACAGGCTTGGAACAGTCAGGGAAAAGGTGCGTCCTTTCCAGCTAAAGTGCTTTGCAGCAGATTGCTATGAAGATATTGGGAAGATTTGTCATGGATGGCAAATGTCTGAGGAGTTTAAATCATGTAAACAGATCTTTTACCTACACAGTAGCATCCAGGCTGGATAAAAGGGGCTGCAGCTTTATCTGTTACCTAAAAAGATGATCTTGTTCTCTAAAATTGGAATCACAGGATCATTTAGACTGAAAAACACCCTTAAGATCTTCAAGTTCAGACATTACCCCATCACTGTCAAGTCCAACACTAAACCATGTCCCCAAGTGGCACATCACATGTCTTTAAAATTACTTCAAGGGTGGGGATCCCATCTAGCCCCATAGATTTCTGTTTGTCTAAGTGGTGTAGCAGGTCACAGGCCATTTCCCCTGGGATTATGGGGACTTCATTCTGCTCCTCATCTCTGTCTTTCAGCTCAGGGGGATGGGCACCCTGAGAACAACTGGATTTACACTTAAAGACTGAGGTAAAGAAGTTATTAAGTAGCTCAGACTTTGCAGACTTTCTTACTATGTGTCCCCCTGCATCCAATGAGGGATGGAGCTTCTTTTCAGCTCTCTCTCTCTTTTTTTTTTTTTTTTTTTTTTTTGTGACTGTATTTATAGAAACAATTTGTATTGTCTATTACTGCAGTAGCCAGATTAATTTCTAGTTGGGCTTTGGCCCTTTTAATTTTCTCCCTGCAAAGCCTCACATCTTTTTAGTCCTCCCGAGTTGCCTGCTCCTTCTTCCAAAGCTGATAAACTCTATTTTTTCCCACCTAAGCTCCAGCCAAACCTATCTCTTCTGCCAGGCTGGTCTTCTCCACCTGTTCATCTTTCATCTCGTGGGGAAAGCTTGCACCTGCACTTTTAGGATTTCCTTCCTGAAGAATCCAGCCTTCCTGGACCCCTTTGCCCTTCAGGAGCCTGGTCCTACAGCTGTAACAGTGTTTTGTGCCCTTTCCCTTACCACACAGGGTATGATTAAGGTTTCTGAAGTTGCTCAGGTAGGGGATGGCATCATTCCTACACTAAAGAGATGGAGAAGAATTTTTCTCCAGAAGCTGAAACTGACTTGCAGGAGATTGCCTGTGAATCGGGAGTATGGACATGCCATCAAATCTGGGCTCAAAAGACCCTTTCTTTTTCCACACTGAGCCCCTTCAGAGCCCTTCCATCCCTAAGGGACACACATTGTTCTGCCTGTGTGGAGCATTTCTCAGCTGGAACCTCACCTTAAACTGATACTACAACCTTGTTATCAATATTTTGTTAATTCTTTTTAAGCTTTGTTGCCTTTCCTCATGCTACCTCCACTTTTCTATTTATTTCTTTTTTTTGTCTGAGTGTTTTCATTTATGAAGATAAAAGCCATGGAGAAGTGAAGTGAGAAACTTTCCCACTTGAATTTCTGCAAAGGAAAATCCTTGACCCTGAGCTTCCAGAGAAGATACTTGCATGGTGGCAGTGTGCCTGGTACCACAGAGGGACACAAAGGCCCCATCTGTATGAATGCAATGTACAGGCACTGGTGCCCAGTTGTCTGCACACTCATCTTGGTGGGACAGTCCTCGGCACACATTTGGCCCCAGCTCTGCCCAAACAGTTCCTGGGATGGATTCAGGACTTAACCCAACAGAGGGACCGTCCCCAGCAGCAAAGTGGATGCACACACTCCTTTAAAAGGTAAAAGTGTAATAGTATGAATGCAGCCTTATCATACCAGAAAACCTCAAGGTCAGAGAAAAGGCAAAGAGGAGTTTTATAGGACAAAACAGAAAGTGATGATGTTTCAAAATGGAAATAAAAATGTTCTCTCTCAGCAATGCTGAGTTTTGGCTCCCTTGACAAATTCCAGACAAATGAAGGCAAGAGTGTGCTCATTTGGACAGACAGTGGCTGAAAGCCATTCCTTCAGGGAAGCTGGCACAGCCTGCCCAGCACACAGAACAAACCATGCTTTGCATATTCCCACCTGCCCAACACAGCCTGGCATTCAGCAGGGTCAGCTTCTCCAGGGAATGTCTCATGGGCACTGTGGAGCACCATTTGGAAGGGAAATGCAAAGAGCTCCAGCTCACATGCATTATAAAAATAGCTGCATCCATCTACAGAGTCCTTGCCCTGCTTTTCCACTCAGTCCCATATTCTTACTGGAGCTACAGCTCTCCAAACAGATCTGACTGTGCAGAACCTGTGTCTAAACTTGGCTGGGCAGGAGTGTAGTTTGGGCATCCAGGTGCACCCCACCTTCACAGAGGAGTTTGGTTGAAAGGTGAAGTTGTGAACTAGAGCAAGAAAGGCACCAGATGCCTTCCCTTCTGTCCCACCTGCCCTGCTTTGGTAGGAGGCACTGTCACAGCGATGTGACACAGAAGCAGTGTCAGACTGGATTGGTCAGAGCTGGATCTGCCCCACAGCTCCAAAAGGGCCACCCAAGCCATGAGCAACCTGCTGCTGCCAGGGCTGCCTGGGGCTGTTACACCCTGTGGTCCTCAAGCTTTCGATGCCTCAGTTCTTCATCCCTGAGCACAGGAAAGGAGACATCCTTGTGCTATTCCATCAAGCTGTGTAGGAGGAATAAGTCAGGGCTCAGCAACCCCATAACTCAAACCAGGACAGCCCGGCATAGCGTGAAGGAGTGCTTTAGTGCACAGTAGCCTCAGGAAGGAACAGCAGTTCATCTCTCCCCTTCCATCTCCATGTGTCCTCCAGTTACTCCTTTCCTCTTTCCCTAGTCCCCATCTCCTTCCCACTGAGCAGAGCTGCAAACCACTGCTCTGCCTTTGCAGGCTCCAAACTGACACCATGGTCAAAACCTACACTGGGGCCCCTCTCCCCAGGCTCAGTCTTGTTAGTTGAAAATCAAAGCAAACAGGAGCTGACCTCCTTGCTGTGTTTTATCATTACTCACCCAGCTTGGGCAGGATGGGACAGGGTGAAGGTTGCACAAGGAAGATGCTTGGTACCATGTAAAGGGCCAGCCTGGAGGAGACTAAAATCTTTGGAGGAGTTATTGCTTAAGGATGCCTTCATGACTCATGGCAACAAGAAGTCTTGCTCTCCATACTGGGGCCTGGTGTGCCATACAAAGGCATCCCGAAAGCATCCTGGGCTGGGCTGACTTGTAAATGGCAAAGTTTCTCAGGCATTTACAAGTTAAAGGTGTGTTTGATGACTAGGATTTAACGTGTTAATGCCTGCTGTACCCTGCTGTGTAATGTGTTTCACTATTTTAGAATTAGCCCCCAAGATCTGCATCAAATCAGCCCTAAAGGATAATAGCCTGTGTCTGAAAACATTAATGTGCCAATTTGTTTCAGGACCCCCACTGACTTATCACTCAAGGGCTGAAATCAGTAATCAAAAACTCAGCTGAGACTCCACTTTCCTTAAAACATCTCCCTCCTTGGGCATCATCTTCACATCAGCAGAAGGGAATGCATCAGTTCCTTCACTGCTGAGCAGTACCAGCATAGCTGTGCATGGCTGTCATTTTAAGTTCTGATATGGAGAAACTGATCTGAAGCTGCTCTTCTCAGCAGTAAAGCCCGTGACCCTGTTTAACCAGTCACATTTACTCCTTGCAATAGCCCCCAGTCTCAAATTTTATCTTTACTCATCCAGCTGGGGCAGGATGGGACAGGGTGAAGGCTGAACAAGGAAGATGCTTGATGCCATGTAAAGGGCCAAGCTGTGGGAGACTAAAATCTTGGGAGGATTTAACTGTCACTATATAACCAGTCACATTTACACCTGACAGTAGCCACCAGCCTCAAATTCGCAATGGGATGCCCTGGGCTTGGGCACAGCGAGGGCCTGTGGGGTAGAGGAGCAGAGGCAAGGGTAGCGGATTTGGAGTTTGTGCTCTCCTGCATGTGTGTTGGATGGTTGGAACATGTCATGTCTCAGAGACACTCAGCAAGAGGGGCAGTGATGGGTTGGTGTTTCTGTGGAGCAGGTTGGCTGCCCATGAGTGCAGAAATGAAAGACAAAAACCACACAGGAAAAAAATGCTTGTTCATTCATACAAGTCTCATTCCCAGCCTTGTTCCATGTGCTCTGCTGGCATTATGATAATTTCGGGTGGGCCTGGCTAAATGCCCCTGAGGGGTATGAAATTGGTTATTCTCTTTCCTACCAGCTCTCCTTCCCTTCTCAATGACCTCCATCACTGTCCTTCTTCAAAATCTCATGTAAAATTCAAGTCACAAACCCATCAATTGATAACAAGTCTCCATGTAGCTGTTGTATTGAATGGAGGCATCTGCCATGGTCTGTCCTGGCAGCTCCCCCTCCCCTGAGCAGCCCTAAACCTCCTGGGAATCCTGTTATTTTTATCCCAAAGCTACCACGTGTCTTGGAAGCCAGATTTGTCTTCAGAAAATTCTGTGTTTCCAAAATAAAACGGCAGGATTTTGGTTCCATTAAATACTGTTTGATGTTTCCTGCTAACTCCGCATGAAAATAACTCAGCAAATCCCAGCATAATATCAAGGAAATGGGGCTTCCCGCTCAGCTCTGGCATTGCCAGCCCTCTTACCTCCCCTCTGCTGTGCCTCCTGGTACTGAGACATGGAAACACCACTGTGTTGGGTTTAGGGAAGACATGGAGGCACCACTGTGCTGGGTTTAGGGAACACTGTGCCAGTTTTCCAGAAGAGCAAGAAGCAAGACTGTAGGAGAGGACAACAAAGTCTTACACTAAGCCAAAGCCCAAGACTTTCCATATCCTTCTATTGCATTGCTTCCAGCAGCTTTCTTCCCTTCTTCTGCTAAAGATGGGCTCTGCTTGAGGTCTTCCCATGGCAGGGCTGCTGTAGGGTAGTGGCCTACGTCAGAGAGCCTCACAGGGTGTAGAACAATGCAGGCCTACCAAAAGGAATGACCCAGTTAGCCTGAAATGGTACAGATAGCTCCAGGTAAAATAAAGCACTTGGTTTCCTTAACTGGAAAGTGGAGACAGAGCTGCTAATTCCAGTACTGTTCAACTCTGCCACTAGTTTGAGGGACAAATAAATATAATTGCTGTTAAAAGCTGGGGATTGCAGAAAGACTGGTGGGATAATCAGTAAGTGCAGTGATCGAGCAGTTGTGCTATGGCCTGTTCTCTTCCAATGGCATAGGATGAATATCACCCCATGCAGTGGGATATACAGGAAAACAAGATACACAGGCAGTGCCTATAGAATTGGGGCTCACAGTGTCTAGAAAAGGATTTGAAGGATTTAGGGGGATCATCTGTACCAGTGCGCAGCATGATGTAGCAGCAAAAAGGACTGAGACTAAAGAACAGATGGGAAATCTGTGCTTTAGTCAAACACAAGCTGTTGGACTCAACAGGAGGAGCTGGTTACATCTTATAATTCCATGTCAAACAAGAAATCAAACTAGATGTTCCAAAAGAGTCTAAGTTTTTTATTTGCCAAGGGTCACACATGATATTTATCATAACGAAGAAACTTGAAGATGTCTTTGAAGCTCTGTGGCCAACACCCATCTTCTGAATCTTTCTCTCTTAAATGAGAAATATCAAACAGTTTTCATTCCCTTTCCCTTTGTTCCCCTCCCCTTAGACAAGGAGTGGGCTGGCTGGGAAAGCTATGGTTGTGTAAGACTGGACCCAGTGCTGATATTGGGAAAGATGCTGTTGAGCAGAAATTCTGATTACAGCACAACCTTGTCCTACTGCACTTTGAGCTCAGCCCTGCCTGGATTCTATAGGATGCTCCTTCTGCAGATCCCACTGCTGTGGGCATCCCCTGCAATATGAAACGTGGGTCTTGCTCCAAACGTTCTCCTGGGCCCTGCTATAATTGTCCTGGTTTTCACATATTTATCTCTGCCTCACTGCCCTGCAGTAACAGTGGGTCACCAGTTAAAGGGGCTCAGAGCTAGGATTCAGTTTGGAAAAACATCCAAAATGGGGAATGTTCCTGGCATGCTGGCAGCACTTGTTAACTCCGTGTCAGAGCTGCTACTCCAGGGACGTGGGAAGTGACATGTGGTTCATCTGGGAAGCTTGGCAGCACTTTCACTGCAAGCAGTTCAGCTGTGCTCCTTAGGGAGAGAGTAGGAAGTGTCCTCATTTCCCTGGGAGCACGAGGCACAGTGTACTTTTAGCACGTGTCCATGAGAGCTGTACCTTCACCTGGGTATTGGGACCAAATGACATTTCCTTCCCTCTCACAGAACCACATCACAAGGGAGATATAGTAATACACATGAGATCAAAGATGGTTTTTGCTAGAGGGCTGGGAAGAGAAGGGTTATAAGGTCCTTTCTCATCTAAGCCCTTGGGAAATCTGCTGGAGTTGCAGAGAGAGCCTCTGTGTTCCTGCTGGCCAAGAACTGAGCTGCCTGGGAGAGACAGGAGGAGCTCCATGGAGAAGTGCTGCAGACAGTGATGACAGCAGTGTGAGATTCCTTGCAGTGTGAGATGGACCTTAATGAGCAGTAGGGACACCACATGAGCCCGCAGGTTTGCCTCCTCAGCCATGGATGAGTTCAGGCTGTAGGAAACATCCTCCTACCCAGGTCTTTTCACAGGGCAAAGCCTGAGCTAAGGTAATCACATGCAACAGAAGCATCCCTGTGGTGAGGTGTCCACACTGACCTGCTCTGGTAGCCAAGGAAAGTGCAGCCTCTTGTTTTGTATCAAGGATGATGTTCAGTCCTAGAAAAAGTGGGACGAAGAGTGAGGCAGGCTTCCTGGGGCTGCTGAACGTTCAGTAGTTTTATTACAGACCCAGTATAAGCAAATCTGCTTGATGGGCATTGAAGGTAGAGGCTTGTATTCCCATTTCAAGGTGTCCAGTGTTGTTGTATGACTGTCATTCCTCAGTGTGGTCTTGGAGGTATAAAACTGGGCAGTGGTGGGGAGGGAAGCATGAGATGTTTTCTGCACCACCCATTTCTCAGGGGAAGAGAGGTGTTTCAGCCCAATAAGTCTGAGGCCTGGGATGAGAGGATGATGGAAGGATGGTGGCACTGGCATATCTCCTGCTTGCTACTCCCCAGGGTAGTGCTGAGAGACTTCCACTGCTCTGTGTGCCAGGACAAGGTGGGACAAGCCAGCTGGGCCACTGGTCCCTGAAAGACACTGTGCCATGTCCAGGGCTATAGCCATCCCTCTGCCTGGGCACTAGCAAAGCTGTGTCTGTCTGGGCCAGCTCCCAGCTCCCTGAGCATTTTGTCCTTTGATATTGCCTTCCTCTCTATCACACACATTTTTGACATTACTAATGTTCATTCATTTTTAACGCTGAATACGCTTTTCCTGCTCAAAGCTTTCCCTAAACATCAGCTAATGAAGCTTCCATGCTCCCCTCAGAGACTGGCATCGGGCATGATTATCCCCGTGGCAGGGATTTGCCCAAGAGCATGAAACAGGGCAGCTCCAGAGCTGGGCTTGAGCTGGGAACCAGAGAGCCCCAGGGCTGTGCTCAGGCCAGATGCGTACTTGTGGAGCATCCCACTCCTTCCCCTGGGAAGGGCACACACAAGTGGTGAGTAAGGTCTTCAGCCAGGGCTAGGGGACAAAGGGCTGGTGGCCTGTACAGGCTAAGCTGCACACCTGAACTGCCACATACAGTATAGGGCATGAGAAGAGTGGTCCTGCCTCTCTGTGCCTAACTTGCCAGCTACAACTGCAGAGGCGTTTTGCTCCCAGCAGAGATCATCAATCACCCAAATTAAGGCTCTAAACAGCAGCTCCTCAGTGAAGGATGGGTGCTATTAGCTCCAAAGTTCTTGTATCTGAAGAGTAAAATAAATCACCAGCCTGTTCCTGTTGCCTTGGTGTGCATGGCCCAGGGAGCTTCCCAGAACCAGGAGCTTTCTGCATCCCAGCACTAACTGTTTTCATCATCATCACCATGATCATTAGTGTTGTTGTCTCCTCCATTCCTCCCTCCAGTTTCCCAGAAAGGGCAAGTCATTAAAGTGTTGGAGGAAGAGCACACAGCACCAGCACAGCTGGAGGAGGTGGGAGAGCACTTCCATGCACCAATGTTTCCTACTTCCCAGACATCAGCTTTACTTCCAAGTGGCAGCTATATCGCATAAGAGAAAACCGAAGGGCAGGACCCACTTTGAGCTGGCACAAGGAGCTGGTGCATCTCACCACTGCAACCCAGAGGTGCCAAGGATGGCTTGGCACAGAGGGATGGCTGTGCCTGTGGGCTGCCTTGCAACATCCCTGTTGAAGGATGCCTAAATCTTTATGTCAAGCTGTTTCTTAATTTGTTTTCTTTCCTAGGTGGCATTTTGGGAAACATGCAAATGTCACCGGTGTGTTAAATGAAAGATGAAATGCAGCAAAAGGTCCATAAAAATGAAATGTGTGTATGCCTCACCGTCCCTCTTTTCTACTTACATTTTTCTTTCTTTGCATCTAGAGTGAAACAGCTACAGTAGGAGCAAAACCAGCAAGGAATGAACTGGGCAGACAGTAGGTGAGAAACAGGGCATGTCAGGTCATTTGCCTAAGCCCAGAAAGCCCATGAGTTAGAGTGGCAAAATGCTTTTTTCAGTGCCAGCATGTAAGGTCTGTTTAATCAGAGCAGCAGACATGAACTGTCCTCTCCCCTCCAAGGCAGGGTATGCAGGGTCTGGCCATTCCTACAGCTTCTCACCACAGCCCCACACAGCTCCTGCTCTCCCTGGTGATCCCAAGGGCCTGCATCCCCCAGTCCCATGTGTAACAAGGGGTGGGAGGGAGACTGTATGTGTTTGTCATGGTTCTCCAGGAGCAGGAATGCTGTAGCCATCACTCCCAGTGCTGTCCCTCTGTTTTGCTTTCCAGGTCAGTAGGAGCAAACTTGCCCCACACCTGAGGCCCCAGGAATGTATACCAGAGCTTGGGCTGCTTAAAATCCTTCTGAATGGGATGCTGTACAATGATATCAGTTCTAATGCTGATGCTTTTAATTATTCCACAATTGAGTCACACAATTTATTTGGAACGCCAATGAGAAGTGTTCAGACACTGGCACAGATTGCCCAAAGAAATTGTGGATACTCCACACCTGGAAGTGTTCAGGGTCAGGTTGGATGGGGCTTTGAGTGACTTGGTCTAGTGGAAGGTGTCCCTGCCCATGGCAGGGGGTTGGAACAGTGTGATCTTTAAGGTCTCTTCCAACACAAACCATTCCATGATTATATAAATAATACACATAGGGCTTTCCCAGGTAAGGTGTATTTAGGCACTACAGTGCCAGGAGATGCTGCAATGGGCAGAGACAGCCCTACCACCTTAACTGGCTGTTATTTGAAAATTAGACCCACAAAGGAAAAGGTGCAGCAGATACTTAGTGTGTAGGAGATGTGTAATGATGTGGAGCTGTGTGTGTGCCTGGGGAGGATAGAGGTAGGGTTGTAGCTCTGATTTCCAAGAGCATATGTTACCCCAGATTTGCCAGGGAAATGCAGCAGCATGCAGAGATGGACAGGCTTAGAGGACAGCTTTTATTTCCTGAGACCTCATCTCACCCCACAGCATTATTCTTGATAATCCCAGAGTGACAAATGGGAGTGATTTTTGCTTCATCACTTTCTTCGCTTCAGCCTTGCTGGGAGGGGAGTGGTTATGTCACATCCTGACCTCAGCAAAGCAGGAACACTTCTGTTCTCAGTCACAGCCATGGAAACAGTTTTCTAGGGATTTTTTTGTTTATTTTATTTTCATCTCTTCAGCCTGAGGTTGCTCTCACTGCGATGAGTCACTGAGTACATATAGAAGAGATAGTACTTGGCTAAATGCACAGAAGATCACAAATAAACATTAAAATTTGCCAGAAATCAATATATTTACACCAGTTTTTGTTTCTGGCGATTTCAGCCTGTTCATCAAGCCAAAGCTGATTTTTTCTGCTTTGTACATGATCATTTATAAAATCAACATGTACAGCCTCCAAGCAAGTATGTGTGAGCATATTCCTGTGTCCCCACAATTTACTGCCTTCCTGAATTCGCCCCCCTGTGAGTCCAGAACAGATGTCAACAATGCACTGCTAATAAATTCATCGACTGTCCAGCTTTGCATGCAAGATATGCTGGTTTGTTTTTTTTTTTTAATGGGACAGAATACAAACAGAGGAAAGAATAAGTTATCAACAACACACTCTGAAATGAGAGAGTTTTTTTTCACACAGAAGTGTGTGAAAAGCCAGAAGGCAAAGTGGAGATGGGAATCTGGTGCCTTGGAAAGTCTGCAGGCAGTTTTATGTGTCAGTCATATTTTACTGTCTTGTCCACAGTGTCATGAATCTCTCCCTATATCTGCATGTAAAAATGCCACAACCAAATTATTAGGTATTAATTATATGCTGGATTTAAGCAAGAATTACCATAATGTGCCACAGCATCCATAAATACAAGATCCAAGAGGGACAGAATGGTCTTTTGTTTCTCTCTGCAGAATTATATGCATGACCCACTTTTTTTCTAATACTGCAGTGGCAGGAGAGACATAGCATTGTTTGTTCCACTCCAAATGGGGAGGGGGGAAGGGCTCTATTTTGCAATGTACAGTAAATAAACTCTTGCATTGCAGAATAAGACTAGAGAAAGGATACTTGAGTCTCTTGCTCCAGCCAGCAACATTTGCAGAGACGTCTCACAGTTAATTATGACATTTTCCTGAACTGTTTGAGGCCAATCTCAGAACCCAATTTCCATTTGAAATACCCCTCTCCTACATCCTGGGTCTCCTGTTTGTGATGCAGGTTGGCTTAAGCTGCTGGTTTGGGTGGAAGATGAAACCTGTGAGACCCAGCCCCTGGTGCCTGTGTGGCTTAGAGGGGCTCAGGGCTCCTGGGGTGGAAATGGAAATGCAGAGGGCTCAGTGCTTAGGTTTGGATGTCCATAGGAGACCAAAGCTGGGAGTTGTGTGGTTCTCACCCCACACAAACTCACTCTTCAAGCTGCATGGCTACTGGGATGAGCAGCATGAGACAGGTCAGCCAGCTCTGGCTGGGAATGAAGAATTTGGTGGCTGAATTTGCACAGCTGAGACACCCCCCACCCTGGGCAGAGGTACATAATAACAGGACATGCGGGAGGATCCCGTTTTCCTGGAAATATTACAGTGCTGGTCTAAGGGCAACCCAACAAAGGGAAAAGGGCAATGAAGTGATTGTCTGCTGTGTCTGTACAACCTCCCACAAGAGTCTAGGAGATAAATAAATACAACGTGAATTCCTAAGACACAGTCACAATAATGACATAATGCACAGTGAATGCAGAGCACAGAAACCTATTTCTGTCCTTATGGGGGAAATCTGGGAAGAGCGGAGGAAAGGAAGACAGGGATGGGAGGGCACAAAGTAGTGCCATGGCAGGAGATATGAGGAGGAGGTGGAAGAGGTTCTTCCAATCATTAAGAACAGTGAAAACGAGACAGGCAGAGTCCCAGTCCACTGCATCCCCATGATGCTGGGATCAATGTTCCAGCTTAGATGGACAAAAAGTACCTACATCAGGCTCTGACCATGAGGAGCCAGCTGGGAACTGGAGGGAGAATGATCACGAAGTGGCAGAACTCATTTTTCTTACAAACAGAGATTCAAGAGCAGGGGCATTAACCCTAATGCTGAACCCAAATCAGGTAATTTCTGCAGATGTGGGGAAGCTGTGGATGGCTCCTGGGGAAGCAGGAGAGCCAGCACAGTAGGGAAAAGCACTAAGGCACTGGGTGGTTTATCCTACCAGGAGGAAGGCAGAAAACATGATCACTGACCCCAACCCCAGTGGTGCTGTTACAAACTCAGGGCCGAGGGAGGTGGGAACCATGGGAGCTCCGTACATATTTACAGCCAAAACTGCCCCATTGCAAAATCACAGGGGAAGGCTTCAATGAGTTGCAGCTAACAAGGGTGAGAAGGCAACAAAAAAGGTCAGAAGGAGACGAAAGAGGAAGGAAAGTAACCAAAGGATGACTCAGAAAGGACCAGTGTTGTGTTCACAAAATAGGTTCTTTGTCAACAGGTGATTCACTGTAATCACCAGTTAATCAAAGCAAGGAGTGGAGCAGAAAAAAAAACAGCTGGAGATGGTTTAGGTGGGAGAGGACATGGAGTCAGCACAGGCAGAGCACGGTCCGATGGGAGCTGAGTGGAGGAAGGAGTTGTGATGCTCTTCCCAGACACTCAGGGCTAGGAAATGTCCCATGGACAGAGAACTTCAGGCACAGTATTTCTTTTTAAAAAGTAAGATTTATATGCCAGGAGCCTAACTTTGAGCCTTGGAAAAGTCCCAGAACAAATTATTAAACAAACAGTTGATATGCAGCCAGAGGAGAACATGGGGATAAGAAGAAAGGTGAATTTGTCAGAAATAAATTGTCCAAACCAGAGTAATGTTCAGCTCAGGTTCCCTCTTGGGCAGCTGAAATGTGCCATGATTTAGGTAAAGCTTTTGAAATAGTCCCATCTGACTTTTTACCAATTCTCTTAAATTAAGGAAATATGAGAAAGTGAATTTAGGAACAATTGAATAAAATAAACTTGGAGCCACTGCAGATAGCTTTCAGCCAGATAAGGCGGAGATTTTGAGCAGTGTTCTCCTGGATCAGGCATAAGGGTGATTCTGTTCAGTATTTTCATTTACTGATTTAACTGATGGCCCAGGGAACACACTTCCAAAACATGTGGGTTGTGCTGAATGGCAAGCACCTGGGAGGACTGGATGAGAATTCAAAATTACCTGGAAAAATTGGAGAAAAAGCCTGAATCAAACAAGGTGAAATCCAATAAATAACAGCAAAGGCTGTGGCTCTTACAGGAGTGATGTCAAACACACGGTACCCACCAGGGAGCTCTTACTGGTGACGGTACAGCAGAAATGGAAGAGGAATGGCAATTCACATAGGATAGGGATGAGAAATCTGCCATTGGGAAAACACCAACAGAAGCAAATCTCTTTCCAGGATACAATAAGAAGACTGTTGTGTGTAAGTCAGAGGAGGTAATTATTCAACTTGCCTCCATGCTGATAAGGTCTCAGCTCGACCAACTCTTCTATTTAGTGTACACTTTGACAAAGATGTTAATTAATTAAAAAAGATTAAGGTATGAAAAAGCAGAAAGGTTGAAGGATTTAGCTTTGTTTTGCCAGGAAGGAGAAGCTGTGATAAAAGCTTTTGGATACAGCCAACTCTTACAGAGAACTGATATTTCAGTGTTGCAAGAGAAAATCACATTAAATTGCATCAGGGCAGCAGCTCCATCCCTGTTAACCATCTCACTGCCTTTTTCTGTCCCTTTTCCAGCCCACCCCGGGGTGCAGAGACCTGAGCAGCACACAGTGCTCCCTGAGTGCACTGAGGCTTTAGACAGCAGCAGAACAATACTTGCTGCCCTGTTCTCCATCTACCTCCTTGGAGCCCTCCCTGCCCTGCTGCTGCCCCTCCCTGGGCTTCAGCAGGGACATCTTGGCTGGACTGACTCAACCAGCAGCACTGACCTGAGCATTACTGAGCACAGCAGCAGGGGAAAAGGGCCATGGCTCCTGCAGTGAATGCAGCAGGACAGGGATCTGGATCTGAATGGCCCAAATTAAACACCAGATAATGTGTGTGTGGCCATCCTTGGAGTGGGTCTTCTAGTCCCCTGCCTCAGCCCTTTGGACTCTAATCTGGGTTCAAGCTGTTGGATATGAATCAGCTGAAAATAAACATAGCAATAATTAAAACACTGTGCAATGCCTTTCTCTTTGGGGACAGAAAAAAAAAAAAGGACACAAAAAAAAAAAAAGAGAGAAAAATCTGTTTGTAGTTTTGGCCTGGTTTTCCTCATTTTCTGCCACAGAAAACAATTCTCCTCAATGATGACTGTTCCACATTCCCGCTCGTGTTCCTCGCTTTTGTTAATGTGAAGATTTAAATGCACCATTTAATACCAACATGGGCCAATACACTCATGGTTGCAGTCACACTCCCAGGCTGCCAGGAGGATGCACGATTCTGTGACAGGCAATTAAAAATCCCATTATGGGACTGTGGAATAAGAAGTAGATGATATATTAAAACAAGGAGCATGTTTAATTTATAAATCCAAGTTATAGCATGCTGTGAAGTGCTAGGGAGAGAAATGAATAAAGAAAGGACTTTGTAGTGTTGCTCACTATTAAGTATTATAAACAGCAATATATGTCTGGCTGTCAGAGCCTCCTGGCAGCTTTGCATCCCAGGCAGCCCTCTGCCTCTCCTTCCCCTGGGGCAACTCATTTCTTGTATTTCCAAATCCAATGAGAATTTTTGCTGCATTAGCCAAAAAGCCCCATAGCCTTGACATCAGGGACTCTGATGGGAGAGACCTGGCCTGGGGGATGGGATGTGAAGTGGAATTGCAGTTTCTCTATTAAAATTCAGTCCCGATAATTAAAATTTTATAATAAAGACCAGCTCGCACCTCAATGTTATTGTGATGAATTTCTTGGGCATGTGCCTGTCCATCTGGTGCCCAGTGTGGTGGTCTGAGGTCTTGCTCTCCTGGTAGCTGGATTCCTGGCTGGAAGAGGGGGCTGCCATGGGGCCCTATTCCCCATTGAATTTGTGGAGGGAAAGGGAGAAGTATATCATGTAGAACATACAAATAATTGTGTGGATGACAATGGCATGCATGGGTCCATCATTCCAAGAAGAATTGATTCAGTAGGGTGCTGTCCTGGTGTGAAAACCCCTCTAAGGAGGGCTGTCAGGTCAGATTGAGGTCTGGGGGGAGTACCTGAGCCCAACTCTCCCTCAGGATGGAAAGGCTGTGGCTTCTCCATGCTCTGTACACATGTGTTGCAGCAGCAAGTTATCCTTTGAAGAGCGATGTGTTTGGCCACAGCAGCTCTGGGGACAGAGGGATGATATGAGGGATGCCAGCCTGGGATGACCCAGCACAGCACTGAAGATGGTCAGAGGAAATCCCAGAGAGGAGTCAGGGAGAGAGATAACAGGAGGGCAAGACATCTCTGACCCACAGGGAGGGCTGGGAGAGGAAACTGTCCATTAGCAGCGTCTGGGGGAATCAAAGAGCCATTGCGCACCGGGCTCTGCATCCAGCTTTCTCAGCATTTTTCCACCTCCTTGGGGACAGTGTTCCAGCCTCTCACCTCCTTACGTCAATGCATTTCCCAGCAGATTTCCCCATCTGTTTGTCTTCTCTAGTGGTGAAGGGTCTCATGGGGAGCTCTGCCTGCTCTGCATCTGCTCTTGTGACAGGCTCCATTCTGTCTGCGAGAGATGAATGAGCTGCCCTGGGGTGGGGAAGTCCTGGGAATAAATACTCTGGTCTGGGGAAGAGACCTTTCTATGGTAAGGGTGAGATCCTGCACTTCTACTGTGGTAAATTGGAGAAGAATGGGAGCTCCCTGTCAAAGGAGCCAAGGGGGTCTTTGTCTTCATCCAGACAAAAGAAATGGTATGTTCCTACATGTCTCACTTCACATGAATCATAGTCATAGAACGGTTTGTGTTGGAAGGGACATTAAAGATCATATAGTTCCAACCCCCTGCCATGGACAGGGATGCCACCCACTAGACTGGGTTGCTCCAAGCCCCATCCAGCCTGGCCATGGACACTTCCAGGGACAGGGCAGCCACAGCTTCTCTGGGCAATGTGTGCCAGGGCCTCATCACCGTCACTGCAAAGAATTTCTTCCTAACACCTAATCTAAATGTCTTGTCTCTCTGTTTAAAAACATTCTCTCTTGTCCTATCACTATCTACCCGTGTAATAAGTTGCTCTCTTTCTTTTTCACAAGCTGACTTCAATTACTGGAAGGGGCTCTAAGGTCTCCCCAGAGCCTTCTCTTCTCTAGGCTGAACACCCCCAGCTCTCTCAGCCTGTCCCCATAGCAGAGGTGCTTCAGCCCTCTCAGCATCTTTGTGGCCTCCTCTGAACGTGCTCCAATAGGTTCATGTCTTTCTTGTTCTGAGGACCCCAAACCCAGACACAGTATTCCAGGTGGGGTCTCAGGAGAGCCTGTAAAGCTCCTGTTGCTCCCTGGGTATTTAGCAGGGAAGAACATTATTCCACCTTTTCTCTACTAAAGGCAATGTCCATCTCCTGACACACTTGCTGGCCAAGGGACTCACACAGCAAAGGAAGGTAACTAAAATTTCCTAGACAAAACATACTCCACACTAAAATGTCTCTTAGTCTGGGGGAACCTGGGGACAAGGGGAATCAACCAGCAGGTCAGGACAGAGAATTCCACAACACCCCAAAGCCCAGCTGCTTTCCATGCACAAGTGTCTTCCCCTCGCTCCTCAGAATGGCTGCATTACCAGAATGTGTGTTGAGGGACATCTCGCCCAGGCAGTGAGCTGGGCTCCCAAAGACACAAAAGACACATTTTCCTTTCCCTCCTGTCAGTACTGTGGCCACTGGAGGACACAGAAACGTCTATCTTTCCTTCCCTTGGCACCGGGGTGGTGCAGAAGGTTTTCTTGTGGTAGCAGTTCTGTTGTTCCTGATTATATCACTGAGCTACATCACTGCCTGAGCTTCTAGCCATCACAGCATACCAGATAAGGAGGTTCTCCCCTCTAAGGTGTGGGTAAGCCCTAGAAGGGACTTTCCAAACCATTAAAAGCAAAAGTCTCTGTGACTAAGGCAAGTCCACAAGGTGCCTGCTGGCTGGTCACTCTCTCTGATGTGATACTTAAAGGATATTTATGAATTTCATCAAGGGCACATGCCAAGTCAGGCACCTGGGAGGGAATAACCTCCTTCTACAACACAGACTGGGATGACTGGTGGGGGAGAAGCTACACAGAAAGCACCTGGAAGTCTTGGTGGGCACCAGGTTTGCCATGAGCCAGCAATGCATCATCACAGCAAAGAAGGCAAACAGCCCCTTGGGCTGCATTAGGCAGAGCACTGCCACCAGGTCGAGGGAGGGACTCTTTTCCTTCTGCTCAGCCCTGCTGACACCATGACTGGATGTTGCAACAGTCTCCAAACACGAGAGACAGGGACATGTGGGAGTGAGTCCGGTGAAAGGCCATGGATATGGTCAGAGCATGGGAGCACAGACCTTGGGAGAGGAGGCTGAGGATGCAGGGCTGGAGAAGAGAGCTCTAGTGGGGATCTGACAGTGACCTCCAGTACCTGCAAGGAGGGTATGAAGATGATCATAGAATAATAGAATATCCTGTGTTGGAAGGGACTCACAAGGATCATTGAGTCCTGGCTCTTCACAGGACAGCCCCAACAATCACACCCTGTGCCTGAGAGCGTTGTCCAAACACTTCTTGAACTCTGTCAGGCCTGGTGCTGTTACCACTTCCCTGGGGAGTCTGTTCCAATGCCAAATCACCCTCTGGATGAAGAACCTTTTCTTAATATCCAACCTAAGCCGCCCCTGACACAGCTTCATGCCATTTCCTTGGATCCTGGTCACCAGAGAGAAGGGATCAGTGCCTGCCCCTCCACTTCCCCTTGTGAGGAAGTTATAGGCAGCTATGAGCTTTCCCCTCAGTCTCCTTTTTTTCAGGCTGAATAAACCTCTACACAGAGGTACATGAATGGAATACAGCAGATGCCAGGCATGAGCTGAAACCAGGGAGGTTCAGACTGGATGTGAGGAGAAACATTCCCACTATGAGGACCACAGTTCAGCACTGACACAGGATGCCCAGAAAGGCTGTGTGTCTCCAGCCTTGGAGGTTTCCAAAACCTGACTGAGTAAAGCCCTGAGCAACCTGGTCTGACCCCAGAGTTGGCCCCTCTTGATGAGAAGGTTGGGCTGGAGACCTCCTGCAGTCCCTTCCCACATAAGCTATTCTGTCATCCTACAGTGCCCAAGGCCATCTTATGTCCAAGACAAACAGTGCATCTGTGGCTCAGCAGTGCCAAACACTGTCTTTCCTCTCTAGGAACAGGACTGGTGACTGCATCTTCTCCCTTGCTGGGGGACCTCCACCAAACCCACAGATACCAGATGGCCAAAAGCTGCCTCCCCTCAGCACTAGCAGAGAGAGGAGGAGCAGGGAGCCTCTCGGCACTCTCCCAGGCATCCCTAACCACAACATATTGTTCTGGGCACCACACAATAACCCCAGACAGAGCAGGACGTCGTGGGGGGGTGGGATCCACAGTAACGTCCGGGCTGCTGCACGTCACCCCCAGGAACAAAGCCATGTGGGAGGGCAGGGGGCTGTGTGCTGAGCATGGGGTGCAGGAGGGACGAGGAGTGCAGCCCTCCTTCCTCTGTCACAATCAGTGTTTGATTATCCAAACCCAGTGATCCTAAAAGTCCCCCACTCATCTGGTAACAATAACGAGCTGGGGAACAGCTTGTCCTTGCCTGGCACCAGGGCACTCTTCATGCAATGCAGCCAGAGTGCACCTCCCCATGCTCCTTATCCTGGTCCATCCTCTGTGGCTACCTGAAAGGAGCTCATAGCAAGGTGGGGGTTGGCCTCTTCTCCCAGGCAACTAGCAATTGGACAGGGCCTCAATCTGCACCAGGGGAGGTTCAGGTCAGACATCCAGGAGAATTTCTTCATGGAAAGAGTTGTTAAACATTGGAACGGGCTGACTGGGGAGGTGGTGGAGCCACCATCCCTGGAGGTGTTTAAGGAAAGACTGGACCTGGCACTCAGTGCCATGGCCTGGTCAACAAGGTGGTAATTGGTTGTAGGTTGGACTTGATGATCTCAGAGGTCTTATCCAACCTAAATGATTCTGTGATTCTGAGTCACTCCTCTTCCACTCCTCTTTGACCACAGTGTGAGCCTGGTGATGGAAACTGGAGGTCTGCAAGTTCCTGGGTCAAATTTGTCTCACTTCATGACCTCAAGACCTTAGCTCAGCACAACCATATCAGAAATTGTGCCCATGAAAAAGGGTCTGCCCATGGGGTTTGACTCTATTTAGGAAGCCTTATTCTGAGGGAGGACAATGTCAGTTTCCTGCTAAGGCCATCACTGAACAACCAGTGGTGAGTAGTGGCTGATGGGAGGGGGTGGGTGAGGAGGTGGATGGATGGATGGATGGATGGATGATCTTCTGCCTGGGAGAAATGTGGCTTGAGACCAGTGAACTGACAGAGTGGAAGGCTGCTGGATAGAGGCAGTAATTGGTTTTCCTAGGGACAAGGAAAAGCAAAGAGAAAGGGAGAGATGAACACTCCTCTGTGTACTTTGGATGGGGTGGTTGTTTGTCGTGATATTATCTGCTTTCCTGTTTCCCTTGCCTCCCGTCCTTTCAGCGAAGCACTGTTTTGATAAATTCTTTGTTCACAAGTGGTGAAGGATAGCTGGGAAGGGAAGCAGGGGAGGGATACCTGGAAAAGGACACAGGGGAAGGATGGCTGAGGCATGGGGGGAAGGAGAGCAGAGGCAGAATGGTGGGGGAAGCCTTGCAGGGCAGGATAGTCCTTTGAGTAGCCAGGCTGGTTTGACTAAATTTTCACAGGTTTCTGGCTGGAAATTAGTGATGTCTTTTTCAGGACCCTTAGAAATTAAGGGTTCCTTAATTACTCTCTTGCTGCTGTCAAGAAGGTTGCATTTATTACAGAATTGCCCCAGATGCAGCATCCAGAGTTTTTTGGGCTGTGCCCTGGCTCATTTTCAAGGACAACTTGCTCCATAAACACTTCAGAGCTTGGAGAGGAGGTTCCCAGAGGAGAAATGGAAAGAACTGGGCTAAGAGCTGGAATGTGGTAGCTACATGCCCAGCTGTGTGTTACCTCTAACCATAGTTATGCCATAGGCATGGCACTGGGCATCCCACCCTCCCTCTGCCACTCAACCAGCAGGTGCCCCACAGTGATGGGACAGGGCTCAGGGTGAGATGACCTGCAAGCAAGGTCAAGTGCAACCCCAGTGCTCCCATGGCACCTCCCATGCATCATCATGCCATTGCGGTCATTCTCCAGCTGCTGTTGGGATTGTGTCAGGAACCTCCCAGCAGCTTTGCCCAGTTCCCTCAGTCTCAAGCCTTTAACCTCAGTCATCACTGTAGCCCCAAATGACCATCTCCTCTTTTCCTCTGATGCCACATAACCTTGGAATCAGCTCTAATGCAGCAATTGTACCCGTAGCGGGTATCCTTCACCCACAGGCTACCTGGAACCATCCTCCACCCCCACCCTGTCTCTCTCCCTTGCATCAACTTTGGTACTGTGCAGCCTCCACATGCCCAAACTACTAATCTGGCACAGAAATAACTGAGTGAAAAAAGGGAACACGTTTTTGCTAAGTCAGCACTGAATTATCCAGCTCGAGGGGTAAGACAGAGGCGAGGACAGGCTGGTGGCCTGGAGCTGCAGGAGAAAAGACAGGAATGAGACCTATGTGTTGGCAAGCTCTTAGATTGTCTAGAACTGATGTGTTTAAGTCACAGCTGAGAGTGATTTGAGCTCAGAGAGTGGGATTTATCCTCCCTTCTCCCCCTTATCCAACAAAAGTATAACTGTGGTGGCAAACAGAGCAGAAACCATCACAGGAGAGGGTCTGAAAAGCTGCCAAGGGAATAGACAAACTGCCCAGTCTATAGGGAGGACCTGGACCTGGATGTGTCCCTCCCATGAGCTGGCCTGTGAGCTCTTCACTGCTTTACATATCCAGCCATGTTATTCTCTCCAGCAATAATCCCCACTAAAGATCCTCTCTTTCAAAGTCATTTAGCACCAGGGCTAATTCTTAGTTTCCTGGAGGAGGATTTGCACACAGTTAAAATGTGTGAAGGCAGAAGAGTGCCAGACTGCAGGGAGTTTTCCACAGACTCCTCTTGCCTCTTAAACTGGTCTATAACCCAAGGCTGGAGCTCCATCCTGCTGGAAGTCTTCCTCCCTGGATCTTCATCGCCATTGAAAGCCTATCATGGCATAACCAGCTGCTTACACAACCTATCCAGTTACTCTAACCAACATAAAGTCTATAAATTAGTATTTAGGCTAGGTCTGCTTGTGTGATTATTAAATAGGCTGAAGTGATTTAAATCAGCCAAGGCTGGGTGAGGCTTTTAAATAGTTGTGCTGGACTGCACAGAAGATGTGAACACCTCGCTACCTCCAAACCCCTTTGCTGTGCTCCCTGAGGAGCTGAGGACATCCAGCCACTGCCTGGGCCCCAGGCAGCTGCCTGCAGTCCCAGCAGGATGCTCCGTGCACACTCCAGCAGGAGGGCCGCCCGGCAGCACTCAGCCCATGCGGTGGGGAACACCCAGCACCACCAGGACTGAGGTTGCACAAATCCTGGTGATTCAGAGACTAGGCATGTTCCCAGACTCTGTCACCTAACTCTGCTGTGAGCTGTATGTTACTGATTCCCCTGTTGGTTTTCTCCGTGTCATCTCTGACTTCAGCCTTATTGTTCCCACTGCTACTCGCCTGCTGAGCCCTTCCCGTCCAGGGGCTCCTCCATATCTCTCACCGTCCTCTTGGACGGAGGGGACACTTGTTTGCCTTTCTCACCCACTGCTGTGCTGTGACCTGATATACGTGGGAGCCTCTGAAGGGCTCTGGGATCTCATTCCTGGGTGGCACTAACCCACGTGGAGGCAGTCCTCGCCCCTCTTCAAAGACACTGAGTCTTACGTCTGCTTGTGTTGCCTGGTCAGGTACTATTTTAAGCTCTTTTCCTCTCTTTGCTGTCACCCTTAACTGCCTTGAAAATATGCATCAAATACGATGCACAATGCAGAGCCAGCAGAGCCCCTGTGAGCCATTCTCACCCTGACCATCCAGTCCACATGAACACCATTACCTGGTGGCTGTGACTCCCTTGGCACAGACACATGCACAGCCCTGTGTGCCCTCAGACTAGGGCAGAAAAACCATGGGGTCGCCCTTACACTGGGGATGGGGGGTGGGAGGAGACCTTAAGCTGTGACTAAGGTTATCTGTGATCACTCAGCAATGAGATCCACCTCTTTGGGTGCAGCTGAGATGCTGAGCATGGTCCGTTGGGAAGTGGCATTTTTCTGAGACTCCAAACAAAATCCCAAGGCTGCACAGCTGGCTTTGAGCTCTTGCTCGAGCAAAGAAAGCAGCATTCTATGCTGAGTGAAATGAGGTCTGTTGGGTTAGAGGTGGTGAGATTTATTTGCTGGATCATACCCGTATCAGGAGGATTTAGGCTGGATTAGGCAGTGGCTGCCTGTGCCACTCTGACAGTCCTGCAGGTGACACAAGGTGTAAAGCTGGCACATCATGTGTGCTGGGTAATGTGACACAGAAGGGGTCTTGCATTCACAGCTGACATGAATCACAGATTTGCAGGGGAGGTTGTTTGGTATTTGTATTTGATGTTGCATTTACAAGAGCTGGCAACCCTTCCAGGAAAGCAATTGGCTTTGGGAAACACATACAGAGCTTTGTAGTGCTCTCTGAGATCTCTGTGCCCCCCCCCCCACCCCACCATCCCCCTTGCCACCTCCTTGTCCCACTCAGGTCATGCTCAGAGGAGCAAGGCAGCATGTGATCCTCTGCTTACCACGAAGTTCTTGGCTCTGCCACCAGTGCTCTGATCATGGTTATACCACTTAACTCACTGCTTCAGTTTCTCCAGTGTAAGCTCAGGGGCACTGCAAGGCTTTCAAGCTACCCCTGTAAAAATGATCGTCATTTTTCATTTCCAGCTTTGTGACCATCAAGATACCTTGGCTGAAAGCAAGGCTTGGCTTTCTTAGGCAATGTTCAAGCCTCAGTCCCAGAGCTTGCACCAAGAAGGAATGGAATGGGAAGGGAGTAGGAAGGTGAATGAGGGCACTGTATGATGTGTCCAGAGGCACAATGCTTTTGGAAAGGTTGAGATGAGTGTCCAGGCTTAGTGCCTGGACCTCAGTCCCCAGCTGAGCCAAAGGACCTCCTGCAAAATTAGACTCTATATAATCAAAGGGATAAAACTCCAAAACAAGAAGCATTTGCTTTATATGCATCCATTATTTATCCTTGGAAATGTGCAGATGTGACTGCTGGGCTTGCTTCACATGCCCTGAACAGGGCGTGCAGGCAGCTGTGGCTTTCAGATGGAGATAAATTGTTCTGTATTACAGCACTTGCATTGCTGTACTGCTCAGGGGGCAGGAAGAAAACTTCTTTACAGGGAGCCACTGACTTGGAAAGGATTTGAGATGCCAGCACTGTTGCTCTCTCTTACCAGGGGTGAAGATGCAGTGCCTCACCTGCTGGTTATCTCACAGCCCTTTCCCTGGTTGCAGGGCTAAGGTGATGTTCATGCACTTAGCCTGGCCATGAGCTGCTCAGCTTCTCCTTTTTTCAGGTCCTCTGGGAAAACAGACTCTCCAGCTGTGTATCCACCTTTTCCAGAAGGGAGAGATCAGCTCAGGAGTGATGGTGATCAAACCTGTATCCAACAGTGCCACACTTCACTTCCCAGCTGGCATCCCTGGCTCCTGACCCTGTCTGTACTGAGGGGTCCTGAGGCAGGAAATCCATCAGTGATAACACATCTGGCTTGAAACCACTGTGTTTATATATATATATGTGTGTGTGTATATGTATATTCCTGCTGGGAACATCTGCTCTTAGTAGACATTTCCCTTTCCAGTTTCCTGGAGATCATAAGCAGGGCCAGAAGGGTGAGAACGCCTACCCAAACTTCCCTTTCCCTCACCCAGGGAAGTCTATGGGCTTTGTTGGTTTAACTTCCCACTTTATGTTAATGCAAGTTATAATTGTGGTTTCTGTATGAGTAGGTGCTGTGAATTTTCCCAAGCAGCAGCTACTTTCCCATAAAAACAGCAGGACACAGAAATGTTCTGTTTCTGTGGGAGATGTGGAAGCAATGGTCCATGTACAGCGAATGAGAAAGTCTGGAAGTAAATGATGTCTGCCCCATTAGTCTGGTTTCTTTTATTGTAAATAAGTGATGAAAAGTTGCTTCCCAGAATGCTTCTGGTTTTTACAGGATGAAGCAAGTGATGGGGCCACATCCCTTAGAAGTGTTCAAGGACAGGTTGAACAGGGCTTTGAGCAACATGCTCTAGTGAAAGGTGTCCCTGCCCATGGCTTCTCCTCGCAAGAGGAGAAAGATTGTCATTGGAGAGAAGATGATTTCTGATGCCAAACCAGGTCAGTGGATGCCTCTCCATCACTCACTCAGATTCCCACCATGATCTTAGTGAAGACCCATTAAGTGAAGACACCTCTGGTCAATATGAGCAGTGAGGTTCACCAACTCTGATTAAAAATACCCTCTGTCTTGTTTTTCAAAGTTACCAGTTCTGTGACCTGGGTGTGTTGGATGACTACAGGGTGGCACAAGGGGGAAAAGGAACTGAATGCAGGGAGGCAAGGAGGAACTTCTTGAGCTGCTGTTGCCACCAAAAACACTTAACGCGAACCTCCAAACTCACTCACCCACTTCCCTATTTTCCTTTCTAAGACTGACAAAAGTGGAGAAGCAGCAAGTTGGTTGTTAATAAACAGTTTATGTCTCAGCCAGTATGAACAAGTCTAAGCAGTGTGACTGGGGTTTGTCAGTACAAGGGCTGTGAGCAGGGGAGCCATGGGGGATTTACAGATCAGCCCTCACATTTTTGGATAATCTGTGGACTGCCTTTAGGTTCTGTATAAATAATAATAATTAAAAGAGGATGTAACTAATTGGAATCCATTCCACAGCAGTAACATGATCCATCTTATTGCCAATCCCCTGAGTCACTCCAGATGATTATTTTTCTGCTTTTCCTTAATAAAATCTGAACACTGCCTTTCACACTGCTGACGAATCCAGGGTGGGTTGGTGCTGCCAGGGCATTTCAAACCCTCTTCTAGCCTGGACACAACCAGCCGGGTTAGCTCTGCACCAAGATTTGCCCTGTAATTCACCAGAGAACCACACATTTTTAAGCTTAAAATCCTCTCCAACGTCCACAAGCCTGGTGCTAACCCAGTTCTGTTATTGCCTATTATTTGCCCAATTTATTTTAAATTAAAAGCAGTGATGGGCATCCCATTTAGTCTGAACAACCTTACTGTGCCTTGGTTTGCATTGTGATCTCTGTTTGGGATGAAGCTTCCCTTTCTGACCTCCTGAGAAGAGCACCTTGTTCCCAGGTTTGGGGGCCCCGAGGGAAGGCAAAGCCCAAACCAGGGCTCTGCAGCACTTGCACAGCAACACGGCCAGCTGTGGAGGAACATCTTCTCCCTGCACATGTGACATGGTCGGTCTTATCCCCTCCTGGGAACAGCAGTCCTGCTACTGCCACCCCAGCTCTGGGAGGGAAGCTCTTCTCCAGACTCCTTCCCAGGCTCCCAAAGGTCATTAGTCCCTTCCAGCTTCCTTCCAGAATTAGAGATGGAGAAAGTATGGGGAGAAAAATCCACTTTGGCTGGGATAGAAGCCTTTTATCTGGATTCAAACCTTCCTCAAATCAGAATGAGGCTTCTTGTGGGCTTTCAGTGGGTTTGGATGAAACCCACACTGCTGTAGAGCAAGAACACCACCTTTTTTTGTTTGTTTGTTTTCTTGTTGGTTTTTTTCACCTTTTTTTTTTACCTTTTTTTTTTCTCTAAAAAATGGATTTTTATAGGTTCTGTACAGTTTACTTTGGTGTGGCATTGAAACCCTCCCTTGGTTCATCTGCCTTCAGGATGCCTCCAGAAGGTTGGTCAACAGGATTTCTGCAGGCCCTGGAAATCAGCTGAGGTTTTTTCTCAGTAGACAACGAGCAATGTAGACAGTCATATACAGTCTCAATTTGCTGCACTCATAAACCTTGAAGGTCCTGATCAGCCATACTTGGGGATGCCCTGGTCTCCTGGTTGGAGTTTGGAACAACCCTAAAGCTTCGTCTCTGTACCCATCTCCTGTAAGGACCTTGGACTTATGTTGCACTTCTGGCCCCATCTCCTGATTCTCCCGACTCCATGGTCAGTCCTGGACCTGTTTCCATCACTTGCCACAGTTATTGATGGACACTGTGACCAGCACCCTGCTCAGATGCTGCAGGATGGGCTGTGAGAGCACTGTCTATGCTGTGGCCACACTCAGCATCCAGCTAATCCTCCTCCATGCAGGGATGTGTCTGTTCCCTGACACATTTCCCCCCCACAGGAAATGTGCTGCATGTTCATAGAGATATAGAATGTTTTGGTTTGGAAGGGACATTCAAAGGCCATCTTGTTCCAACCCCTCTCCCATGGGCAGGGACACCTTCCACTAGACCAGGTTGCTCAGAGCCCTGTCCAACCTGGCCTTGGACACTTCCAAGGATGAGGCAGCCATGGCTTCTCTGGCCAACCTGTGCTAGTTTCTCATCACCCTTTTTGTAAAAAAATTTTTCTGTATATCTTTTTACTATTGCAGAACAAGAAAAATAAAATAAATAAAAATCCCACCCCAAGATTTCCTGGTGCTGAACACCCATCCTGTTGCAATTTTTCTGTGCTTGCAGCCGTGGAATGGGTGAGCTCCACCCAACCAAAACCAGCAAGAGAATGGAAACCGCTGCTGCCCCAGGGTAGGTGACGGGATGGGGTGCACAGGATCATTTGGGGGTACAGAATGGTTTGAGGGCACAGGATGCTTTGGGGACATGGCAGGGTGTGGTGACACAGTGGTTGTGGGGGTACAGTATGATTTAGGGACACAGGACGGTGGGGGCACAGGACAGTTTGGTGGCACATGTTTGGGGGTTTGGGGGCACAGGACAGTTTGGTGGCACAGGTTTGGGGGTATGGGGGCACAGGGGTTTGGGGACAAAGAATGGTTTTTATGGTTTGACGCTGTGGGGCACGGCATGGTTTAAGGGCACAGGATGGTTTGGGGGCACGGGATGGTTTGGCCACACCGGACGGATTCGGGGACACGGGATGGTTTTGGGACTGGGGTCACCCTCGGCGGGTTCCCGTCCGCCGGGGGGCGCCCTGGCGCGCGCGCTCGCGGGCGGGTGACGTCATCGGCCCCGCCCCGCCCGG
>JAWWEU010000111.1:110713842-110769607 GCA_035583155.1 Acropternis orthonyx
GCCGCCGCGGCGACCCGAGGCGCCGCGGGGTTCGCCGGCACCCTCACGGTGAGTGTGATGCATGTGTGTGATGTGTGTGTGTGTGTGTGTGTGTGTGTGCGCGGAGCGGGGGTCGGTGCCTGCCCAAGCAGCATCCGCGTGTCCGCGCCGTGGGCGGGGACGCGCTGCAGTGCGGGGCAGGGTGGGCCGGGGGTGCGGGTGTCCAGCGGTCCTGCTGCTGCCCCCGCCCCGCGCCGCGGGGTGTGCGGGGCTCCCCCGAGCCTCCCCCGGGTTGTGCTGCCCGCCCCAGCCCCTCAGCACCAGCTCCCGGCAGGGGACACTTGGCTGGGTGCGGTGTTCCCTGGATATCCATCCTTCCCATCCCCGTGCTAGCGCAGGCGGCGGCATCCTCCATCCAGGCTGTTCCGCACTGCCAGGGCTGAGCGGGTCCTTGTTCTGCCCTCCGCCCCGCTCCTGAGCTCGGCACTGGGCAGCGA
Source organism: Acropternis orthonyx (assembly GCA_035583155.1). NCBI lineage: Eukaryota > Metazoa > Chordata > Aves > Passeriformes > Rhinocryptidae > Acropternis > Acropternis orthonyx. Next base: position 110,714,319 of record JAWWEU010000111.1, read on the forward strand.
TCCCTCCATCCATTCATTCGTCCGCCCATCCATCTATTCGCCCGTCTGTCCCAGCCGCTTTTCTTGCCGCCCTTTGGACAGGCAGCGAAACTCCCCGCTGCGGATGGCAGGCAGCTGCCTCGGCTTATCGCCGAAATGTTCCCCGGCAGCTTCATCCCCACATTCACCTTCCCAGGTAGGACCCACTCCGATCAGCGCTCTAGGGCTGCATCCCGTCTATTTTGGGGAGAGACGGTAATTCGGTGTGTCAGGCAGACGCCGCAGCTGCTGCGGCTGAGTTGTGTAACCGAGGAGAGCGCTTGCTCTTGAACTCAAGGTGGATCTCAGCAAGCTGGCGCTGGCTCGACAGGAATCCGAGTAAACAACAAATAATCTAAAGCTGGAAGGGCATTAGCTGGGAAACAGCCTCACTGCTGTGAAGGCAGAGGGTAGCCTGGGGCAGCGGCGGAGCAGGCGGGGTCCGTGCACGGGCAGGGCTGGCTGTGCGCTCCCGACCGCCGGGTTCCCGCTGGGAGCAGCGATCGCTGTCTGGAAGGTGAGATGCTGATGGGGAGCTTGAGATATGCGGCTCCAGCTGGGGTCCTGGAGGTCAGTTGGGAATGGCGGGTGTTAGAGGGAGAGCGGGGGGAAAAGGGTGGTATAAAGGTGTGGGGAAATACAACAGCAATTCTGGAGAATGAAGTGAACCTCTGAGCAAACACACATATATGTTACTTGTGTGTTCTCGCACCTCTGTGTGCGTGTGTGTGTGTGAGATGTAAGACCAAATTTGAGCTTGTGAGCTGCCAGGGTTTTCAGCCGACGTCTTCAACGTTTTGGGCATCTCTGTTTGGCCCAACAAGGAGTTAATGTCTTCTGAACCTGAGGGAAGTATGTTCAAACCCATAGCTGGTGTGTCTCTTACGGGTGCAGCAAACACGAATCTGCCTGGCTGCTTGTTTTAGGAGCAGCAGTGATTGTGTGGGGCTGGTGTTGGCCTTGGTTTCACTTGCTTGGTGAATTTTTGGGGCTGCTGCAAGGTGGTTTCCACCATCTCCCCCACTGCCCTCACCTGGAACCAGCACGATGTCACCTTGCTTCAGGTTGGGGTTTTTGGAAACCTGGGGGATTTCATCTGTTTGGAGCAAAACCGTGGCTGGCGGAGGTGCTTGTGAGCTCTGGTCTGTGCTGGCTGCGGGGATGGCTGCTGGGTTTTCCTTCATGGGGACCAGATGTTGCAGTGCTGCTGTTTTGGCTCGTTCATCTGCCTGGGTTTCGCTCTCGACATGTAGGAAGGGAACTGCTGAGCAGTGAGTCCCAGACTCTGATTTCACAAACCCCAAACCAGCTGAAATAGCTGCTCGTGTTGCAAGATGCAGAAACTTGCTTTTCTCTTCCATACTCTCCTCACAGGCAACTTTTTTTTTTTGACTGAGTAACTTGATCCTTTTTACTGAGAGTGGGGCAGGAGATGGGCTCCTCCTGTCTACCAAGTTACCGTAAAACTTCCAGACCAGTTTATTTTTCTTTCTGGGGTTTTTATCTATTTATTTTTTTTCTACTTTAATGTTGCAAGCGCTTTCCCGGTGCTGTCGGCAAAGAGTGCAGCTGATCTTTGGGAAGGGTGGCGGGCAGTGCAGCTCATCCCCAACCTGTGCCAAGGCATCGCCATGGAGCCAGCTGCTATTTCTATCAAATTCTGTTGGTTTGCTTGGAAACCATTCCCAGAATATCAGTTTAGCACTGTTGGTCCCTGCTCCCTCACAGCTCTACTCCAGTTCTTCTCTACTGGGATCAAGTGGCCCACACTTAGCTGCTTTTTGTTTTTATTTTATTTTATTTTATTTTATTTTATTTTATTTTATTTTAACTTTAGATTTATTGCTGTGTCCCCACAGGGCTGGCAGCACGGCGGCATTATACACAACATAAGATTACAACAGTCTCAGTGTAGCAGCATTTCGGGACACAAAATTCAGGATGGAGAGTGGATTCACCAACTTTCTGCTGGTGTTTTGACTCGCCAGGAAGGTTTGGATCCTGAGTGGGATGTGTATTCATAGAATCAAAGAATGGCTTGGGTTGGAATGGGCCCTAAAGGTCATCCAGTTCCAACCTGGCTGCCATGGGCAGGAATGCCAGCCACTAGACCAGGTTATTCATGTGTCCACAGCTGAATCCTCCATGCATGTGCTCAGGCAGCTTGTGGCCCCCTAAAAGCTGTTCACTGGGCAGGTTGCCTGTCGGGTTTCTCTGCAGCACACAGTTATTGAAAGAGGGTGATGGAGGCACAGCACAGAGCGACCATTGAGGTGGAGTCCTCAGGCTGGGTGGTGGTGAGGTGTGGTGGCAGGGTGCTGCTGCCTTTAGGGTTTGTTTGCAGCCGAACATGCAGGTCTCCATGTCTGAGTGTTTCCTGATGTGGGGAGGTGAGAATGGTAGTGCCCCTCACCCCAGCCCAATCTGATTTCCTCATACCATAAAACCTTTGTGTCTTGAAATAAGTGAAGGTGGTTGGGAAGTGCCTTTGCTTGTGCAGTGCAGGATGTTGGTACTGAGTTGCAGAATGTCTTTGGGATTGTGGCTGCCCCGTCCCACTTGACCCTTTTGGAAAGGGATCCCTGTCCCTTTCAACCCTTCTTTGTTGAGAGCTGCTTCTGTCTTGGGCATGGAGGGCACCACTGAAAGTGCTGAAACCAAATCTGCTCTGTAATGCTGTCTTGCACCAATTCCCGTTTCTCCTGTGTTTTCTTGTTACCCTATACGCTTCCTTTGGTACCCGAGTAATGAACTGAGATGCAGTGGCTCGGCAGAGCTTGCTTCATTACATGGTTCCTTTTTTCACTGGAACTGGGATTGTCAGCCAGAAAGGTCTGGCTCTGTGTGCTGATGGGCAACCCTGAGAGTGAGGGGGCAAACTAGCAGACACCCTTTTTTGCTGAAGATGTCCTTCTGCTCCTGGCGTTTACTTGCAGAGATCCAAGTGGTGTGAAACGAGCAACTGGATTATTTTAGGGACCAGAAATGCCAATCTGAGTAAATAGCGGATGCTCAGAGCTGCTCAGCCTTCCCTCACTGGAACTTGCTGTTCCCCCTAAGCTTGGAAGTGCATGTGCAGCTGAAGATCTTGAGATGGTCAAAAATACCAGCACCACTTTGCTTGAGATAGGGTTTAAAAAAAGCCCAACCCAAACCTGGTGCCATTACAGGGTTTAGTTACCCCCATGAGCAATGGGAAGATGCTGGAGATGGGAAGAATGGGGAGAGCAGGAGGGAACCCATGGCATGTGCTTGTAGTGGTACTGTCCATGGGTTTCCTGAGGTCTAGCTTGATGCAGAGGGAGAAATCAGGATCTGAGACAGCAGCACACAGCTCATCCCTGGTGAGGCAGGAGAGCCACTGCCTGTCCTGCCTTTCCCAACACCCTGTCCCACTCCATGCTGGCATGGGAGGAGGGTGAGTAACACAGGTGACCCCTCACACCACCTCAAGAGGCCAGTTTGCTAATTCAGGGATGCGTCATGGAGATTACAGGGGAGGGTGGCAGGTTGTCTTAGAGCCAGCTAAGCACTTTGTTAAATCATGTCTTAGGGGAGGGGAAAAATAAAATGCATCCTGTAAGCCTTTGCTACCTGCCAGGGCAGCCCTGCTTTTTAATTTGATGTGCTGTAATTAGTCTGGCCGCTGCAGGATCCTCATCAGCTCCTGCGGGCTTGCATGCTTCTGCCTGCTCTGTAATTGCTGCTTCAGGGGGAGAAAACTAAATAAATAAAAAAAAAAAAGTGAAGTGTTTTGTACAAATCCCAAGCTGTAAATTATTTAGCAGGTGAAACAGAAATGTGCTGTGTGTTTCCAGGAAGCAAGAGACTGCACCAAAAAATGACGCGGCGCGGCTTGCGGCGGTGCCGGGATATGTCTTCTGCAGAGTCATGTTGTTGGGAGCCTTTTTTTATTTTATTTTTTTTTTTCCTTCTGAATATATTCTTGTTGGCTGCTAGCCCAGAATAGGTAGCAGAGCAGGAGGCGAGGGATTGTATAACATAGCCAAGTGATTTATGTGCTTGGCTGTGCAGCTGAACAGCATTAGGATCTCTGGTCTTTTTAGCTTCAATGTAGGAAAGCACCTTTGAAAATTTAAGGTAATGCTGACTTGTTCCCTCTCTTCCTCTGAACAATCTACGGCTGCTTGAAAACATGTGTCCTATTGCTTTGCATGCTGTGTGAGGTTGTGTCAGCCTTTGTTTTGATATGCCTTTTGCTCTTGGTATCTTATTTCCACTGCCATAACTAACAATAAGTCCATGGACCAGAGGTTTTCTGGAGGAAATAGATTATTCTTCTTGGTAGATAGAGCTTCTCTTAGGGATGGAGCAGCATCAATGCAAAGGAGTTAAGGGAATAAAGCCTTAAGATTGGAAATCAGTAAAGACAAACAGATTTGTAACCATCATATGGCCAAGCCCAGCTGGTTTCAGTTCAATTTCTAAAAACTGTAGTCCATTTACCTGTGTCTGATGCAATGAGCAGCTGAGTTACGGCACAACTGTAAAAATAGCACTGGGTTTTCTCTTCTGTTGCTAATGCAGCTGTTTTGGAGTGAGTTCACATGTGGTTGGAGGCTCAAAGCAGAACATCCCTTGTGGTCTCACCAAACCCAGCACTTGCACCAGGTCATAAAAACTCGTGGAAATGCAGAGAGGCTGAGAAATGGTCCAGAAACAGCTGCTAGCCTGGATTTCATCCTGGTTTGTGTTACTTAGAAAAGTAACTGTTTGAACAAGTACAGGTTAACAAATAGAGGAGAAATATTTTACAGGTCAGAGCTACCACCTGTGTAGGGTTTTTTTTGTCTTCTCTGTGAGCGCCTGCCTCGTGCTGGAGTCTCTCAGCCTTGAAATGCAAAGCTGATCTGAATTCTCCTGGGGTGGCCAGGTAGCACATACTGCTGAAACACAATTAGCAGTATTTACCACCCTGGCAGGGTTGCAATGTAAATGATGCTTAGTCTCACCGAGAAGCGTGGTGTCAAATTTAAGGAATTATAATTGTAGCTGGGGACGTGTTGGGAGACTGTGCTGCCACCTCCACGGGTTCTGTTGCACACCAACCTCAATGAGGTCCCTCCCCTGGGCGTAGTAACTTGTCCATGGTCCCACAGCTCTGGCGCCTTCCTTTGTGATTGTGCGAGGGGTCGCTGGCAGAGAGGGCTCCGGTTGCTCTCTGTTGTCAACTGATGCCTCCTGTTTGTTTTCCAGCTGCTCATGCTCCTTGGCACCGCTGATGGTCAGTCGAAGCTGACCTCCGAGCAGAATGCCATCAGCCTCTCCCCCGGCAAGTACCGCCACCTCGACCGTGCCACCAACGAAGAACTGACCTGTGACAAATGTCCTGCAGGAACCTACGTGTCTAAACACTGTACAAAGAGTACCTTAAGAGAGTGCAGCCCTTGTCCAGATGGGACCTTTACCAAGCATGAGAACGGCATAGAGCGGTGCCACCCTTGTAGGAAACCCTGTGAACTGCCAATGATCGAGAAAACTCATTGTACTGCCTTGACTGACCGTGAGTGCACTTGCCTGTCTGGTACGTTTCAGACAAATGATACCTGCGTCCCTTACACGGTGTGCCCGGTCGGCTGGGGCGTCCGCAAGAAAGGAACCGACACAGAAGACGTGAGGTGCAAGCCATGCCCTCGTGGTACCTTTTCTGATGTGCCTTCTAGTGTGATGAAGTGCAAACCCTACACTGACTGCTTTGGGAAAAACATGGTGGTCATTAAGCCAGGGACGAAGGAGAGTGACAACGTCTGTGGTTCTCCAGCGTCTCTTCCGAACATGTCTTTGACTTCGTCAAGCACTGAAGTGGGTGAGCAGCCCTATGAAGTTCCACCAACCGCTGATCTTCCCAAAGGTAATGTCCACCACATAAACACAGATGTGGTGTCGGTTGTGGGTTTGTGTTCCTACCTCGATCAGGGTTGGGTTTAGGCTGTTAAAAACAAACCTGGTCTAAAGCCAGGGTGGTGCTTTTGCTTCGTGGCCAGAAGACAGAGCTCCAGAGGACATTGGGTTGCCCTTACTTGTATTAAACCACATTTAATAACATTTTCACTGAGACTGCAGTCTTGGTCGGACTCCTGGCTGTCCTACGGTTTGGGCTGAAAGGACATTACGTTCCCCAGCCTCTTTTCACATCTCTGTGATGTGCTGGCACAAGTCTTTGTGCAGTTGTGGTGAACCTGAGCTGGGATGCAGCAGGAAAACCCCTGCTGCAGTCTCCCTGCAGCAGGGAGACTCCCCCTCTGATGGATTCATTGCTTTCATGCCTGTGTGTTCCTTGCTGCTTTCCAGTCTGCACTGTGCCAGAGTATTGGTTGAATGGGAATCGTTGCCAAAACAGTCCTGCAGGAGCTTGGGCTGTCCTGTAATTTTCTTTCTTCAATCTCTAAGATTTCCACAAGTTACCACCACTGGGGAGAGCCAGGTGGAATTCCCCATGCTCTTCTTGCTCAGTTGGGAGTGGTTCATCATCACAGTCTTTATAACAATGCTTTAGCTGTGGCTGGTTTTGAGGCTGCTGCTGTAGGACCCCACTCAAGGTGGTACTCTGTGCTCCCTGGGAAGCAGCTTCCCTACAGTGTCTCACACTGGGCATTTTAGTTAAAAAATTCAACTTTTGATAACCTGAACACATGAGCTGGTAAATATAATTGCAGAGAAGTGTTGACACTGGTAGGCTTTCAGTGCTTCGCCTGTTAGGTCTCAAAGCTTTCTCTGACATTATTGTATCACTGGGAGAGGACAGGAGGGTGTTTCCTGAACTTTGAAATCAATTGCAGACAATTACGTAAAAGTTAAAGCATATTCTGTGTTTGCATCCTGGTCAAAGTGTTTTGGGTAACCAAGTCAGGAGCAAAACCAGGTTACAGATGGTTACACCCACTTTCTGTCTCAGCTGGGATGAGACACGGTCTTCAAAAAATGAGTTTCCAAAATAAGCCATAGTTTTTGCCACAACAACACTTCTTCCTCTTTGATGATGCAACTGGCTGAGACCTGAGAGCTGTTAGTTGATAAGGAAACTCAATAAAGATGTCAGGTAGCTCTTAGAGGGAAGTTTGGTTGCTTCAGAAACCTGTTTTGTAGTTGATGGATCCACAGCTGCTTGCAGTGCTTATAAAAAAAGTATGTGCTTCCTTAACAAAACCCGGTGGAGAGTTACTAAGCCTACAAATTGTCATGTATTTTTGTACTTTTAGCCCAGATATGAAATTCAGCTGTACTAAAACCAATTTTTATAACCTTAAGAAAGAAAAAACAACTTGCTCGAAGTTGGAAGTTTTCTGAGAAATGCTGAATAAGGAACAAACACACATTGACAACATGCCTATAAAAACTGATTTTTTTTAATAAGCTGCCACTGGCCTTAACTACCAAGGGTCAGTTTTACCTTGAGCCTCCCTCTGTAACCGTACCCATCTGTTCCCAGAGACAAACCTCAACTTCACCTCTACTCTTTCTTGCTGCCTGGCGTTGGGTTTCTGTCTGCTGGCCAAGCAAGTGCACAGGCAGGTCTTAGGCCGTGATGTGATGCCATATCACATCTCCGGTGCCGTGACACTGAACTCTCCTCTCCTTTCGCAGGTCTGAACTCTTCAGTTCCCGATTTTGTCCCCTCTCCAGTGCCACGCGCGTCCAGCAGCATGGTGGAGCCGGCACGCTACGACAACGAGACCTCGGCCAATGGGACGGATGGCACCAGTGGGACCCTCATGGGCTCTGGCACCACCAGCCGGGCACAGAGCTACCGGCACAAGCAGGCCAGTCAAGTGCTGGAGAAGCAGCCGTCACTGGAGATGATTGGGGGCGAGAAGTCCAGCGTCCCATACAGGCCCCCCCGGCGAGGTTCGCAGAACGTCCACCAGCACTTTGACATCAACGAGCACCTGCCGTGGATGATCGTCCTCTTCCTGCTGCTGGTCCTGGTGGTGATCGTTGTCTGCAGCGTCAGAAAGAGCTCACGAACTCTGAAGAAAGGGCCCAGGCAAGATCCCAGTGCCATTGTGGAAAAAGCTATCATGAAAAAGTCCACCACCCCCACTCAGAACAGGGAGAAGTGGATCTATTACTGCAATGGGCACGGTGAGCAGTAGTGACTGGGCTTTGGAGGCACTGCCCCCACATCCAATGACTGATGGCTTTCCTAAATTTCTGGGTCCTGTAGTGAGGACAAAGCCCATATAGTGGTTCCTCAGATGTTTCTTCTTCCTTGGCTTCTCCTCCTTCCAATTCCTGTGGTGTGTCCCTGATCCTGAAGGAAGGGTTAATGGAGGGAATGTCACCTCCTCACTCCACCTCCTCTTCTTCTTCCCAACCCTCCTTGGTAGAAGGATCTTGAGTGAAGGCACCTTTTTTTTTTCCCCTTCCCTTTCCACCTTTCTTCTGTGTCACACTATCCTTATTTTCTCGGTGACTCAGGCATAGGTCTTCTTGTCTTTTGTGTTGTCCTTTTTCCCTCACCCCATCAGTTTCTGGAAGGCTGAGTCATCCCCCGCCTCTTGGCAGCGCTTCAGTTTCAGGTTCTTAGCCCTAAATCCCAGTTTCTGGCATGTGTCCCCAGCCCTTTGCCCGTGCTGGAGCCAGGGTGGTTGTCCTTAAGGGCTGTGTTGTGGATGTGTGCAGCTCCATGAGTGTTGTCAGGTCTGCCTGGATGCTTTTTGGTGGTGCTTTCATTTAGTGGATGATGTGCTGGCAGCTTTCTGATGAGACTTTAAAGATGGCATGTGATTGTTAAATTGAAATTTGTAAAAATCAGTGATAAATTAGTGGTGGCATGACCGTGAGCACTGAGCAGCCATGATCACCCTAGCAGAGTGTGTGATTCTTCCTGTGCAGAGCTACAGTGGCAATTTTGACCCCCCCTTATCTTGTGCAGACAGCACTGAAAAGTCCTTACTCTGCACTGACATTGCTCAACCTTAAACATCCGTTCACAGTTAACCTTTAGAAAAGCACATTGAACACGGTGGGGAGGGGCAAACAAAGAATGGGTTGAACAAAGACTGGAAGGTTTAAGAGAGATCGGTCCTTGATGAAAGTCATCCTTGAGTGCTCAAGTACAAAGCAAAGAAGATTTTGAATAGAGTGTCTTCTGTCATGTACTCTCTTCACCTTCCTGCTGATTAATAGACCTACACTTTGTTTGCCTTCATTAATGTGTTTACAGAACTAGTAAGGTCTTGTTGAAATTAGTTTTCTGCCTTCTGTTGTGTTTGTGTTGCTTATCAGTTTCCTTTCAACTCTTTTGAGTTCTTGGGCTGCAGTTTCTTAAGTTTTTTTTCCATTCATGATAACTTTTTCCCATAACCGCTGTACTCCACTGTCCCTAAAATATGTGGTAGCCGAAGCATGGCCTTTGAGGCTGTGGTGAGTTATCTGCAATAAATTTGAAGAACTTCATTAGACATCCTCATTTGTGGATGCTACCAGAAATACCACATGCCTTTGGCAATGATTCATTGGCCAAAAGCCTGTGGTTGTTACTAACCTGTTGTAACTGTTTCCCCCAAGACCTTAATTACCAGTTGGTTGAATTTCTGACACTTCCCTGTTTTCTGAAGCACATCAGAGCAGGGTCTGAGTTTGTACAGGACAGGAAGTGGTTGAGAGCAGGGACCAGAGCAAGTTGCTTCAAGTGGATGTAGTTCTGGATTCTAACCTGGTGTTTCAGACCCTGTGCCAAAATGCCCGTGCTGCCGCTGGTCCTGCTGGAAACCACATTAGAGCTGCCTTTGTGGGCCCTGGTCTGTGCTTGGTCTCCAAAGCGTGATTCAGGTTAAAGAAACTATGCAGATAAGGAAAGGTTCCTGTGGTGAGCAATGAGGCTGGGCTAGCCCATTTAGGTATAACCCCACTTCCCAGATCTTGTCATCCTTTGGGGGACAACATCATTCATGGGTCATCCTGTGCTTCCCAGAATGAGTTGTTCTTCTCTGTCATCCATTAACAGCTGAATTCAGCTAGTGCATCAATTTTGCAAGATTTCCAGCTTGGGAAATAAGCTGAACGTAACAGCAAAACCACTCTTAGGTGATTGACTGACCTGGTTTGAGTCTCTCGGGTCTGGAGGTGAATTGCCCTGTTACTCCCAGCCATTCTTGCAATAGTCACCCTTTGCACGGGTGGCTTCATGACTTCCTTCTGCTCAGTGTCCTCAGTTGAACTTTCTGCAATCAAGGCAGAGAGATGAGTGCAAAACAAGTAATGCTTTGTCTTGCTTTTAGTGCAAATTAAAAACTGTTGCATTATCTGGAAGGGCCGTGCTCATTAGTTCTTGCTTGGTAGTGGTGCTCTGTCATGTCAGATATGGAAATTATTCTCATTATTCTCCTCTGTGGTGGTGTATAAACCCCTCTTTGATTTTCCTGCTGGAACGTCTGGCTCTTAAGGCTGTTTACTTGAATCGAGAGGTGTAGTGCCATAAAGGAATTGACCTTTCATTTAATAACTGGCCGTACAGCTGAGATGAACTGCAGAGCTGCCACATCACGGCTTGGCTTTCTACTGCTCCAGCAGTGTTTGTACCCAAATCATGCTTCATCCTGAATCAGTGTTTCAGACGGGGGTGGGGGAGTATAGCCAGGAATAAACTTCAGGCTGTTGCAGAGAGGAAATCTTTCCCCTCCCATGCTGCTATGTAGATCCCTCCATGGCAGGAGCCAGAGCAAAACCTCCTTAGGTGTGAGGACCACAGCTGCTCCCCAGATCTTCAGGTGCCAGCCTGGTTTGTGGTTGCATCTGGGGTGTGGAAAGTAAGCAGTTAGGTTTTAATGTATGTTCTGTGGCTGGGGGTGAAGGCCCTGGGCTGGGTGCTGGCAGTTCACCCACATCTGTATGACCTCCCCTACCTGTAAGTTGGCCGCACACCAGCGAGGGGTTGGGGTGTGTTTATTGCCTGTTTACGCAGCTGTTGCAAACAGTCCACCCCCTTCTTCCCAGTTTACCAACTCTTCCCTCCTAATCCTTTCACTAAACCGCTTTAACCTTTGAAAGGGAGGTCCAGGTCTGACGTAAGCACAGGAGCCTCTTCTCGGAGGAGCTGTGCTTGGGTGCCTGCCCTCACACCAGCAACACCCCGAGCTTCCCGTGGCACCAGGAGGACATCCAAGGCTTTGCCTGTTTGGGGGATTTTATTACTGGTTGCTTCAAGGCTGTGGGTGCTGCGTGAAGCCCGGTCAGGGTGGCAGTAGCACTGCTCTGTGCTGGAGCACAGACATCTCAGTGTTCTTGGGATCCTTACCAAAAGAGGGGATATTAAGAGTGGAAGCAGGGGCGCAAGCTCTTGCCCAGTGCCTGAAGGCACTTGATTCCTGAATTACTTAAATAGTTGAGATAGGTGTGTGATCCTGGTCAGCAGTTGTTGTCACTGGGTGTTTCACTTGTCCTCATCTCCCTGTGAGGTGGAATCCATGCCCCATCCTCTTTCTGGCATAATACATGCCTTAAATAACAACCCAGACATAAAAATAGAAGTAGCTTGGGACTCTGGTGTTAAAACTAGACCTGTGTCCTTAACATGGACCAGCCAAGGCAGCAAATGCCAATGATTCTCACTGGATTAAATGGTTCAGAGGTCTGGGAAGAGCTTGCAATGACTAATGGCCTGACTTAGCAGCCACAGCTTACTTCCACATCTGTCCTTGTGTCCATCCACACAACAGGGGCTCTTTCAAGAGCCCCAAGGTCTTGTCTGCAGGGGGATTGAGAAGGTAAAGCAGTGCCAGCAGTGCAGCTGTGGTTGGAGAAGCTGAACCTCTTGCTGCTTTAGCTGGCTCTTACTTTGCAGTAAGACTGCAAAGTCCATAGCAGTACAAGAATTCACTTTTGCACTATGACACTCAGAGGTGCTGACCTGCAGCTGCCTTGTCATGTGTTGCAAAACAGAATCTGGGATCTTTCCTGATGAACTCAGAAATCAGAGAGGTGGGGGAAGAAATACAGAGAGGGTAATGTAGAGGGTGATTCCCATCCTGCAGATGGGAATGCAAAGGAGAAAAGCAGTTTGCCAAGTTTCCCAAGAAATTACCCACGTGGTACCTGAGTGATGTGGGTACTGGACTGATAGGGCTCTGTGGTTTAACCTTGTACGACTTCTTTTAGGAGATCAAAAACAGCCTACACACTAGACTTCCTTGTAAACAATCCCTTTATTTTAGCAAATACCCATTTCCTTTCTTCAGATATTTCCAGAGACAAGGAGTAGAGCTTGGCAGAAACCTTTCAATAAAAACTGAGAATTGAAGCCTGTCTCTCAAATGTCATGGAAATACCAAATTTGCCATCAGTCTATGCCAAACATGAAGATGGGCTTGAATTCTTCTTGAAGAAATTGCTCATAGTGCTGCCTTTGACTTTCACATATTTAGTAGCAGAGGATGCAACACGAAGACTGTAAAATGTTAGGGTAAAACCCGTGTATAGAAGCAGCTGCCTGAAATGATATGCCAAGAGGCAAGAAGAGAGTTTGTTGGTTTTTGTTTTTTGGAGTCGAAAGACCAAAGAAACAGCTCTTGGCAGCAGTGGCCTGGCATGAGATGCCACTTCCCTTTTATTTTTCTATAAATCTTGTAATTGCAAATTATTGCAGTGGGTGGTGAGAGCAAAGCCAGGAAGCCTCTTGGTTAAATAATCAGAGAAATTAACTGTTCTGCAAAAGGTGTTTGCAGCTGAGATGGAGCTGAGGCTTGACTGCAGGTAAAAGTGCTGTGCTGAAAATGGCTTAAAATCAAAGTGGGGAGTTAAGGGGTGACGCTGGAAAGATGGAGAGTGTTGGGATTTGGGGGTCTTGGTTGCTCAGTTGTTGGGATGTCCAATTGTCAGCGTACTGAGAGCCAGGATCTTCTTGGTTGGCTGTTTCTAGGGAATAGTTCATGGTTTGCATCTTGGTTGCTGAGGGACCAGGGCTAGGCTTGAGCTTGGTCTGCTCCCAAGGAAGACATTGAGGGTGTTGAAGAGGGACCACACCCTTGTACCTCGGAGTGCCTGATGCTGTACTGCAGCTCCAAAGCATCCCCACCATAACCAGTGGGGGTGTGGGCAACATGTATGGGGACAGCTGGGTCAGTGCAGGCTCACCCTCCCATGGAATCAGGCACTCATGGTTAGTGTTGGAAGATGCTTATCAGAGTAAAATTACATGATTCTTTTCAAGAAACAGCACATTATGGTTATGTGTGGGCTTTTTAAGTCAGTCTTTTCTATAGATCCATCACATAATGACGGATAGCAAGTGCATGGAAACAACACAGCTGAGGATGTTGTTCCTCAAGCCTATTTAACTGGTACCCTAAATAAGGAAACCCAGCTGCAAGGTTTGGCACTCACAGGTCTAAGGGGTGACTCTGGATGCTACTTTTGGACCCCTCCCTCCTTAGTGCTTGTGTGTTTAAATGAGCTACTTAGTGCAATGGTTTTGCTTGGTAGAGGTAGTTTTCCCTGTGATCAACTCCTGAATGGGGCCCATCGGGGTGGCAGGAACATCACTCGGGAGCGATGGGGTTAAAAGCTTCACCAGCCTCAAATTGTGGTGGCCTCGAGGTTTTGTGCCCAGACCACAGGTAGGGCGCAGATGGCCACAGCATCTCAGGAGGGCAGGTGTGCCTATTGCTGCTGACATAATTGGGTAATTGCAGTTACTCCTGCAGAGGAGCAGCCCTGGGCTTGTGTGCAAACCCTAATATGACTCTGGCAGACAGAGCATGAGATGAGGGATTAGTGTCTGTCTACCTGCCAACACAGAGAGGCAGAAGGTGATGTGTTTTGTTTTTGTTTTCCAAAGCAGTCTGTCCTCTGGCATCTGCAGTTTGATTATCTGCAGATAACTCCTGGTCTGCTGATGACAGCCTGTCTGCCTCCGCAGAGTGAGACCCAGGCAGAAAGGGAGCTGGTTAAATTGGAAGAGGCAGGTATGTGCTGGGCACCACAAGGAGTATGGATGCTCTGGTACTGCTGAGCCATGCAACAGGACTGCTCCCTGACTGGAGCTTGTTCTGCTGCATTTTGTGCTGTGTTTGCTCCAACACAAGCACAGTGCTCTGCTTTGGGTGGGATGAAGCAACTCCTCAACTGCAGCACAAATCCTTGCCATGGGAGCATTGGGGTGACATCTGACGAGGTCAGAACACCATCTTCTGTGAATTACCCAACTTAAAACATTTCTCAGGTTTGCCCAAGATTCATCTTTGTCCTTTTTGGAAAGCTCGGCTGTTTCCAGAGGACATGTGCAAGAACTGACCAGGGCTTTATGGTAAAAGCGAGCCTTGGAAAATGGAAATGTGTGAGGCTGCTGTTCTGCTTAGAGAGGAGGAAACTAATCATGTACAGGTTTACCATCTCTTGTTCCTCAGCCTTATTGCATTAGCACCAAAGACGGTGCTTGATCACTTTTAATGTGCATTGCTACACGAGCCATCTATCCACAGCATGGGCCGGGCTGTGTGGAACTGCCTTGTGAAGCTGAAACATTTGTTCCCAAATCTGTTTCAAAATAGAAGAGAAAAACCAAATTACCCCATGGCCAAAATTCCTGGGTGGCCCCTGTATTAATTTAATGAGGGATTGGGATTTGTGCCTGCCCATTAAGGTGTAGGGCCGGGTGTTGGAAGCAGGGCAGCTCTGCAGGAGAGGAGGATTGTCCTTGTAGAAAAACACTCCAAGCCCAGCATGTTTTTTGCCAAAAACCCAACACCAGTTTCTGCGCCGGGAGGGCTGTGATTTCGCACATTGGTAGGGCTCTCACACATCGTTCCTCAAATAACAAGTCAGATGTTTTTTTTTAACTTGCTCTCCAAGACTGGGGCAAAAAAAATGCAGGAGGTAAATTTAATCCTCGGGTTGGCATCTGTGGGTGTCTGGATATTTATATGGCTCTGGCTGCGGCAGTGTGTGCTCAGGGTTACCAGCTGTCCCAGAGGGTTATAATGAAGATTAACTCTGCAAAAGCTGTTTAAAATTTAATAATTACATAAAATACTTATGCTGGCCATTCCCTTGCAAACTAAAGGAAGAGCAAGTCCACTCTGCAGGTCCCCAGTGTAGCATCCCATGCTGGTGGGCAGGAGCTCTCGTGGGTCCCAGGAAGGTTGGACTAAGGTGCTGTTACAGAGGTGACTTCCACATAACATTCATTGGGAAGGGAGGTCTTGTCTCGCGCTGACCTTCAAGTTCCCAGGTCAGAAACATGTTCATAGCTGCATGTGGCTGATCCCAGACCTTTCTCCACTGCCTGATTTGGTTATTTTCCATAGAGCATGTGGGAAGTGTATTTCAGGAGTCCCTTCCTGCCTCACAAGATTTTTGGTTTTGTCTTTTTAAAGAAAAAAAACAAAACAAGTCCAAACATAATGATTTAATGGTTTGTTGCCCAAACCACTTGCTGAGGATGTGAATCACTGGCTCTTGGGAGGGTCTGGTAGCAGCACTGTCCTCCCTGGTTGCAAAAACAACCAGATTGTTAACAAGTCCTTGTGAGTGTGTCCTTTCTTCCTGTGTGGTAAAGACTCTTGTTATAATCATGGAAATGTTTAGGTTGAAAGTGACCTTTAAAGATCATATAGTTCCAACACCCCTGCCAGGGGTAGGAACACCTTCCACTAGATCAGTTTGCTCTGAGTCCCATCAAACCTGGCCTTGAACACTTTCAGGAATGGGGCAGCCACAACTTCTTTGGGCAACCTGTGGATGTGTCTCACCAGCCTCATAGTAAAGAAATTCATCCTAATATCTAATCTAAACCTGCTGTCTCTCAGTTTAAAACCATTCTATCTTGTCCTATTACTCCATGCCCTGGTCAAAAGTCCCTCTGCAGCTCTGTTGTAGCTCCTTTAGGTACTGGAAGGTGCTATAATGTCCCTCTGAAGCCTTCTGTTCTCCAAGCTGAACAATCACAACTCCCTCCTCCTGTCTTTTTAGGACAACTACTCCAGCTCTCAGGCCATTTTTGTGACCGCTTCTGCACCTGATCTAACAGTTCCACATCTTTCTTATACTGGGGATCCCAGGGCTGGATGCAGTGCTCCAGGTGGGAATCTCCGGAGTGTGGACCAGAGGGAGAAAATCACCTCTCTTGACCTGCTGGTCATGCTGCTTCTTATGAAACCCAGAATATGTGTTGCTCACGTTCAATTTTTAATCCACCAGCAGCCCCAAGTCCTTTTTGGCAGGGCTGCTCTCAATCCCTTCCTTCCTACTGGCAATTGCCCTGACCCAGGTGCAAGACTTTTCACATCTTCCAGACCTTGTTTAGAACCCAAAATGTATTTAGGGGGCAGGGGAAGGAACTTAAGTTTCCAATAAACTCCCGTTTTTGGCAGCAGTTGGTGAAATTTTTACATTTTGGAAAGGTATTTGTGTTGGGGATTAGGGATTTCTAAGTCCTAGTTTGGCTGAGCTGTGGTGTCTTGTCAGCTGGAGTGTGGATGTGCCTTATCCTGGCTTGCTTGTACATGCAGACTCTCTGTGTGTGCTCAGAGGTAAAAATAGGCTGCTGTGGCTGAGTTTCACATGAGTCAGGAGGATATTTGAAGGAGGGAGGTGGGCTGAGCTCAGGAGCCGAGCTGGATTTGCAGTGATTCGGAGCTTTTATCTGAATGTAGGGGAGGGTTGGGCTGCATCACCCAGGTTTTTCTGTCTGACTTGTGTGTGCCCTTGGGCTGTGCTCTCTGATGTTTCATCCAGACAGCCTGTCACAGTCAGGATTTGTCACTGCATGTGGTACAAAGACAAATATTGCCTGTCTCTGGAATACCTGTGTCAGTAATGTAGTTAGTACTGGGATGGTGGAGGTCAGATCCCCCCGATGTCGTGGGTGAACTGGTGGGACCTGTCCTGCTGATGAAGAGCTGGAGCATGGAGTCTCCTGAAATCCAGCCTTTCTGAAACTTCGTTAAACTTTCTCTGGAACCCTGAGCAGATGAGCTGCTCACTCAAGGAGACTGTGTGTGCCACAGGTCCTGGGTGATCTGAGCTTTCCAGCTGTATAAGACACCTTACTAGTATTGAGTTAATCCACTTCTCTGTGCTGTGTCCCTTCATTATTAATGGAGTGAGAGGACACATGGCTTGGGAGGGCTCTGAGTATGGGATTTCCCCTTAAAGGTGGCATTTTCTTAAGGAACACTCTTCTGAAAAACACCAGTTATGTTTGGCTTGAGTTCTGAAAATGAAAACAGTGACATCTTTTTGTTCACAAGAGGAAAGAACTGCAGCTCCTTCTGTGGCCAGGCTGTGGTTAGACTTCACCCTGTCTGCTGCCACATGCTGGGTTGTAGCATTGGTGCGTTGGCTCTTCCGCTGCTCTGCTCCTTTTGTTTTTGATGCTTGAAAATGTGAAAACATAATGGCAGAGGAGAGGAATGGCCCCTTGCAGGTACTGTCCGTGAGCTGCCAGCACTGCTGGTCACGGCCTCGTGCCGCACTGGCTCCTTGCCCTGCTTGAGGCCAAATGATGCTGAAGAACTGGGTCCGTGTCCAACCTGTAAATAGCAGGATTATGGGAGACCAGTGAGGCTTGTCCAGAACGAGTCATTAAAGCTCAGCCAAGTCCCATGTGCGTGTTTGATGACCACCTTGGTGACGTGGGAGAAGTGACTGCGCCATCTACATCAAAGTGTACTGCAGTGAGGCGGGACACATCTGAAGGAGCTGGAAATGGGTAGTAAAACTCTTGAATCAGACTCAAAATAAGCAAATGAAACTTGCTAAAATAAACTGAAGTGGTGTTTATGGGGGAAGAGGAGGCAGAGGTGAGCAGTGTCCAGAGAAGGCCGGTGAAGCTGGTGAAGGGGCTGAAGTACAAGTCTGATGAGGAGCAGCCAGGAAGCTGGGGATGTTTAGCCTGGAGAAAAGGAGGCTCAGGAGGGACTTTATCACTTTGTACAACTATCTGAAAAGAGGTTGTAGAGAGGTGGGGGCCAGTCTCTCTGTCCTGCCTCTCCAAGAATGTCCTCCCTTCAGCTTAACATCTTTGTAGATGAGCTGGATGTCTGTTCAGCAGTGCTGTTTGCTTGTGCTGCTCTGGAGGCTTTTGTCCATTTCCTGACTTATCTCTGTTTCTCCCAGTGTGCCCTGGCTGTAGACGTGCCTGGTTGTGCCCACGTTACCATGTGTGTGCATCCACCCTTGGGCTTCACATTTGCCTGTGCACAACATGTTGGCCTTGTCTTGGCTTGAAGTGGAGTTCATCATTGCTCTGGGGTTATCACTGCTTGAAGTAGTAGATGTCTGCATGGCGTAGCCCATCACAACATTTAGAGACTTGCAATGTTTAGATAATGGCAATTGAAATCCCACCTGCCTGGGTACTAAGACACACATGGATGTCCTGGATGCTTCAGATTATTGCCTGCTCTGGACTGGCCATGGAAAACACAGCTCAGCTGGATTCAGCCGTGGGGGTTCCTTTTAATTTTCATTGTCTAAGGAGAGCAAAGCTGGGCCATCAGTGGTGATGGTTCCTGATGGTGATGATGTAGAGGGTGGTGGTGTCTCCTGCATTTGCAGCAGGATGGTGACAGCTCTCCCAGCCTGTTCCTACGGCCTGTGATAAAAAAGGAGGACAACTCAGGCTGTTGCAAGCAGCTTTAACATAGCGTCAACGTGGCTGTGACCAGCCTTGTGTGGGAAGTGTGAAGTGCGTGGGTTAAAGCACCATCCCTGCTGAGCTTGGCCATTTTAGTTGGGATTGCAGAGGTCTGGAGGGCTTTGAGCATCATATCCAGCCTTGATGTGCAGAAAAATGTAGTGGGAGAAGATCCTCATGGTTCAGGGATGGGAGAGGATCCTGGACCTAAGATGGAGCTGGGATTTTTGCACCTTGGTAGGCACGTTCCCATCGTGGTAGGATGCTCTGGCATTATTAGTGCTCTGCAGAGTAACTTCTACGACTTCTGGAAATATGGAAATAGTAGGACGGTAAGCTTATTATAAGCATTACCATTTTATTTTAGTTTGAGCAGTAATGCTTGGCAGTGTGCAGCCACAACTTGTCATGTAATGGTTTTAATCTTATTTTTCAAGAACAGAGGGAGCAGTGTTTTTGTTACTGACTGGAGCCAAATCTGCGCTCCTGTCTGTGTCTCTTCCATATCTCTCTGGGGTTTTTTTTGCACAATATTGTAGTGGATGTAGCAAACATGTGGGGCTTAAATTCATTTAATAGTTGCTAGAAAATGAGTTTAAGATTCTTACAGTATTAAGGTAGACATTTCCAAATTCATTTTTAATGGAATATTTGTTCTACAAAGATTGTTATGCGCCATTAAGTCCTCTGTTGCTTGGTGTGTTCTTGTGCCCTGGGGTGTTATTGCCAAGGGATATAAACATGTTTATGGGCCCACTTTATTTAACGGTGAGATTAAATATACTAAGCTTGAAAATGTCAGTAGGAGCATGAGTGCTTTGTCATAAATCCTATGTGAGAACATTAGGACATAAATGTCGTGCTGCCGCATAAAACCAGCGCAAATCAGGTTGTGAGCAGTCAAAAACATTTCTCACCAGTAGAGCAGCTGTAAGCACTGGGATTTATCAGCGTTAAATACATAGATAAGAGCAGGTAATGTATGGGTTTTTCCTTTTCTGGATGGATTAGATGTCCCATGCAGGGGTCATAAACTAGCAAATTATAATACTTGCATATGACTGAGCGGGTGTGGGCAAAGCTCCCACCCAGCTATAATGCACTGTCTTGCTGCAGGGCAGTGCTGGCAGGGGAACCCAGTGCTGCTCATTTTATGTGTGTCTGTATATAGAAAAATGGGCAGCATTATCTCTATCCATATTTTTATATCTATCTATATATATAGATATATATATATCTATATCTCAACCCAGCAAAAATAAATTCCTGAACACGAGCGTAAAAAACCCTGCAAGACTTATACAGTGAGATAACGATTTATGCACTACATATATATATATCTCAGTGCATAAATCAGCATCTATATATGGAGAGAGACATATAATAGGTAGGATCAAACCTGCTCCTCCCTCTTTTCATTGCCTTTGTTAACTTGGTGCACAAGCCATGCACAGCTTTTTCTGCCCTTGTATTCAGGAATTTTTAGGGGTTTTTTATCCCCTGAACTGAGTGACACAATCAAGCGGCAGCTGCATAAATGTGGCATCTTGCTGCTCTTATGCCAAAAGCAGTTGGATTTGCGGGTTTAAAGGACCTGACCCCAAACCTAAGTTGTCTTCTGGGCTTCCTTCTGACTGAGATACGTGATACTGGAAGGCATGAGGGCTTAGCTGCAAGTGTGGTTTGGGCTGTCTGTCCTTCCTGCACAGGACCAACAGCCAACCTGGATGCAAAGTCATCAGTGGAGAAGAATTTGGGGTCTGCCTGGAAGAACACAGGCAAGCTGTGCCCTTTGAATTGAGGACCACTGGGTCTTCATCTGAGTAATGGGAAGCATTAACAAGACCAGGCTTAATTCCTGCTACACTCCTGTAATGTGATGGGCAACAGCATCTGAATCACATCAATAACCCCATCATAAATCTCAGCAGCAGGTTTGCAGCTTTTTCTCCATAGTTAAAGTAAAGCTCTGTGGTTGGTTTGGGTTTTTTGGGTGGGCTGCATCTCCCATTCTGTGCTGGTGGGCTCAGCTTTTTTGTTAGGATAAACTCTGACTTTCACAAGCCCATATGAGATAGTACATGCACATCACTGTAAACAGCTCGAGAGGGAAGTGTGGTTATGGTGGGAGGAGGGTGGGGAAGTACAAAATGTGGTTTGTACTCCGGTATTTCTCTTTTAGAGCAGGTTGAACACCAGCTGAATGCTTCAAGCACTGTGGGCTCATGGCTGTGTTATCTAGTTTGGAAGTGAAAACTGAAGTCTATGTATAGCAGGTCTTGATAAGCTTCCTTTAAGTGAGAAGAGGTTTGCTCAACAATATTTTATGAAGCTGTATAGTTTTTGTGTGTATATATATATTTAATATAAACATATATACATATATATGTAAAATAGCTATATTGAGTAGAGAGATACATAAAAGAATTTATAATATATACACAAGCATACACAAATATATATAAACATATACCAAGCTGCATAGATATTTTATCTTTATATGTGTGTATTATTGTGTTGGGCTTGCATGGCAAGGTCTTGGTAGCGGGGGCCTGTATGGGTGGGTTCTGTGAGAAGCTGCCAGAAGCCTCCCCCGTGTCTGACAGAGCCAGTGCCAGCTGGCTCCAAGGCAGGCCCACCGCTGTCCAAGGTGAGCCCATCAGGGATAACGGTAGTGCCTCTGGGATAACAGATTTAAGAACAGGGGCAAAAAACCCCTGGTGACTTCAGCCAGTAGAGAGAGGAGTGAGAATATGTGAGAGCAACAGCTCACCAGACACCAAGGTCAGTGAAGAAGGAGGGGGAGAGAGGAGCCCATGCCTAGAGCAGGTTTGCTGGCAGGACCTGTGGATGGGACCCACCCTGGAGCAGGGAAAGAGTGTGAGGATTCCTCCCCCTGAGGAGGAAGGAGCAGCAGAGACAACGTGTGATGGACTGTCCGGAGCCCCCATTCCCCATCCCCCTGCACTGCTGAGGGGAGGAGGGAGAGAATTCGGGAGTGAAGTTGAGCCTGAGAAAAAGGGAGGGGTGGGGTGGGAAGTGATTTAGTTTTATTTATTGCCTTACCCTGCTTTGATTGGTAGTAAGTTAAAACTAATTTCCCCAAACTGAGTCTGTTTTGCCAGTGACAGTCACTGGTGAGTGCTCTCTCCCTGCCCTTAACCCATGATATTTTCTCTCCCCTGTCCAGCTGAGGAAGGCAGGGGTAGAGTAGCTTTGGTGGGCACCTGATGTCCCGCTGGGGTCAACCCACCACATGTCTGTACATGTATTTATATAAAAAAATACAATAGCAATATAGCTATATCAGGTTGTGTCCTTTATATATATATATATATATATGGTTTTTTGTTTTGGTTTGGTTTTTTTGTATGCATCTATTTGGTTATATCAGAGCTGTGACCTGGAGGTGCAGTTGGGATTTTTGGTCTAAACTGTGTTAGAAATTGTTAAATTTTAGGCCAGATGGAAAGACCATGGCTATGATAATCTTCTGTAAGCAGCTATTTTTGCTGACACAGCTCTTGTGCCTGCGGAGGGAAAGAGAAGTGCTCTGTGTAGCGATGGGAGCACGCTGGCTCACTTGGAAACCTGAGGTGTGGTTATCTCTCCGGAAAAAGTGAGTTTCTCTTTGCAGCTCACCTATGCTGACCCTTCATGTGGTTCTTGGAAAAAAAAGGTGTTGCTCAGCTTGATAAAACAGGGTTGATTAGTTATTATGGAGATATGGTTTTATTTGAAGGTGTAACTCCTGACCTCTGGTAGACTCAAGGATAAGTGTGCTGTTTGTATTGCTCCCTAATCGACATGGGGGAAACCCTCACCATCCTGAACCAGCATGTCTCAAGGGCTTTTCTGAGGGAAACTGTCTTTTTGCTCTCCCTAGAACAAAATTCCTACCAGATATTCCATTCACTCAACACTCAGCTGGTGCAGCGCCTCCCACCCCAGAACTGAGTCATACCACCAGTCTGCACTGGAAATGGCTCTAAATGCAATCATAGCTGCTGTAGGTGCTCTGTTATGGAAATAGTCATCTTTATAGAGGTGCTTTGGTGACTCACCCCTTAATCCAGCTCCTGATCAAAGCGGTGGCTGCGATGCAGGTGTGTGGTTGAGCACATGGCCCTCTGACCTGTTCCTGCAGCCGTGCACTGGCTGAGCACCAGGGGTTTTCCTGTGCCGAAGGGTGCAGGAAACTTCACAGCTAAATTATGTGATTGATTTTGGTCTGCATTGGAGCAACTAGTGGGTCTGTCACCCTTTACGTGCATAGCAGCTGTTGAGCATATGAGCTTCTCTGCAGCCTGGACTCATAAAAGGTCTTTAAAAACAAACTAACTAATCTTAAAATAATAATAGTCACCTCAATATTCTTAATAATAATAACAGTAACAAGAAAATCTCAAAGACCAACCCAAGAAGAGCAAAGCATGGCTACTTGGGGATGAGAGAAGCTCTTGTAAAGCTTAGGTCTGTGACTCTGGGAGCTTGCAGACCCTGGTGCCTCACCTGTGGCTTCTCTGCCCCTCCCCAGGCATTGACATCCTGAAGCTGGTGGCCGCCCAGGTGGGGAGCCAGTGGAAGGACATCTACCAGTTCCTGTGCAACGCCAGCGAGCGGGAGGTGGCGGCTTTCTCCAACGGCTACGCAGCTGACCATGAGCGAGCCTATGCCGCCCTGCAGCACTGGACCATCCGTGGGCCCGAGGCCAGCCTAGCCCAGCTCATCAGCGCGCTCCGTCAGCACCGCCGCAATGATGTCGTGGAGAAGATCCGCGGCCTGATGGAGGACACCACGCCGGTAACCGCGGGCTGGGCTCTGCACGGTCTTGGGGACCGAGTATCCTTGAGCACCAAATGAGTTGCGTCCTCCAAGATGGTGACCCGGCAGCATGGGGGACTCCATGCATGCAGCTCTCCAGAGCTGTTGCTCTTTGGGAGCTCTGGCCTTAGAACAACCTGTCCCATATTTTGGGAGAAATGGCTGCAGAATATCCTGCAGTAGGTTCTCAACTGGGTGTAAGTTATTGTGAGGTGCCTCAGTGACCTTTGCAGTTTGTTTTGGCCCCCACTCCCTTACTTTTTTCATTTTTTTGGCTCTGATAACTTTCTGGTCCTGTGGAAGCATTTGTAAAGGTGATGAATGGGGCTTTTTCTGAACATGAAAGTCAATGGGACAACATGGATGGAGGTGGGGGGAAGCAGTTGAGGAAGGGTCTTTCCCTTGAACTGGTTGGTGAAACATTTCCTGTTTTCTTAGCAATGACCAGACTGAAATGGGAGCAGGTGGGTGCCTGCAGACCTCTGGGCACTTAGTGGGGGCCTGGCAAGGTGGACCTTCACATATAGTAAAACTCATGGGGCAGAGCATTTGTCAGGGCAGGGGATTCCCAAATCGTGATTTGACCATCACAAGCTTCACCCTGTAAGAGGGACTGTTGTCCCTTGACTGTGTTGCATATTGTAACTTACTTCACTTGGTGTATGAAATGTCTTGGTCCCTTGTAACCATTGTGTGAAATCATAGGTTTTGATGCACTGGCAGGAGCCCTGGGCTTGTGTTTTTGAGACACCCTGAGTCAGGTGTGTGCCAAGTATTGCCCCATGTGTCCTGCCCAGATCTTGGACAGGTTTGCTTTGCCAGCTGCCTCAGCTCTCCTACTCCTGTTCTGTTGCTGGTTGTTTCATTCCAGCTCCTGATGACTAAGCAGCATGTGGCCTTCTCCTTGATGGGCATAAAGTGAAATTAAAAGCTATAGTTAGGGAGAGGAGAGAGGCAGAGAAAATTGTCATTTTGCATATGTAAATTAAAGTTTTCAGTATGTGCGTTGTTCCAGAAGGACACATTGTCCTCTTGCTCTCGTGGAGCAGGTAGTACCCTCTGTCCTCCTAGTTACTGCTTTGACTTTGAATTCCGTGGCAAAGTGCTGGGCAAGGACGTCAGATAAGACATGGGGCTTGTTCCTCAGAACAGACCTGGGCTGTGCAGTGCTAAACACTCCTGAGCCTTGCACTGTTTTGGCCTAGACCATCAGGTTGTGCTTGTCAAATAGCACAAAAAATGCAGGTGGTAGCTCCAGGAGAAGGGTTTATTGTGTGACTTATTGGGATGGTGGACTCCTGATGGTGGAGTAACCACAAGCTGTGCCCGTAACTCTGAAAATACATCGAGTGAGTGCTCCAGAGAATGAGCAAAACAGAATCTCATGGATAACTGTATGCAAGTCTTCTGTTCTTCCCAACCACGATTCCTGTGTCTCTTTAAAAGAGTGTGTTGCTGTATTCTTCAGTGTCCAGCAGCACCTGGACAATGGTGGTTCCCCATCAGTTTCACTTGTTTTTCTAGAAATGGGTAAAACTGGGTTGTTGATCTTTTGAGCAGGTGGTTCAGGTAAATCCACATTAGAAATTTGGTTTGTTTCGGCAAAGGAGTTGTTTTTTAACAAATTCATCCAAGCTGGCACGCACATCCTCTTCCCACATATATCTGATTGGGCTCTTTCAGATGAAGATCCTTCATGATCAACCTTAGGAGTTGGCCTTTCCCTTGCCCTGGAGATCCTGAAGCTGTGTGTGGGATGTCAAAATCTGGATGCACCTGGGGGTGCAGATTCAGCACAGCAGCATATTGTGTTTCTGCACGGTGTTACCTGCTGTAACCTGTCTGCCTCCTCTCCCTAAATTGGCTCCTGCACTGTTGATGTGGGTGGTGATAGAATGGCTCAGGGAGGGATGCAGGAAGCTGTGGGAAGCAGCTTGTGCATGGGAGACTGAATCCCTGGAGAATTGCGCCGATGGTTGATCTGAATCGCAGCAGTTCAGGGAGCCAAGAGATCACTGCCAGAAGTAGGCATGGAGGTTGATCTTTGGGTTTGTTTGGTTGTTTTTTAATCTGCTGGTTGGAAAGCCTTTAATTAGAGCTAATTCAGGTTTGACTCTTGCTGATTTGTCTGTGCAAACGCAGACAAATCGAGGCAGTTTTTCTCCATACCAAACTGGTTTGATCCGAAGGAGTGGATCATCCTATTGGTGGCTGGCACGGGCCCTGTCCTGCACCTCTCCAGCCCTGCCATCAAACCCATCACAGTAATCTTGCAAAAAAAATCCCAAAACAACAACAAAAAAAGAATAAAAAGAGCTTTTTGTGATAAGGAGGGAATACAGACTCTCATAAGCAATGCAAGTGCATGCATCCTCCCTATGGCTGAGTTGCCCAAGAGGTTGTGGATGTCCCATCCACTGGAAGTGTTCAAGGCCAGGTTGGACAGGGCTTGGAGCAACCTTTTCTAGTGGAAGGTGTCCTAAGCCATGGGAATAACATGAGCTTTAAGGTCCCTCCCAACCAAAGCCGTTCTGTGGTTCTGAGTCACAGCATGATGCCCTTGGGGGTGACCTGAGCCACCAGTGAGTCTCTTAATGCATGCTTGTGTGTCCCACATGAGCCCAGGATGGATGGATGCATAGGTGGCTGTGCTGCCTTTGGCCCTGTCCAGCATCCCTGAGTGCGAAAGTTTCCCCATCTCTCCCCCTGATCCTGTATCGTAAGAAAACACCAACACCCCCAGCTCGCAGGTAAAAGTTGTGTTATTGAGCAATACATCTCTGAAATGACAAATCAGGACCCTAAACATATCCAGCCTCCCTTCACCATCCCATCCCACCCTCTATCACGTCCTTGTCCTAAATCCTTTATCTGGTGTCTGGCTTCACCTTGTAAAACCTATGGAGGCCAAGCTGCTCACTCCTGTAGTGCCCCGTTCCCTCCTCAGCATTTTGTGCTCCAAAATTCAAATATTTACAACCCCTGATAGGAATAGGGGAATTAGTGGGAGTCTGTGGAGCGTTACGGTATGTGGCAGGAACATTTTCCTTCAGGTAAGGAACAGCTCTGCTGCAGACTTGATGGCTTATTTAGCTGTGGGAGATTATGCTGGTTTTGCATGGCACTGGATGAATTTAGGTTAAACCTAGATTAGCCCTCTGAATCATTTTGCTCGGGGTTTTTTGCAGCTGAGCCAGAAAATACAGTGAGAGCAGCAGCTGTGGGAAGGTTTTTTGGGGTGCCTTTAAGTCACAGGGCTCCTGTTAAAGCCTGGCTTGGCCATGAATGTTTGTTGGACTCAGGGTTTGCAAAATCTCTCGCCTCACAGGCTGGTTTGCTGGACAGCAGCATGTGAGCCTGGGCACTGCTTAGTGAGCACAGGCACACCCCAGGTTAATGGTGCTGGCAACAACAAAAACAGGGGACAGAAGAGGGGAGGAAGAGGCAGAGGTCTCTCACTGCTATCCCAGCAAATTGCAATTTTCCATTTTTGGGTTTATAATCAGAAAAGCTCACTGAATCCACTGGGTAATGAGATTGTTTTTGCAGTGCATAACAGCATTTTGCAGCTGCCAAGGGGTGTCTGTGCTCACCTGGGCTGGCCTGGAGTGGAGCTGGCACAGCTGGCTGGCTGCATTGGCTGCTCTGAGTGCCCTGCTGTGAGCAGTGCTTTAAGCTCTTATCGTCTTATTTATGGCTCTGCTGGCCTCGGCTGAAATATTTCAGGGACTGGATGGCAGGGAAGCAAACAGCCTCAGTCAGGGCGTTCAGCAGCACAGCCTCAGCAAAGCTGGAAAAAAACCAAACATGAATAAGGGAGATGTTGAAATTGGAGAGGGGGAGGCTGCAGCCCCAAGCCCAGCGAGGTTTATGGCTAATTTCGTGTTGTGAATAATCCCATCAGTCAGCAGATGTGCCAGGGCTGGGGCCAATGTGAGGTTAAACCGTGGGGGTTTTGGGGGTGCCAGAGGAGAAGAGGATGTGAAAGCAGCCCCGTGTCCAGGCTTGCAGCTGTGGCAGTGCCTTGTGGCTTCTTTTCTTGCTCTTTCACAGGTCAAAACCCTGCGTGGGAGACAGTCGAGCCTGGAGCAGTGTTCCTCAAATCCAGCCACTGTCAGCTACCACCCATCCCCTTCGTTTCCTCTTTTGGCAACACAGAACTGGGCTGGGCACAGTAATTAGGAATTAAGTTTGTTCTGTGTTCATTTCTTGTGTCAGCAGTGGAGTCAGGGTAAAGTGGTGGATTTCCCAGATGGAGGGGACTGTGGTCCCAGGATGGGGAAATACCCGGGCAGCCAGGAAAAGAACAGAGTTTGCCTTCTGAACTTGCATCAGGTTTTATTTGAGGCACAGAGCTGTAGGGTGAAGTGGCCAGAGCCCTGGGGAAGGGGTAGGGCTGGTTGGGTTTTGCTGGGGTGGGCATCACTACATGACTTGATTTTCAGCAAAATGAGTTTGGGTTTGAACTGGGCTGGAGAATGTTCAGTAAACAAAAATGTAATAATTTATAAACTAATACAAATATAAATAACAAACACAGAAATATAAACTTTATAGATGCAGTGGTATTTGAGGTTTCCCTGCAGTGGTGGCCACATCTACTGGGGTCTGTGTGTTTGCAGTGTAATGGGTTTGGGACCGTAAGAGGAAACTAGAAAATGGTTTCCTACTAGCCCAACTCAGTATTGACTCACTCAGCCTGTAATTGGATCTGGAAACACTTCATCAGAGCTTCATCAGTTCTTCATTATGGTTTGAGTTGAAAAAGTGGATGAGCAAAGCCATAGAAAGGAGAAGCCACCAGAAGCTCTCCTGGAGACAACATCTGCTTAAAGAAGCACTTTGCCCACAGAATGGCCAGGGCTGATGGAAAGAGCTGTTTCCTCCATGGGTGGTTGCGTTTTGGTATTGGTGTCTGAACGCTCCCCAGAACCAGCATTGCCCATCCTGTGCCACATGAGGCTTAACTTGAGTATTTCTCCAGGGCTACCTTGTGTTGAGGGATGTGGCTCTATCACAAAGATGGGTTGAGCACTCTTCTGAAACCTGACTGGTGATGTGAAAGGCACAGAGGAGATTGGGCTTTCCCACTCTAGCATCCTTGTGCCCTTCCCATCCTGGTGAAGGGCTTGCCTCCTGCTCTGCAGCACCACACTATCACTGTCTCTCAGCCACCTCAGTGCTGCCCAGTGGTATTTCACCTGCCAAGATCTGGTCTGCCCTGAAGGTGGATACCCAAACACTGTGATCACCATGAAGTTGCTGATCCATCCTCCCTAAGCCTGTGGGGACCACCTTCAACACCACCCTGTGCCTGCAGCATCACCCATGCCAGGCTGCCCTACAGCCCACCCTGCTTCATGTGCTGGGGCTTTTCCTTCCACATCCCCTACAGAGGCATAACAGACCTGGAAATAGGACTGGTGTCAGCCAAGTGTCATCTTTGGCACTGAATCTGGGAAACGGCTGCCTTGGTGCTAAATTTATCCCCTCCACATCCCAGAGGGTGCACAGGCAACCTGCCACTGGCTTTTGTTCTTGCCTGGTTGCTGCAGGAGGAATTACTGGGAAGCATCGCCTGAGGGAAGGGTGGTTTTTACTGCTTACTGCTGCTCCTTCCTAATATTAGCACAGCAGCTGCAGTTTCTGTTTGTCTGAGTTAAGCTTTTATTACGGTGCTGTAAAAGGGAGGCAGAAAATGGGACCAACCAGTTCAAACGGTGCTGTTGAGAGCAGCTGTGAAAAGAAAACAAAGCCAAGCCTGTGTCTTCTGCCCCCATCCCCTTTTCTTCCTTTTAGGAAGGACCTAGAGACACTCTGAGCTGCTTAGAGCATCCTCCCAGATGCACTGGGCTCCAAGAGGTGCTTTAACTGGAGCATAAAGGGCTGCAAGTACACTAGAGATCTTAGGATTTTTTTTAATTAATATTTTTTTGGCATTGAAAATCTCTTGCTGCAGTGATCAAAAAAGAAATAAAATTAAAAAAACCTGGCAGAGCACTCTGGTGCAACTGATGGGTGGCAGGAGGCTGCTGATGTGTTAAAGCCACTGCAGTACCTTTGGTTTTCACTCTGGACTGTCCATCTAACAGTGTCTCATGTGTCCGTCTGTGCAGGTGCAGATGCAGCCTCAGTGGCAAGCGCAGGACTCTGGCAACGAAGATGTAAAGGTGAGAAATTTTGTGGCTGTGGAAAGGCAAAAGGGATGCAAGAGGGGATTTTTTGTGGGATTTTTTCCCAGCCAGAGCTCGGTTTCACTCAAACACCGCCATTCTTAAAAATAGGAATGGCCAAGGTGGTTTCAATGAAATCAATCACGGGCTATGAATAGTGTGTTTTTAGACCTATTCCACAGGCTTCACCTCCCAGCAACCTTCTGCATTCCCTGATCTTTCAAAGCCCTCATTCCCACTTGCTTTCTTCCCGTGGTTTAAATATTGACACACATCTGAGCATCCTGTTTGCTTTGCCTCAAGCTCGCAACTGTTAAGCTATTTGGAAAGCTTTGGGCTCCCGGGAGGGCTACAGTCAAATAACCTCGGGTGATTTTGTCTTTCCTAGCGTGTTTTAGCAGCTGTTTAATTAAACTCCGAATGAGTTGGTTCTGGGAAGGGCTTTTCCCTTCTGCGGGGAAGACAGAGCTGGGGCATCTGTCTGCTCCCTGCTCTCCCTTGGCCAGTTGCTGCTCAGTCATCAGGCCCCTTTTTGGGAATCAGTAGATGGGTTTGTGGTTGGATATTAAGTAGACAAGCTGCACAAGGAAAAACTAACCCTTAAAGCCTGTGTTATTTTTAAAGGGGATATCAGAGCATATTACAGTCTGGAAAGCAGCCAGCTGCTGTTCTGGTCCTGCCCTTGATATTCCCCCTTAGTGGCAATAGCTGATTCTCCATGATGAACTGTTCTGGAAAGGGAGTTTCAGAGGAGAAGGCAGATTCTTTTAATTAAAAATTAAAGCTGACTTTTATTTTTAACATGCCTATTGCGTAATGTGCTGAGCTAGAACAAATCCTCCCCTGTTTGTTTTCAATGAGGGGAGAAAAAAACTCTTTTATTCTATCAGGAACAGTTCAGTGTTAATTTAATGTGAACTAATGGGCGTCCCAGCAGACATGTGATTTGTGGGTGGCAAATTCCTCGACACAGATGAGGAATGTTCAGGCACATCCATGCCGGTGCGGAGGTGGCTCAGCAGCTCCCTTTCCCACAGCCTTTAATCCCAATTTTGCATTTTATCCCTGGGTAGTAGGCAAAAGCCTTTTAGCAGGAGTAGTCTGATCTTCCCTCTCTAGAAGGAGAAAACAGGGATTTGAAATGCTCCTGGGAGAGGGAAGTGCATGTGGACAGGGCTCAAAATTCTTTTCTCTGGCAGGTCAAGCAGGGATACAGGGTTTGGAAAGATGGTGAAATATTGGATGGCCCTTAAAGCAACATGTTTAGAGGGACTTGGTGACCAGCAGAGGTGCTCAAGCTGCCAGCCAGGGATGTAGGGATGCTGCCCAGGGCACCTCCTCCCTTCAGGGAATGGGAACAAAGAAATGCTGTGCTTGAGATTTGCACCTCGAGGGGATGTTGGGAGATGGAGGAGGGTAGATAATGTTGGCTGCTGCCATGAAGGTAGGAAGGAGATCCCAGAAGGAAGATGCAAAGTATGGTCAAATTAGGAAGTGGGTTCACAGTGGCACTAAATCATAGAATCATGGAATTGTTAAGGTTGGAATTGGTCTCTAAGATCAAGTCCAACTGTTAACCAGCACCGTCGTGTTCACCACTACACCATGTCCCCAAGGCCCTATCCAATGTTTTTTAAATGCCTCCAGGGATGGTGAGCAGCCTATTGCATTTCCTGACCACCCTTTTGGTGAATAGATTTTTCCTAATATCCAATCTAAACCTCCCCTGGCACAGTTTGAGGCCATTTCTTGTCATCCTGTCACTTGTCACCTGTCACTTGTCAAGTGGTGCTGCTTCCCAGTGCAGTGCTTCCCAGCAGTGCTTGCAGCTCCCTGTGTCTTTGGGACTGTGGAGCCAAATGCTTGCTCTTGGCTCACATCAGGGTAAGATAAAGCAAAGGCACTTGGAGGACATTGTGGTCTGTGCCACCCCCTGCCTGTCCTTCCTTGCTCTGGCCTTGGAGCCTGGTGGGACAGACTTCTCCATCAGGCTTTAATGGGGTACTCATGGGAACAAGGGTGAGACAGGGCAAACAAATAATTAACTCAAAGTGTGACCAGTGTGGCTGGTCAGAGCCACGTGCTGCAATGGGGATCACTGAGGGGTCTCACAGCTCTTGCCCTGCAGCCTTGGCACTGGTTGGAGCTGTGGAGCCAGGCTGTGCCTTGCTTTCAGCAATCAGTAGCTGTGGAGCAGGTTTTGGGGAGAGCTTCCCTGCTGGGACATCATCACCTCTTGCCCCCAGAAGCTTGTGCTTTGGGCTTCAATAAACTAAGGGTGAGAAGGAAACGAAGCTAAAATGCTCTGCTGTGCTTGCAGGCACCATCCTGGTGCAGTGGTGGCTCCTACCAAAGGTACCAAGGGTGTGGGTTGTGTTACCCCTTCTGCCTGACGTGCCAAAGGCCAGTGCTGATTTCCACCCTGGGCCACCTCCAGAGCCTGTTCTGGGACAGCAGGTCACCTGGGAGGAGGCGGGGGACCACTTGCCGAGGGTGGGCTGGGGTGTGCTGGAATCTGTCGTGCAGATAGTTTAAGTGTGAGCCTGGTGCGCTGCATCCCCCCGGGTTAATATCCCCTCTTTCCTCCCCCCAAAGCTGGACGGTGACAAGCTGGCACTGCCAGTGAGCCCCAGCCCGGTGAGCCCCACGCCCACCCCCAGCCCCAAGCCCCCCGAGGCGGCCGTCCTCACCGTGGAGCCCTCTCCTTCTGAGAAGAAATGCTTCTTCGTGGATGAAGCAGAGCCTCTCCTGCGGTGCGACTCGACCTCCAGCGGCTCCTCCGCCCTCAGCCGGACAGGCTCTTTTATTACCAAAGGTACCAAAAATCAGCCCCCATAGGGGAGTGGGAGGACTGAAGGGATGCCATGACCTGTCCCATGTGCTCAGCACATGTTGTAAAGCTGCTCAATGTATGGTATCATTAAAGTAAATAACTAAGAAAACTGGCTCTCCAGGATATGTTTATCACATCCTCATTCTAGACCAGAATATCCTGTTAGCAAAGACAATAAAGATTTGAGACAAAGAAACACCTTCTAAGGCTTTTAACTCTTTGAAGGTCTGCCATGGAAGTTGTAGCATCTCTGGATGTTTCACCTGACTCTTGCCATTGCATTGGCCTGTGTGTTATTTTATGAGATGAAACCAGAGAATATAATTTGTAATTTCAAAGCTGCCTTTTTTTTTTTTTTTTTTTTTGCTTTTGGTCCTGTTTGCTGCAGCATGTGACTTAAGACATAAAGCACCATTAGCCAGCCCCCCTTTTTCCAGAAGGTTTAATTACTGTATTTAACTTGCCGCATTTAATCATCTTTAACTTCTGATGAAGGTGGAACACTGAGCTCAGTCAATCTACCAAATTTATACTTGGGTGCAGAAATAAAGCTGACCCAATGAAACAACTTGAAAGAGCAGAATTCAGCTTTTTTGGCTCCCCTCCTGCCCTCACTTTTCCATATTGGCCATTCAGCATTTACAGTTGCTGTGTTTGCTCTTGCAGGATCCTGGCTGGGGTGTCTCAGCAGCACTGTCTCTTCCTTCTCTCCTCCCCATCACCCTCCACCTTTTCCCCTTCTTCTCCTTGTGACATGTCCCTCTCCAGAGGTGGCACCAGGGGATGGTCCAAGCAGAACAAACCCTGGTTAGCAGAGGTTCCTTGAGGAGTTTCTTGACCACTCTGTCCTTTCCTCCTACAGAAAAGAAGGACACTGTCCTGCGCCAGGTGCGCTTGGACCCTTGCGACCTGCAACCCATCTTTGACGACATGCTGCACATCCTCAATCCTGAGGAGCTCCACGTGATAGAGGAGATCCCACAGGCCGAAGACAAGCTGGACAGGCTATTTGAGATTGCCGGAGTCAAGAGCCAGGAAGCCAGCCAGACCCTCCTGGACTCTGTCTATAGCCACCTTCCTGATTTACTGTAGGCACTGGGTCACCACACACTCTCCGAATATCTGCTAGAGCTAGCTTGGCACTTGTTAAGGTGAACGACAATACGCAGGCAGGTTTTGTTGTAGAATATATGGCCAGTATTTTCGTTGAGGTGTCCTTGGTTCTTGGAGGGGGGGCAGTTTGCCAGCATTGCACCCCTCCACGTAACTATCGCTCAGTCCAAGTCTTTTCACCCTCTGCCCCCTTCCTGAACCTCTCTTCTCCTTGTTCTCATTCCAATCAGATCAGCCGATGCACTTTAAAAAAACAAAAACAAAAACCAACAAAAAAACCACAGTTAATGAACGAAAAGACCAGGAATCTGGTGTAATTTAACAGAGGGAATTGGGGATGGCTCTGTAACCCCCTTCCTCTGTCAAACCTGTCGCTCGGAGTGACCGTCTCCCATCACCTCCTTTCGCCTCGGAGCAGTAAATGCAAAAACACGCAAAAAAAAGCCCCTCAACTGTTGCTGGTTACTGTCTCTTAACACAGCTAAGCTTCCCACCCCAGCTGACTTTTTTATTAATGTACTATTGTTTGGCTCATATCCATTGCTGAGATTTTACTAGCACGGTTATTTATTGTATGGTTTTCACCCGGACAATGCATCGTGCTCCTATTACGCTACAGCGGAAGCGCTTTAACTGCAAAAGAAAAGGGTCGAGTCCCACCAACCTCCGAGGTGATGGAAAGGTCCTTTGCCTCCAGTCGAATGTAAGGAGTTACCTTGCCTTGCCCTGTGTGGGAATGGTGGGGCCCCAAGGGGAGCCGGTGCTGGACGTGGGGAGGCGAAGGCGGCCGCCCGTGGTCCCGCTCTCCTCATGCTGTGGGACTTAAACCAAGCTCTGCTTTTACACTCGTGTCTCTTGTTTTTTATACAGACATGGCCGATAAGTTCTTCAAAGACCTTATATGGTCTCAATAGTCTCTTCAAATCACACTTCACTTTTTATTAAAAGAGGTTGGGGGAGGGGGGTGGGGGGAAAAAAGCTGCATCGTAAGAAGTCTGTCTGATTATATTTGCAATTATTATGTTCCCGTAACGAACAGTCTGTACTACGCTCAATTTGAAGAAATAATGGTATGAGGGTGGCATGAGCTGCCCTGTGGGAAGGGGTGGGAGTTGGGGGAAGAGGGAAATGAATTGAAAAATTGCCTTCCAGTGTACTAATTTATTAATAAATACTAGGTGTTTGTTATTTGACATGATTCTGCTTTAACTTCCTTAACAGCTGCTCGGGGACACCTGGGTTGGAGCAGGGGCTTGTCCAGGGTGCCTGTGACAGGTAGATGAGAGAGGTTTTGGAGTTTGGGGGTGGTGAAGGGGTTGTCTCCTTTAGCTTTGAGGCCAAAATGTAATTGCTGTCTATTGACAGCCATGCCTTGAGTCCCCACAGCTGCTGCTGGAGCTCTCTGCATGTCCCTGCCCTGCACCAGCATGGGGACATGTGTTAATTCCCATAGCAGTGACAGATCAGATGGCTCATGGGGCTTCCAGGGTTGGTTTTTGCAAGCTCAAAGGCTTTGCAGGCATTTTGGGGAGGCTGAAGTATTAATTTTCCAGGATGCAGCTGTTATGCTGAGTCACTTCTGAGTAAAGGTCTTGCAGTTACAGCATTTCTGTTGCTGTTACATTACCCATGTCCTTAAAGTCTCTGCTTCCAAATAACTCATCCCTTGTTATTCTGGAATCCTTAATGGGACAAATGCTTCTGGTTTATAAGACTGTCATTTTGTTTACTTGGCTCCAGAGTCTTTTCTGTTAACCAGGGTGCTGTGTTTTCCTTCTAGCTGGCACTGGAAATTGCTGGTTCAGGACTATACATAGGTGCGGGATTAAAACTCTTCTACACATGGACAGATAAAATATAGTGTGACATAGCAAGAGCCTTTATTGGGAGTGCTGAGGTGGAGTTTTCTCTCACGGGCAGTGAAGCATTAAGCATTTGGTGCCTGCAATGTGTCTTCAAAGCATCACAAAGAAATAATGAGTGTGACTTGTGTGCCTGGCATACATGAGGTTGCTAAAAGCTGTATTCTGAGGTGGACCCCTGTACCAGCCTATTGGCTAGTGAGTTTTTTTATCTCCATGTTGGGAGTAGTGGTGTTTGGTGTTGATCCACCTGGGCAAGAATTGATAAGCGGAGGGAACGTGCAATTGTGGGCTCAATCAATAGCTGCCTTTAAATTATCCTTGCCAGGCTCTGGGAGCGAGTCCAGCTGGGAAATTAGGAATTTGTCCTTTTCTGGTGGGCCAGGTTCTCACAGGTAAACCCATGGGTTGCAAGAACTAGAGCCATCGTGCCACTCTCCCAGGGAACCACCAGCCCCATCCTGCAGCTCTGCTTCTTGTCCTGGCAGCCACTCACATTTTCTGACAGGATTTGAAGGTAAAGCAAAAAGAAAAACAATCCTGGGAAGAGGATTTGGGAGCCAGCTGAAGAGACACCACAAAGCAGACATGTTGAGGAAGTGCCTTGACCGGGAGATGCCAAGGAAGCACCAGGGAAGCTGGTGGGTCGCATTTAACTCATCTTGGTGGCAGATCGTGGAACAGGCCAAGATTTGGGCAATCCTTGGCTCCATCTGTGCTGTACACACTTCCAGCATTGCTCCCTGCTTTGTTTGCACCTGGATGTTAGCCTTGTCCCTGACTCCGTCATTTCAGGTTTTCAACCTTTTGCTGTATGTATGTGTATGTGTCTGCAATATATTTATTATATATTTATATAAACATATTTATATATACTACATAAATATTTTATAAATAATGCTATTTATATATTTACATATTTTTCTATATTATTACTCTGTATTTTTACAGGTGTATAATACATAACTATTTTCTGTCTCTGGGGGTGTGCAGAGGAAGTGTCTGAGATCAGCTAAGCCCCATGAACAGGCAAAATATTTCCTGGCAATGTGGGAGGTGTGAGGAGCCACAAGCCCTGCGCCCCCACCCTTCCTCTAAGCCAGCTTTCTTAAGCCCTAAGAAAATAAACCAGGCAGGTGGGATCGATGGGTTCATGACCCGGAGGCATAACTCCATAGGAGGGGGGATTGTCCTTGTTCTCATCCTTGGCTTAGTCGAGGCATTGTGGGAAGTGCACAAGCTGCACAGTTGCAGCACCGGTTATGATGTGCAACTCAAATGGGTCAAGTCCTTGGCTAAATGGGCTTAGCAGGGCAAAGGTGTGAATATAAAGATCTTTATAAATATATGTAATATGCATAAAAATGCATTTTATACAAAATCTGCATTAAAAGTGTACTTTATAAAGTGCATGGTAGGTGAGAGTTGGGATTTGCCCCTTGCTTGGGCTCACTCTGTCATGGTGTTTGCTTCCTTGTGCCTCAGGACTGGCAAGAGGGGTGGGATTTGGATGCTGAGACAGCAGTCCTGGATGGCAAAGCTGGTGAAACCCAGAGAGGACAGGAAGCATGATAAGGGCACAGCCATGCTCCCCTCCTCTGCCTGCTGTGGG
Organism: Acropternis orthonyx; assembly: GCA_035583155.1. Taxonomy (NCBI): domain Eukaryota; kingdom Metazoa; phylum Chordata; class Aves; order Passeriformes; family Rhinocryptidae; genus Acropternis; species Acropternis orthonyx. The sequence continues at coordinate 110,751,352 of JAWWEU010000111.1, forward strand.
CATCTTGCTTCAGAGCAGGACCAAAATTTCTGGTGTGGGTCACACAAAACATCAGCTGCTCCAGTCCTTCATGGTGGAAGATGTGGACATTGCATCCCTCCAGGGTCAGAGTGTTTGCTGGGACAAAACCCTCTGGACACACCTCCAGGATGGCCTGGCATCCTCAGGACAGGCTGGCTCTGCTGCTCCAGGGTCTTTTAATTCCTCCAGTGCAAATGATTATATTGTATTTTTTAACTTCCCCCTCCATTATTTGCAGGTGCTCTCTGCAGAAGAAAAGACATCCCATACACTTTCCTCCTACCTCAGCCAAGTTGGAGTTTATCCTAATGGGGAATTAATTGCAACCCTCTGGGCGTGGCTGCTTGCATCCCGGTTGGAAAAGCACCCGGGTCTCCTGGTAGGTCATTCACCCCTTCGGCTCCTTGTACATCAGCCAGTTCTCTGTGGATTGCAACAGTGCCTGCATAGGAGGGATCGTCTGCACAGCCCTTTGTGCGGAGAACCCGCGGGGAGATCCGCAGTGATCCCACTGGAGGATGCCTTGCGGGCTCCGTGTGGGATGCGCGGGTTGTTTGGCTTGGTCCGTGGGCATCACGCATGGCTGGGCTCTGCAGGGTGTGGGAGGGAGGCAGGTTGGTACACGTACAGCTCGCCCTGAAATCCTCCCCTGGCATCGCTTGGCTGCGGGCTTTTACACCACAAAGGCTTTGCAGCTGTTTTTCCTTCTCTTGGACTTTGCTCGCGTGAGTGCCGTGACGGGGAAGTTTCCAGGGCAACTGGTAGGAAATGGGAAGATGGAGGAGAAAAAAGAGGAGCCATCATTTTGTGTACTCATCGAGTACATGGCTGGTGGCACCTCCTGGTGTGTTTATCACACCAGCCTTTAGGACGTGCCTGCTGCTTCCCTGTGTGAGCATCCATGAGCTTTACAGTTTCCTTTGTGAAGCTTCAATTTAATTTTCTTTCTTTTTGTGGTGAGTGGGCAAGGAGAGACCTGGGGCGGTGAGGGAGGACCTGCCTGTTGTGGCAGCTGTGGGTGTTGCCCTGTACCCCAAGCCTTGTAGCTAATGTGCCCTTCTGTCTGTGCTCCTGCTCCCCAGTTTCTGCTCCAAGCCCCTCAGGGCCCCCGTGGCTGCCACACCAGTGTTATCTGTCTGATTCCTGCCCACAGTTTATGAGATTAAATTCACTTTGATTTAATTTGAAGGAAATGAGTTACTCTGTAAGCATGCTGGTCTCAAAATACATTTCTGGGCACAGGAGCTTTTGCCAGGATCAGTCAGGCTCAGCAGGAAACAAGGACTGGTGCAGGACATTAATCTGCCTTTGTTTCTGGCAACTTTGATCTTTCCAGGCTAATACATGGCGAGAATGATATTAACTAAACCACTGATCTTCCAGGGTCCTTTGAGTGCTTTTCGTGGTAACTGCTTTCTTTTACTGATAATTTATTTTAAAAATAATCAGTTGTCTTCCCCCTTTCCCAGTGGACAGAGCTCCAGGTTCCTGACAGCTGAGGCTGGCATTGTTGCTGCCTTTTTCGAGGTGGGGAAACTTGAAGGACAGAGATGAAACTTCCCTGATGAGAAAAAATTTCAGGATAAAATTCAGAGAAAAGTCGTGCTCCATCAGCCCCTGCACCAGACTCCCTTGAGGAGCGTATGTGTGAGATTTGGGATGTGAAGTGCTGAGCCCCAGCAAAAGGGGAAGGATGGAGTCAGTGTTCCCAAACCATGCTTTCCATTAATTAATTTGCCCTTTAATTTTTGATTTGGAAATAAATCTATGGGCCTGCTGGCTCCCTGGTTAGACCATCTGCCTTCTTCTGGCCCCATCTTGGAAGGTCCAGCTCCAGAGCTGAGCCAAGAGGCTCATCCTCCATCCTTAGTCCCTGTTTCCCCCAGAGAAAACAATTCACTCCTGCCTTTTGCCCCAGCCTGTGCTGTCTCCCCAGAGCAGGGATGCTCCTCCTCTCTGCCCCATGCAAGGGCACAGCACAGCAGTGATGTCTGGATCTCTGATGGAAGAAAGACATGACATCAGTGAGTGGAGCATTTGCCTTTGCATGCAAACCAATTCCACAGCTCCAAGGGACTCACACCTTGAAATCACAGCTGTCCACAAGTGGTGAAAACCTTCCCATTCGATTGCCTCAAAGGAGGGAATGACATTAAAGCTGTTGAAATGCAGCACAGCAAATAAAGATTTCAGCTGACTAACAGCAATTTTTTCCTCCTTTTGTGTTTTTTCTCATTTTCTTCCTTTCACAAGGACCTTCCCTCTGCGTCTGGCCATGGTATCTCTGGCAGGATGATAGTGAAAAAGGCACTGGCAGTGATGGGAAGAGGATGAGCTGGCACTCTGCCAGCATCCAGGATGGATGGCACCTCCAAATTCTGTTGCAGGGAGGGAACACCCACCTGCCCTCCACTACAGGCAGGTTGGCAGCCTGTGAGTTGGCCTGGACTGAAATCAGGCATGGGAATCACCCAAAAACTTCAACTACTGTCTGGACAGTAAAGATGAATTAACCAGCCCACATGCACTCAAAACCCCCTAGGGAGGTGTGGGAACAGGACATCAACCCTTTTCCCCCACTCCTGGTGTTACCATTTTACAAAATTTCCTTTTTTTAAATGACATTTAAACTTGAAAACAGCTTTTTTTTTTTCCCCCCTCACCTTTCTTCTGCTCTAACAGTTGGGAAGTTTTGTCTAATTAAATGTATCTGTGGACTGGTAATCCTATTTTGCTCTAGTGTAAATATGGTCCTTTAGTTAAACTAAATATTTTGCCTGCTTGATATTTATACTTCCCTGGCCGCCCCTTGGCTCCTTACTGGGGGTATTTGAAGACTGTGATCCCATTCCCTCTTTTATTTTTTTTTTTCATTTCTTCTCTGGGCTTTGTTTTCTCAGGGTTTTGTGTCATGTCTGGTTATTTAAGTGGTTCCTGTCCTCAAGCATTTGCTCTCCCTCTCTGGATATTTTCACACCTGTAGCAGAGGTAGGGAGGAGAAAGCAGGTATTTTCCCACCTGCCACAGCTAAACCCAGAACAAACCATGAGCCAGAGCCCCTTTTGCTTGGGTGAGCAAGTCCATCCTTTCCCTTTAGAGCCCCTCTGGCTCAGCCAGTCTGAATATGAGGGAAAGTGTCTTTACTGTGCAGGTGACAGAGCACTGGAACAGGCTGCCCAGAGAGATTGTGGAATCCATTTCTCTGTAGACCCTCGAAACGCACTGAATGCAATCCTGTGCAACCTGCTCCAGGTGAACCTGCTTTAGCAGGGGGCTTGAACTAGATGATCTTTAGAGGCCCCTTCCAACCCCAACCAGCCTGTGATTCTGTGTAGGAAATCAGGACTGTGGATGGTGCTGCTGCTACTCTGGACCTCAGGGTCACCCTTGGTACATGCAGTGCATGTAGAAAGCCACATGCCATCAGCAAATACCACTGATGAAAGCTCAAACATCCACTTCTGCACTAACCTTGTGAATCTTACAGAGTCACAGACTGGTTTGGGTTGCAAGAGACCTTAAAGATCATCTTGTTCCAACCCTCTGTCATGGGCAGAGACACCTTTCACTAGACCAGGTTGCTCCAAGCCCCATCCAACCTGCCCTTGAACACTTTAAGGAATGAGACATCCACAGCTTCTCCAGGCAACCTGTGCCAGGGCCTCCCCACGCTCACAGTAGAGAATTTCTTCCTAGCATCTAATCTAAACCTGTCCTCTTGCAACTTCCCTCCAGATTTCCTCCGTGCTCTTGCCTAACTTGGGGCAATGTGTGGCAATTTAACAATTTCAGTATTTGTTGAGTGCTTGCCCCTATTTTGGGGCTGCACTTGTATTCATCCCAAGCTTCACAGTTCTGTGTAGTGTGATGAACTTTCTCCTTGCAGCTCTTTGCTATTTGGCGAGCTCAAATCCTGCCTGCTCCTCTCTCTGTGGGCAATCAAAGAGAGGGGGCCTCACTGTTGGGAAATCCTTGTTGCTTTAATTCTTTGCAGTCTTGTTTATTCCTACTATCCTTGAGATGGTGAGTGAATTCAACAGTGCCAGGGCCAGCTGGTACAGTGTGACACCAGCTAAAACATTAATTCTCATCCTCTTGCACACAGTAGCCCAGTCCAAATTCCCCACAGGGAGAGTATGATCACAGAATCACAAAATCAGGGAACGGTTTTGGTTGGAAAGGACCTTAAAGACCATCTAGTTTGAATTCCCTTGCCAGAGGCAGGAACACCTTCCATTAGACAAGATTGCCCAGAGCTCCATCCAACCTGGCCTTGAACTCTTCCAGGGATGCAGCATCCGCAAGTTCTCTGGGCAACCTGTGCCAAGGCCTCAACACTTTCATAGTAAAACATTCTTCCCAAGAACTAATCTAAATCTCTCTTTCAGTTTAAAACCATTCCCCTTTGTCCTGGCATGATCTGTCCCTGTAAAACATCACTCTCTTTTTCATAAACTCTCTTTAAGTAGAAAAGGTCACAATGAGGTTTTCTTGGAGCCTTCCCTTCTCCAGGCTGAGAAGACCCGGGTTGTCCTCACACAGGTGGCATTTGCCGCCAGGCTCTGGTGATGCTGAGTTTGTGAGCTTTGCCTTTTTGAAATCAGAAGCCTTCATCACCGTGGGTTTGCTTGCACTTTCACTGCTCATCCATCAACCACCTTGTCTAGATTAATCCAGCCTTCCTCTTCTCTAATTTTTTGTGATTGTGATAAATAATTTATGTAACAGGCTGAGTCAGGATTTGTTGGCTGGTATAAAGCACACAGGCTTCTGCAAAGCTCCTCTTGGTCTTGCTATTAGCCTAGAAATAGGGACACTAATATAATAAACATGAAATAGCCCTGGCTCTTCTCCCTCCTACAGTGACACAAATTGGGGGTGACACTTGCTTGGTAGCTGCCGCTCCTCAGTCGTGCCATGAGCATGCAGGATGAAGTGCCAGAGTCGAATCAGCAAGGTAGGGAAATAAAAGCTGGTTCAGCGGGACCAAATTCTGGCAGGTCACTGGCAGACGCAGTCTTTGAACTCACGAGTGTGGGCACGTGCTGTGGAAGAAGCTCAGTGTGCCCCTAGGACATGTGAACAATTCCATACTGAAGGAAAGAAAAAGCTGTTCTGGTGGCAAAACCAAAAGTTACCTGGGTTTTCTGCACCTCATACTGAAAGACCCCCATGTAATTACTGCCATTTCCCACTCCCCTTGTCTTGCTCTGCTTTGCCCTGCTCTGTGTCCTACAGCTGCATCCCTGAGGATCTCGGTGTGGAGGGATGTGGGGTGGGAAGGGCTGAAGGGGCTGTTTTTCTGCATCCATCCCAAGGTGGTGCACTCCTGTACATGATCCCCGTGGATGAATAATGCCAGCAGTGCTTTGCTGCCATGGGTGGCCATGTGGACAGTCTGAGCCTGACACCCAGAGCCGTAGGTGCTCTGTCTCATTCCAGATCCCTCTGGAGGAGCCAAACTAGGATGGCATGCCAGATTTTAAGTGGATAGATGTGTGTCAGTGTAAGAGGCAGCAATACAGCACCTGGCCTGCATCCTAAAAGAGCATTTAGCTTCACTAGTTTGGGCACACTTACCCCAGTGTACAAAAGTCACTGGAGACTCCACCCTCCAGTTTGGGGTTTGGCTGTTCAAAGGATGAAAGTATCTTCCCTGAGTCAGAAAAACCCTTTGGGGTTAACACTTCTAACACTGCTCTGGGATTGCCCAGGGAGGGTTGTGGAATCAGCCTCTCTGGAGACATTCCAAACCCACCTGGATGTGTTCCTGTGTCACCTGTTCAAGGTTACCCTGCCTTGGCAGCAGGGTTGGACTAGACAAGCTCCAGATGTCCCTTCCAACCCTACCAAGTCTGTGATTCTGTGACTCTGTGCTCAGTGCTGCCCTTGGGCTGGGTCCCCAGGCTGGGTCCCACCTCCCTTCTCAAGTGTCACCCATGGGGGTCTCAATACAAAACCCACAGGATCATGTTTGGGACTCTGGGAGTGTTTCCCAGTCAAACTAATCGGTTAGTTGCCATAAAAAATCCAGCACTGTCATTACACGGCAAACCTGCACTCAGAGGGAATGAACGGACTCAGGGAAACTTCATGATGGACAAGTCACCCAAAATAACCCCTCATTTGTCTGGAGTGCCAGCAGCTCCTGGAAAATGAGCTGCACGATTAACACTGAAGCATCAGCACCTGCTGATGCAGCACTGCTAATTATAGAGCCGGGGCTCAAGCAAGCCCAGCACAATTAACACACCTTAGCCGAGGCTGCAAGAGGCATGAGAGCTGCTGGGCTCACCGAGACCTCCTCCAGGCTGGAGGGGACAGCAGGATGCCACCAAGAGCTGCCCCACCACGGTGCTGGTCCCATGGTGAGTGGCATGGGTTTACACCCTGCTGCTCCAAGGGTGATATTTGGGCTGATAGTCCAGCCTTTAATACTGGAGCAATAAAGTGCAGGTGATTTTCAGAGGAAGGCCAGATGTTCCTCACTGGCAGCTCCAGCAGGAGGGAGGGAAGTGGTGAGTGTGTGACATTAAGGCTTGCAGTACCCATCCTCTGCATCACTCATTGATATTTCCCCCCACAAGGCTTGTTTAAAAAGCACAAGGTGTAATTTTTGGTGTTGAAATGCTGGCATCTTACCACCTCTGATCTCTAAATGTGCAGCCATTTCCTTCCAGAGGAGACTTTTTTTTTCTCAAGATAGAAAGAAACACATATTTTGAATAGAATAAGAGCTATTTTCCTGCACTTGCTGGGTTTTGGAGTATCTGCCAAGCTGCTTAAAATCACCCAATAGACTTCCCATGCTCAAGCTCTAGGAAACCTCCATGACCAGCACCACTAAAGAACCTGAAATTCCTCTTTAAAGGCCAGAGATAGTCCCTGTGGCCCAACACATGATGCCCAACACTGCTGTGAGTGGTATCAGCCTGGGCACCAATTCCAGGCTGGTTTCTGAGAAGGTTAACTGTTCCTTTTTAGTAGGTTCTGTTATCATAGGACAGAGGGTAATGATTTTAAACTGAAGGAGGTTAGATTTAGACTACCCTCTTTTTACAATGAGGGTGGTTAAACACTGGCACAGATTGCCCAGAGAGGTGATAGATGCCCCATCCCTGGAAGCATTCAAGGTCATGTTGGATGGGGCTCTGAGCAACTTGATATAGTTGAAGATGTCCCTGCTTATGGCAGGGGGGGTGGACTAGATGACCTTTAAAGGTCCCTTCCAACCCAAACCATTCTATGATTCTGTGATCTCTCATCAAAGGGCCATGTAGGGCTTGTAGGATCCCTTTGTGGGATGTAGATGCTCAAGTCGGAAGTACCACCAAGCCCCACTGGGCTTTCCTGGGTCACATCTGGAGGACATCTAACTCTATCGCTGCAGTGAGCAGGCTCCCCGCTGTCCTTCACCTTGTGACCTGGATCCCCATGGCATTTTGCTGGGCATTTCAGGTGAGCTCACTGCTCAGGAAATAGCCACATTTAAGCCCTTTCCACTCCTTCCTAGTGGCTCGCGGCAGCGTTGGAGCTGGTTAATGGGTTTTACTGAAGAGCTTGATATTTAACTTGTTCCCGAAGGCAGGTGAGGTGACTCAACAAGGTCTCACTCTGGCTCAGCTAGGAAAATCACGTCCTGTTCTTTTAGCAGGAAAAACACTTGGCCACAAACACTTCACATCTTGTTATGCATGGAGGCATCTGCTCCTCACCTCGGCTGGTGTGACCTCCTCTGACCCCTACAAAGATGGGCTATGAGCTGGCACAAACGCAGGGGCACAGCATTATTGATGCACTCAACTGCCCTGGCTCCTGGCAATTTCAAAGGGGGGCCCACGCGGAGCTTGGAACTTCAAAACAACCCTTCTTGTGCCTGGGATCGAGTTTGGGTCTGTGCCTGTCCATGTGTGCGGCCGCACATCCCCATCACAACTGCTTTAATGAATCGGAGGAAACGAGCACAAAACCATCTAGCCATACCGATTTTATGTCACTGCCAGGTTTTGCACTCAGCTTGGGAGCAAGGCAGATAACATACAGCTCATTTTGTTGATGTCAATGAAGTTTAAAGCTTGAGGCAAATTAATTGCATCTGTGCTTTTTGATCCTTGAAGGCAAATTCGTGAAGCATTTGTTAAAGATGCCACTTAAGGAGGAATTTTCTAACGCCACAAGTTAATAACTTTAAAACTACTGCTCAGGCTCCCTGCAAATGGGGCTTTGTGCTACAAATCTCTTTGAGGCTCATAATTCAATCCTATTTAGAAGCAAATTTTCTTAGCTTTAGAGCAATGAATATTTAAATACTACCAGTTGAACAATTTTCAATTTTGAGATCATTTCAAAGCCAGGAGTGTTTATAGCATTCGGCTACTCTGCCACGCTTTAGCATCTGAACCTTAGCTGACTCTTAAGCAGCTTAAACAGCTATAAAGGGTTAGAGTAGTTTAAAGAGTTAGGGTAGTTTAAGCAGAATATCGTGTTTTCAGGGCTTTGGTTAAAGAAATGGGAGTTCACAGGCTGTCAAGCTGAGCAGCTCCAGATGAAGGACCTGACAAGCATCTCTAGAAAAGCTCTCTGAAGCACTTGGCATGTTCTCTGCCTTCAAACATTGTCTATTTTATTTTTCTCCAGGGAAAAAATAAAGTAGAATAAGGAAATTAAGCGAGCATGTTGAACATTGACACAAAATGCAGAACATAGGCAAAATGTTTGGGAAATGCTGTGAAGGTGGGTTTGCACTGACAACAGCCTTGTTTTGCTGCTCCCTGTATTTGACATTTTTCTTCAGTACAAACCACTTCAAAACACAGTAACGCTCTGAAAAGTGGCAATGAAAAAAAAACCCACGAGCTTTGCTGTGCTCATGTTTAGCTCCTTCAATGTCAAATACATGCAAATTAAAAATCAAAAGATGGAGCTTTTAAAACTCTCTCACGAGCCCAAGGCAGTTCTTCACAAGTGTTTGGCCAGGGGGATTATTTTGGATGGGAAAGTAGACAAGGGGAGAAGGAGGCCTTTCTGTTTGTAAGAGATATTTATGGCAGCCCTAACCATAGAAAATAACTTCTGTGTGCCATTATAATTTGTTTCTTTTGACTAAAACCCATGCATATTCCAGTATAGTTGCTCCATCTGTGCTGTTAATGCTGGACTGCGCAAAAAACCATTCATGTTTTGTTGGATACAAGAGACAGCTGAGGCAGAGGGGAGACCCCCTCAGCTTGGCATAACGCAGATGGATAAACATGAGAGATCTGTTTCCAGGTGCTTCTCCAACTGCTCTGGCAAAGGAGAGCATCTGTGCTGGCACAAACCCCCCACACCTGTGCTACAAAAGTGAGGTGAGAAATAGTGCAGCCCAGGCAAGCTGCAAAGGTTCTGCCAGGGCTGCCTCTGCTGCAGCTGCTTTACATTGGTCAAAGGATTATAAGAATGGGACGGGGGTGCTGTCCTGGCTTTTCCCATGTCCCAGTCCCCTGCAGTCCTGTCCCTGATACCAGAACCAGCTGCCTGGGAAAGGTATAAGAACAGGTAATGTAATTTCCTTTGCAAACCCTTTTGCCTCAGACAGTTTGTGGCCTGAGGAGAGCCTGCAGCACCCAGGTTCTTTGCATGCTGGGTGATCCTCCATGGATTTCTCTCCTGTGACTACTCAGGGTCCTCTAGAGAAGGCATGACCAGCTTTTCCACCCAAATCTTCTGTGCCAGATCTTGTGCCAAACACTGGCTGATTTGTCTGTTTTAAGCCTGACAACCTCAGCTGATGCCCTTATCTATCTATTATTTATTTTTTAATTTTATTTGCCATTGGCTGAAGCACTGAACAGCCTGTCCTCTCCCAGTTTCATAAGCCTCACCATGTTTCCCTTCCAGCCATGTCTTTTCAAGGACAAGGAGCCCTGATCTACTCATGTTTGATCTTCCCTGCATCCCTTCTCTGAACTTCTGCCCACAGAGAGCTGTGATCATGGATAAGGCAGGGCTACATACACATCAAGATTATACCCCGACAACATCAATGCTGCAGAAGAAAGTGCCAGTCCTGACCAAATATCCGCTCTGAGGCTATTGCCAGGGATTCCATCCGGATGGGATATTTAGCATCACCACAGTAGGACCCAGGCAGTCACTCAACTGGAAAAATAACTCAGGTGCTGTGGAATGAGATCTGACAGAAGTGTAGCAGTAAATGATTTCACTACTCAGCCAGTTTCAGGGATGGTGCCAGGATGGATGCAGCGGTACTGAGTCCCTGCCACTGACAGCAGCATCCTCCTGTAGCCTGGGAGCATGCCTGGGCCTTGTGACCTTCTTGTGTACTAGAGAATTGAACTATATAGACTGAGATTTTTAGTAGTATAGCTGATGTGTATATATGCATGCATACACCGAGGCCCCAAGCAGTCCTATTTCTCTTTCAGTCACTTTCTTCAGCATCATTTCTCTTCTCCTCACTCCCAAACTGCTCCTGCCCGTTCCATCTTACCTCCATAGCCTCTTAAACCCCTTTTTTCTCCAACAAAAACATCTCTGTTCATGACTATGATATTCCCACCAGTTCTTACTTTTCCAGTTTCTGTGCAGACATAAAAGACCTATTTTTTTCAGAGCAAGTACTCTGCACTTCCTAGGAATTGGGTGTGTTCAACAAGCAGTACTGTACGTGTTGTCCTCAAAAGCATCCAGCCCTTCTGGGTGTCCTGGGACCCATTTCTCCATGGCCTTGGGCCCTGGGGTTAGGGTTAGAGTACCAGGATGTGCCGATTTGGAAGGACTTTGTATCCCCTCTGAAGCTGGCAAGTGGAAGATCTCCTTCTTTCCAAAAGCACTTTGCAAGGAATAGCATCTGCATCACCAGAATTAGAACTTTCCCACATTGCTCAGGATTTCTGGGTCCCGGGACAAGCCGCCAAAAAACTTCCCATCTGACGTAAGACACAAGCCGGTTTCATCATCCCAAAAGCTTTCCAGGAAGCCCCGATTTAGGAATTCCTGTTTCCCTTCCCTCACCCAGTCCATCGCCCTGGCCTTCCAAGCAGTGGTCAGGCTTGGAAGCTGGAGACGTCAACACAGAAATGAGTTGGGAAATGCATGTTTTTTTTTTTTTTTTTGGGGGTGGGGGTGGGGGGGGTGGTGCGGGATTCCTTATGACGGGTGTTTTTGCGTCGGGTTTGCCAGCTGGCCATCTCCAGCTTGGCTGGAGCGAGTCCCATCGTGTTTCTGAAGGGTTTTCGCCCTCTGGAGGCTGACATTAGGAAAGCACACGCAAGATTTAAAAAAAAAAAAAAAAAAAAAAAAAGAGAAAAAAAAAAAAGGCTTGAACCTAACATTTGCAGAAATGTAGCCCCCACGAGAATAAATCTGGAAAGAGCTGGTGGAGCTTCAAATTACTTCTACTGAAAAGCTGGCCAGACACTCATAACAATCATAGAATCACAGAATGGTTTGTGTTGGAAGGGACATTAAAGACCATCCAGTTTCAACCCCTCTGCCATGGGCAGGGACACCTTCCACTAGACCAGGTTGCTCCAAGCCTCCTCCAACCTGCCCTTGAACACTTCCAGGAACGGAGCAGCAACAGCTTCTCTGGACAACCTGTGCCAGGGCCTCCCCACCCTCACAGTAGAGAATTTCTTCCTAATAACTAATCTAGACTACTTGTCATTTAGTTTGAAACCAGCTCCCTCAGCCTGTCTTCAAGCAAAGCTGCTCCAGCCCTCTGAGCATCTTCATGGTCTCCCCTGGACCTGATGCAACACATCCATGTCTTCCTTGTGCTGAGAATCCCAGATCTGGAGGCGGGCAAGGACAGTTTTGGCATGTCATTGAAAGGCTCACTGGGGCCCAGAGGCACTATGCTCAGCCTCAGCCTCCCTCTTCCTGCTGCTACAGCACTGAAGAATGTCCAGATAAGGTTGAATTATCCTGCCTTGACAATTCCAGATAAGACCCCCTGATCTGGTTCATTTGGCCATGATTTTATTCTCTTTTTTTCCTTTCCCCATCTCTGCCATAGGTTGTGCATTACAAGGGACCGCACAGAGGCTAAAATGTACTACATTTATAAATTTTCAAAATTAAATGTTTGGAAATTGCTTTGAAATCTCCTTAGTTTGTCCTTATCAGACACAGCTCCATTTGTCTGCCTGCAAGAAAAACCACAGGAGGAAAATAAGAGTATGTTTCCTTGATCGAAAATACAGGAGGAAAAAGGGTGACACTGAAAACATGAGCTCAGATCTGTTTTGCAGCATCTACATTATCTGTCTGATTTTATTTCCCTATGTCTTGCTGCCATGACTTTATCCCACTTCCCTGGAGACCCTGATAGCCTGTGAGGTCCTCCTGTTCCTATGGATTTTTCTTGTCAGTCTCTTGTATATTCTCTGTAAAGGTACACACAGCTAAGCCTCCTGAGTCTCAGGAGAACACAGGAAGGGCTGTGCACAGAGGCACAATGCCAAGAACAGGCCCGATGAAGGCCATTGTCCAGGCGTGGGTGATGTGATTCAGTGAGCTGGAGGCACAGAACATCCCCTCCCAGCTGTGTTCCCAGGGAGGACTCCCTGTATTTTGCATTTGCTCTTTCCCAGCCAGCCCAGGTCCTTGCACACCTGCCAAAACAACAGCTGGGATCCAGATGTGTGAGTAGCTAGCTCCTACCAGTGACAGAAACACCCATGGGTCCTGACACAGGTTAGGAGCCTATATGGAAATGATGCTCCTAAGCATCATTTTGGACCTGGATCATCTTTATTGGAGGACAAACTTTTTATCTGGGGACAAACGTTTTTTAGCTGGGCACGTTGCAATAGGACGTGGGGTGATGGTTTTAAACTGAAGGAGGATTGATTTAGATTAAAGAAGTGTTTTACAATGAGGGTGGTGAAACACTGACACAGATTGTCCAGAGAAGCTGTGGATGCCCTGTTCCTGGAAACATCCAAGGCCAAGTTGGACAGGGCTCTGAGCAAACTGATCCGGTTGAAGGTGTCCCTGCTCATTACAGGGGTTTGGATTAGATGACCTTTAAAGGTCCCTTCCAACCTAAACCTTTCTATGACTCTATAATACAAAACACATAAGAGATGGGAGGGGCACCAATGATTATTGGATTTCCACAGCCTCAGAAGCATTTGTTTGTTGTTTCTTACACCTCTGTTCAGTCACCTATAAGAAGGAGTTGCCCACCTGTCATATGTATGCCTCAAGAACTTAAAAAATTCCTATATTTTGACAGTATCTCACAGTTCTACATCAGCACCCATGGTAGGGAGAAAAGATAGGCAACACCATGAAGCAGCATTCTCTTATCCACCCCAGCTTAATTCCCAGTTTCAACCAGGTGCCCACCTCCACCTCTGCAACATTCAACACTTCTGCATGGGGTCAGCTCCATCCCACAGGGCTGCTGAAAGGATCAGCTCAAGCCTTTTCCAAGGGGAAAACCAGAGACTGTGTGAAAACAAAGTCCAGACAGGAGAGGAATCATAAGGAAAACCCAGATGGGATTTTCCACATTCTTGATCCTTGACCCAGAAAAGTTATGAAGGTTTATTCAGTGCCACCTGTCGAGTCCTACAGACCAGGACTGGGTTGGCTATTAACTTCTCCATGGGACTAATTTGACTTCCCATTCCTGAGCTTGTTGAGGTCCTGCTCTGCTGCCAGTACAGGGTCCACAGATTACTCAGTCATCCTCAAGCTGCTCTGGGACAATATCTCATCACTGTCCAGGGCCACCACCAGCCACCATGGCTCCTTGGGGCCAATATCAGCAAGCCTGTGCAGGGCTTGGCTCAACAAGCTTTGATGTTTCTTGATGTTTCTTGGTCCCTCAGCACTTGAACCCACAGCCATGAATTCAGCACTCTGGGTCTTCATACAGGACTTAAGGAGGCCTCCAAGAGAGACTCCTCCCATGATTGGATAGGCCTGAACTTGGGAAAAAGCTTTCTACAAGGCTAATCAAAAGAAAGGAAACAGAAAGAAAAAAAAAAAAAGAAACTATTCATTTTCAGTTCCTTCTGTCTCAGCAAAAATGCAAGCCAATATCCTTCTGTACACTATTGAGGTTGGTCTGTCTTAATTCCTGTTTTAGGGAGTGTGAGGGCAATTTTGGCAGGTTGGATCCCTGAGCATGGTTCTTGGTGAATGCTGAGAGAAGAGATTGCCCCCTTTCTTCAAGGCTATTATATAGTGCCCATGAACCAGGTTAGATTTTAGTGAAAGAAGGGGACATGCCACCATGCAGCAAAGGGACAAAGCTGGGACAAAACCTCCAACAGTTCTGGGTACCACTAGACAACATCAGGAGCAGGACAACATCAGTTTAACTTTTGCACTACCTGTGCATCCCAGTACCTTCTAATACCAGCAACACCATTCCCAGCTCCTGGAGGCAATAAATGACTTTATAATTTAACACTGTGCTCTACAACAGAGATAAACACAGGTTGGTGGAGGAGTGGATGTAGATGCATTTCAGTGTTGCCATACATCTGCTGTGTGTGCTGAGGTGGTCACATTGAAGCAGAAGCCTGGAGGGCACGTACATATCATGTGGTGAGTGGGCACAGTCACAGTGGTGTGACCACTGCTGCAGATTTGGGGTCGGCTTTGTCAGTGCTTTACAGGGAGCACAGGAAGGCGCCAGCGATGTTTTGTATTCTGTCTGCAGGGCTGGGATTTGTACAGCTGAGCAAGTTTTAATGTGATGTTTTCTGAGGCAATACTTGTGGGAAGCCCAAAGTGCCACTATTACAAAACTCCAGTCCAAGCAGAGGCACATTTTAAATAAGCAATAAAGATGCAAGAGCAAGTCAGTACCAAATAGCAATTCCACTGGAAGATCACAAAGCCATGACCAGGCACAACATGATTTTTTATGCATGTTAAAGTAGTTGGAAATTTGCCATATATTTGTTCTTCATCTTATTAAAGGACCTTCTGCAATGAGGACAGATAGGGTCATTTTCAATGTTTCTAGCACTCTGCACAATTTCTTGGCCAGAGTTCACATTTTTCCTGTAAACAGTTACCTGGTTGTTTACTGGAAAAGTAAGGATTTCAGACCTTTTTTGGAAGATGATTTAGTCATCTCACACATCATTTTGCACTTGGATAAGCAGGTCAGCAGCCAAGGCTTGAGCCAACAATAGGGTCTGCCATGGCCTTTCCTCCTGCCTCGACAGCACTGGTATGCAGGAACAAGGAAACCCAGGAGTGCACACACATGGCTGAGTCCCTACAGCTTTAGCGTGTTTCCTCATTCCTGATGTGCACATGCCATATTAGCAAAATGTGAAAATTTGACTCAGCTTGG
Source organism: Acropternis orthonyx (assembly GCA_035583155.1). Classification (NCBI taxonomy): domain Eukaryota; kingdom Metazoa; phylum Chordata; class Aves; order Passeriformes; family Rhinocryptidae; genus Acropternis; species Acropternis orthonyx. The sequence continues at coordinate 110,766,704 of JAWWEU010000111.1, forward strand.
CCCAGGCTGAACATGAGTGGGAGCCCTAGCAAGTAAACAAACCCATAAGTCATCCTCCAGCTGAGCTGCCAAGAGGCTCTTCAATACCCAGGCAGAATTCCATGGGTGCTACTCTGCAGACCGTGTCTGCAGCCCGCCGCTAATGGGGAAAAATCATCGCCACTCAGCTCCCCTTTGGTTCATCTCAGCCTACATGGAAAGCTGATCCTGCAGGCTGATTTCCAGCTGGCCCAGCCACAGAAGAAGGAAAGGGGAGGTCACTTCAGGAATGGCAGCACAACTTTGCCTCGCTCAGCCTGTGGTTGCTCATGAGGCAGAATTGCACCATCTCAACGTGACCCCTGTGGGTTACATCAGTGACACAGACAGGCCACGTGACGTCCACCACATTTCAGGAAGCAGCTGGTGCTTCCACTTAGTCCCAGGAACTGACTTTTGCCATGGCTGCACTGAGCCCTGCGTGGTGCCTGGTCAAGTCATCACCACTGGGGAGTCATACCGGTATCTCTGAATGGTATCTGTAAGCATGCAGGTATCCATCTCTTCTCAGCTGGGTAGTTCTTTGCCTGTTCAAGGAGAAGAGGAATCAGGTCCATGTAAAAAGTGAAATCCAAAACCAGGAGGATGAAATTATATATATTTTTTAATATTTCTAAGCTGTCTCTGACCTATCACAATTTTCCATCTCAGTCCCTACATGTTCACTGTGACAGCTGAGTGAAGGCAGCTGCCTTCCTAGAATCATAGAATTACAGAATGGTTTGCCTTGGAAGGGAGCTTCAAAATCACCTAGTTCCAACTCCCCTGCTATGGGCAGCTAGCCCAACTGCCATCACCCCTTGGCTGGAAGCTGCAAAGGTCAATGGAGTTGGGAAAATGAGGGGTTTTTTGTGAATATTTAATCCATATCTGCCATCCCACGTAGCCTCTGCCCATCACACGGATGCTGTTTGCTTATCCCATGAATGGGGCATATGTGACACATCACACTGCTTTGCAGCAGGAACAGGGACAGGAGGAAGATGGTATACAAAGGGTAGAAAGGATGGTACCGAAGAAAAGAAAAATAAGAAAGAAACTATGAAAGAGTGGAGAAGTAAAAGAGAACATCTGTAGAGAGCTGCAGCAGAGCTCAACAAGTCGATGGCACAGGTCCCTCTGGGTTCATTAACCACTAATAGGATTTCTAAGAAGAATTTGTCACACGCTTAGGAGTATTTAGGAAAATGAAAAAATAATCTGGAGAAAATCTTACACCCTATAAACACCTATCCTTTCTAATGAACACTTTGTGCTTGTTAAGAGTGTTGGAAGCCAAAGGAGCCAAGTGGAAGGTGAGCAGGCTCCAGTTTGAGGTGAAAACCCTGAGGTATGTGAGGACCTGGAGTCCTTGGCTCACACAGATATTTAGGACTGTGTGAGGTACCCTGAGCATCCAGTCTGACCTCCAACCACCACTCAGTGGATATTGATGTGCCACAAGTTGGACCTGGAGCCCAAATCTCTGCCTCTACTGCCATGAGCACCTCAATGATGCTTGAGATCTTCAGCAAAGCAGTGAAGCTTCCATGGGCTTTTTGGTATGAATGCTGCAAATCATAGGCCAGGCTCAAGGGCAGGAAAGGTCACATCCAGTTGCAGGGGAATAGCACAACAAGAATGGACCCAAATCCTCCACTGTAGCAGGGACAATCTAAAACAGCTGCTGGGGATCCAGGAGGTGCTCTACCTTGCTTGGGGAGTGGAACATCAGGCAATAACCTACTTGAAATCAGCTGTGCCACCAAAACCAGGACTGATTTCAGGACACCAGGGTGATTTCTGTTGCATTCCTAACTCCCCCACAGAGCTGAGCTCCTCAAGGTTTTCTTCACTTCAGGGCTTTATGAGTCCTAAATACAACCCAATTAAGCAATGCCTGAGGTATTTTCAATGCCCTGAGCAAAACCACTTGAAATCCTCAGCTTTGAACACGAGGTGGCAGGCTGGCCCCAGGATGGGGAGCAGCCAAGACAGTCCCAGTGGCCGGAAATGGTCCTTTGAAACCACAGAAAGGAAAATACTGCTCCTTCTTGTCACCTCTCAGAGAAAGAAGAGCTGAAGGTTCCTGTGGGGCTTGGAGGGACTTAGAGGGAGGAGTATGTGGTGAATGATCACGTACTGTGAAAAGATCTGAAAAGACCTTGCCCAAAACAACCCCCCAGCTTGGGAGGAGGGTGACTGAGGGAGGGGTGCCCATGGTCTGGTTGTGGTGATGGTGGGATGCTGTCTGCAAATTCGGTACTGGCAGCACTCTCAGGTCATCCTCTTTATTGGCTTGGCTACCACCACGTGGGGCCAGACTGGAGAGGGCACAGCCAAGAGCTGCTTCCAGTTGCTTGGACGTGCCTCACACACACGAGTGTCCAACAGGATGAGAAGAAATGGCCTCAAGTTTGCCAGGGGAGGTTTAGATTTTATATTAGGAAAAGAATTTCTTCAGGGAAAGGGTATTCAGGCATTGGAACAGGCTGCTCAGGGAAGTGGTGGAAACACTGCCCCCGGAAGTGTTGAAAAGGCTTGTGGATGTGGTACTTAGGGACACGGTTTGTTGGTGGCTTGGCAGTGCTGGGTTAATGGTTGGACTCTATGATCTCAGAAGTCTTTGCCAACTTTCATGATTCTATGGACTTGTCTGGTGATCATGAGGCTATGTCTGATCCTGGTTAGCCTGACCCTGACCCACAGGCTGACTTTGCAGCTTGACCTTGGGCCTGCCTCATCACTTCAACATTTCCTGAGGACCTGAACTCTTGATTGAACCCTGGTCACCGTCCCTGTGTTGCCATAAGCCTTAATGTAGCTGTAGATTTTATATAGTTTTATAGTCTTATAGTCTTTTGCATTTGAAAATAGCTTGTAACC
>JAWWEU010000111.1:110769707-110782850 GCA_035583155.1 Acropternis orthonyx
TGGAAGTTTTCTTCCCTTGGATTTACAGCAACACCTGGACCTGCAGCAAACCTGCACCAGCCATTTTGCTAGGGGAGAAATGAGAGTTTGGGTGCTCCTCATCATCCACTGGTGCAGAAGTGCAGCACCCACATACAACACAGAGCTCCTGGTGGAGTAGAAGCTCCCCACAGTTCACAGGGCTCCTTGCCCTGAAGTTTATTCACAGGGCAATTTAGATGATATTACAAGGAGTGACTAAGCACGGTGGGACAGTGGAAAGAGCAGTCTAATCTACCATGTCTCACATCCACAGTAGCAGCTGGCACTGGGTGACCAGCGTGCTGCCTTTGACACTGCTGTTGGCACCTGAACACACCACACTAATTGGCCTGATGCTCCACCTTCCCCTTGCCCAGCTGAGAGCATCCCCAGTTCATTAAGCCGATTTGCATACAGCTCTGTGTGAAGTCATTAAGAAGTGCCAGGCACATGAGTGAAACTGGATGAAAGCTTCACCAGAGGGAACAATCCAAGGAAATCCCAGTGCTCAAGCTCCAGTTTGCCTCAACAGAGGGAAATTCAATTAAGAGCTGATTTGATTTGTGTAGCTCAGAGAAAAGCCAGCTGACTGGGTGTTGGACATATTTTTGGCTCTGCATTAGCCATAAATACCAAGGATTGTTCTAAGCAGACTGGAACAAACACACTGGATCAAGCCCATCTCCGGCTGCCAGATGGGGAGTCAGGATGGGCAGCAAAGGAGGCAGAACTGCCCCTCTCTGATGGAGAACTGACATGTAACTGCTCACAGGGGTTGGCTTCCCCACATACCCCTCTCAGGGAGGAGACTCTGTGGATTTTAGCTGTGCTGGATCTGTCCTTCTCTCTGCTGCAGCTTGGTCATGCCTTCCAGCCCCTGCATACTGCCATGGTGTGAGTCCTCAGAGACCTGTGCGGCTTGTGGCACCAGAAACCCACCTTCTCACTTCCAGAGCTTTTGATCTCGCAGTTGCCTCCCTGGGGACACTGAGATAAGGACAGTCACCAGTTACCATCAAGCATCACAGAAGTGATTAGGTATCCTGTGTTACTCATTATCTTCCTGTTAACATTTTCCTTTTCTTCCTTTGAAAACCCACTGTTTGTTAAATCAACTGATTCATCCTTTGCCAGAGGACCAGTGTCCAGTTTGGTTTCCTTCTTCCAGGTTTTTGGCTGGGACAATTCAAGATGGGTGTTTTCCTAGTGATTTCCCCCATCTGAGCCCACCTCTAATGGATATCTATTAAATCCTATTAACTGCTGGCTGCTCTCACCCTCCCTGTGAGTGCGCAGGGAATTTTAGCTCTCGCATGCCAAGAGCTGCTGCACTAATAAAATTAATGAGAACCTTTCTCCCTGGACACCAGAGCCCCTGCACAGCTGTGCTGCTGCATAAACATGAATCTGCTAACGTGACTCTCACAGGGACCTTTGTCCCCAGGGTCCCTCTGTGCCCAAAGGTGCTCGTGGTCTTGCAGTACCAGGCAAGCTCCGGTTCCTGCTCATGCTGTGAACAGAAAAGCTACACTGAGCTGCATGCAGCTTCCCAGGAGCTACAGCCATGGAGTAGGATGAGACCTGAAGGCACAGCCAGAGCTGCTGCTTGATCGCTGCAGGAAGCACAGGGCAAAGGGAGCAGCTCTGGGTAGCAAGGAGCAGGCATTGCTCAGAGACTAGTGTGAACAAGATGTTCATTAATTCCCTTAATACTTCCCATGTGCATTGGGAGTTAGAGGGTCCTTCTTGAAGGAAAACTCATTTGCAGTACAAAGCAGTCCCTTGGGTTGACAGCACAGAGCGCTTTTTCATTTGCCTGGGGAGCAAAATGGATTTACACATCTCCAAAAGGGAGGAATGAACTGATTTAAAAGGATTTGTCCTTAGCATCTAAGGAATGTCATTGGAGCTGTTCCTGAAGTCCCATAAGAAGTGTCTGTGTGAACCTCTGGCTTGTCTGAATAAAAAAAGGACTCTTGGTAGGACTGGGCAAAATTCTTCTCTAAATACCGTATTTAACTGTGAGGATACAAATTACATGCTGGGACCACTCAAATAGGAAAATTCATATGACTGATTTCATTTGACTTTATGTCTTCTCATCTACATGAGGGCTTGAACGGAGCTGATCATCTGTTCTCCTCATGCCCTTAACCATTTCCCCTTCTTGTCCCTGCCCTGTGGCATTTCCAGTGCTCAACCAGTTCCTCCATTTGCCACTTTGCTTCATCCCACCACACTGTCTACAAACCAGATCAGGAAATGTCTGTGAGGTTTTCTGCCAGCCTGGTGGGCTGAATCTACTGCCTCAGCACGGCATCCACTGGGTGTCAGGGCAGGGGAGGAGACAGGCAGCAAGAGCAGTCAGACTTGCTTACAGCAGGGGCATGCTAGGGCAGCTTGACTGGAGCATGCCATGCAGTCCTGCTGGGGCTTTGTGCCAGCTAGAAGTTCATCTTAGAATTGGAAAGGATGTCGAGGAAGAACTGAGTGATGATTGTGCTATTTGGAAGAGCTGTGTCCTCCAAAGACCTGGAACATTGCTGAGGGCTTAGTGCTCTGTGTCTTAGTTCCCTCAGTTAGAAAGGATTCCAAAGCCTGGTTGTAGTTGCCTTGCAAATTTTGAGCTTTGTACAAAACTCTCAGGATTTCTGTGGTAATTTTAATGTGAAAGTGGTCAGACAGGCTCTCACTAGCCAGCAACAGCAAAAGTTAGAGCTATTTTTTTCAATGTTTGGCAAGGAATGCATTTAATACTAAGTAAATATTGCATTCTTGGAAACATTTCCCTTTAAAAGAGCAAGCAGGATGAAAGGCTTCCCTGGCTCTCCATACCACGTAAAAAGGCAAGGTTTATTTTCTTTCTCAGCTGAGCAATGCTGCTGGATACCCATACCTCAAGTTTTCCTTCCTGCCTCTATCCTGTCTGCTTATCAGGGAATATCACCTGTTTACTCAAGACAAGACAAACAGAGTTTGCTCATCCGAGACCTCTCAGAGACATCCTACAAGCATCCTTTGCAATGAGAACCAGACAACCTGCAGCCAACACCCCAGGAGCACACAATTCAGGCTGGTCAGATTTGCCATGGTTTGAGTTGCATCAATGTGTGTTTCTAAGCAGGACCAGTGTGAAAGCTGGACTGTACTCCACAGGACCATCTGACCAACTGTAAAACTTGGAATAGAAGGAGAAAGCAAAAGCTGCTCTCCCCAGAAACAACAGGGACTGGTGCCTGTCCCACCTGACCTTGACTTTGGGCCATGGGAATGGACATTGTTGCCATGTGTACACAGATTGGTGTTGCCCCACAGCCCCTGTCAGTTGGATGGGATTAAATGGGTAAGAATAGGCTGGTAGTGACCTGAAGTCCTTGTCAGGAGTGAAAGCCCACCAGTAGCAAGGGGCTCTGGTCTGTGCTGGCTGGTGGGAGCGGAAATGATGCTTTTCCTCTTGGACACATCCTGCAACAGACAGCATCAGTGGAGAGGGTGTTCCCACAGCCCATCTACCCTGGGAGCACAAGCCTGTGAGATCACCAGGGCCAGAGTGAAGCATTTGGTGAAGTCTGTGCTCAAGGCACTTGCCCACACGGCTGCCAAGGCCATGCCTATGCACCTACAGACTCTGTTGTATCAGAAGCATCGTGTTGTCCTCTGCCTCATGGTACTGGGACCATGAGGATGGGGGATTTGGATGAACCTGCAAGTGCTCTGAGCCAGGTGCTGTGCAAGGAATCTGGGGACAGGAGAGAGAGCAGGGGATGTGCCACATCCCCCCAAAGAGTGCCCCTACACCACGCCTCTTTCACCTGCTGCCAGCAGCACAGCTGTGAGACCCTCTGAGGTGGATCAGGGGACAGCACATGTCACTCCACATTCCTTGCCAGGGTTAGGACAGGGACAGTGCTTTCAAGTGCAGACTAGTCCCAGTAAATTTATCTTGCCAGCTTCCCTTTCGTAACAGGAAGGATAGGAGGCAAACAATAAATTCAGGAAATGTACAACTGACCCAGGCAAAGGTAGAAGGTTTGCTCTGGATTAGCCTTGTGTGCAGATGGGAACAAGGAGAAAAGCTAGTGCTGCAAACTTGTGAGTCATCTTCATGGACTCCTTCTTAACTGAAAAATGCTATTTTGTCACAAATGAAGTCTTGTGGAAGGGTTCCTGACTCCACAAAACTATGGATGGAACTCTATTAGAGATTCTTATTTAAGGTCCCAGAGCAGGATATATGTTTTGCAGTATGTGATGAATTTCAGCTGGAGAGAAAGTCCAGCTTTCAACCACCTCTAATTTCAGCTATCTTGAGTCTCTATTTCCCAATCCCTTGGACAGATTGGACCCTCAAAAAATTGGAGTGGGAGAGAGTCTGTGATGCATCAGCCCTCCTGTAAGGATCATCATGTTCAGTGACCTGGGATTTGAGGAGGAAAAATCCCAGAGGAGGGGCTCCATCTGCAAGTCCACAAGTCTAGTTGTGCTCTCCATCCAGTTCTGTCTACGGAGGATTTACACTGGTGCCAATGCAGTTATGCTGGTGCAAAAGTGGAGTGAGAGGAAATCCAAGCTAAATATTTCTGTCTTTTCTGTTCAATGGGGACCAGTGAGAAGGTCAAACCCGTGCCCAGTGTCAGCTGTGCTTACTGCATGCCCATTGTAACCTAACATTAGGGTTTATTTTCATGTACACAATCCACTGTTGATATTTTTACACCATTTCTGTGCTACCCACTTAAAAAGAACTACCTCTGTATTGCACGAAGAAAAGGGCCAGGTGTGCTGGTTAGTAAACAAACAAAACTTTTTAGTCCATAAATGGCATTTTCAGGATGTGTTAACCCGATAATTTGGTATTTCCCTGTCCTGTGTTCCTTCTTCTCTCTTGGAGAAATGTTGGGATATACAGCAGGAGGTTTTTTCCCAGATCTGTTATACAGGTGACATGTCTGTACTGGGCTGTGATTCCACAAGTTTTGTTTTTAATTTCTAAAGGTGAGATCCAAAAGGCTATTGGGACAAAACAAGTCTGGCAGATGGAGCCTCAGATCTCTAGCTTGGTCAGCAACAGCCTCCCTCTGTGGATGATACCTCTGATCCAGGATGAATTTCTCAGGAGGGAATCCATAAACCTGCAAAGCTGAACATGGATTTACCCAAATAAGTACTGAGCATGCAGAAGTGTCTACAGGCCCAGGCAATAGCTGGTTAGGACTTTCAGAGTAGTCAAGATTGATAATGGATGGAGAACTTGCCACTCGAAGTGGTGATTAAGTGCTGACATCCTTATGGGCCCTTAGTTTTGTCTAGGGAGTTGTCTCCTTTGAAAAGCACAAGGACTTTCCAGCCAAAACTGTTGCTGGACAAAGCACCTCACCCCCATACCAGTTTGACTTCAGCAATACCAATATGATGCCATCTCAGCACATCCAAGAGATGTGAATGAGGCCATGCCACGATGCTTATTTGGACCAAACCTTTTCAGGTTTCTGTTTCAGCAACTCCTGCATCAGCTCTGCACGGGTGACAGAGATGCCAAACTTAGCCTAAGGGATCAGACTGGTATGACTGCATGCCACAGAAGGCATTTTTGGTGTTGGTCAACATCAGAGAGGTGCAAAAAAATAAAAAGGCAAATTTTGGTCTCAGAACTGGAGAACTGAGTTGCAAATCAGGCTTGTGCCTGGCTTTTGACCCACTTGGCATTTACTCTATTGGCCTCTAACACTGAGATGAGTGTTTTCCTTTCTAAGAAATTTTTTTTTTTGGCTGCTCAGATTTGTTTTTCTCTATTAGTTGCTCTCCTTTTCTTCTTTCTTCTTCATCATAGAAAGCACAGAAAACTGAAGCCACTAGTGTAATTGAGGCCCCCAACCAGGGGAAAAGCCTGTAAATGGGGCTGTTGGGAGAAGGATCCCATATATAGCAAGCCATAAGCAATTTGGTACTCAAATACCATCCTGTTCTACAGCATTTTGTTATCACTTCAGCTGAATCTGAGTCCCAAGGCCACCAGTCCCTCTTGTGTGTAATGGCAGCATGGGAGACTGAACTGGGGGCAAAGCATTATGGTAGGAGCAGATGCTTGGCAGTGAGTTGTTGCCTCTTGAGATGTCTGGATTAGGTATCTGTGTTTTGCCATATAACTGTATCTCTATGCACTGAAATACTCTCAGTAGTCTTTGCCTGTAGATTCAGATGTCTAAGGACATGTGTTGTGGCTCTGAGAGCACTAACTTTGCCAACTCTTTCCTCCTCTCTTTGAGGGTTCCTGCTGCTCAAGGTCAGCTCTGCAAGGGTGCAGCTGTTTAACCAGGGATCACACTGCTGGCTAGACAGCCAAGGTGTGAGAACAAGCTGGGAGACACCTCACTAGGAACCCTGCATTGGATCAACACCATATTCATGTTTTCCCTCTGTCCTTGGCCAAGGCACATTCATGTTTTCCCTTGGTCCTTAGCTACTCCATATTGTGTGTCTGCATGTGCCCAACCTCACACCTTGCTAATCCCAACATGGACTTGCTGGCACGTCCTTCTGGCTTTGCCTTGGACCTGCATCTTCACTATTGGCTCATTTGGGGATGGGACTGTGGCTGAACCCACTCAATGTCACCAGACCTGCTCTATTTTTTTTTTTTTCAGGTGCCACAGGACTGTCCCATCAGTGAGGGCACTGCTCTGCCAGGTCCTGGCCCCTGCCTTGTGGAGCAGCCAGCTTATTCTGCCCCCTGGCACCCTCTCCTTTCCCTATGGGTTAAGCATCTACCCAGGCAGTTGTAATACAAGTTCTAGGTCTCTCAGCAGATTCCTTTTCATTGGTTTCCTGTGAATTTGTCAGTGGAAACTTCCTTGGAAACATGTTGTTTCAAGTCAACCAGAAGCTGTGTCAGGGACTTCCATGTCAATGTAAAGCACTTGAAGGTTAAAGGGTAACTTGTTATCCAGCATTTGTTTGTTATCCATCTGTTGGTGGCTCTGATGGGCAAGAGGATTCAGTTCCTTATGGCCCATATTTCTTGAGTAAAAATCATCTAATGGACTGATCATGGATCAGGCACAAGGCAAAGACACTTGGCGGAAGTTTATCTAACCACTCTAAGAACTTGATAGTGCAAAAATTCTACCAGGTGGTCCAGTCTTGGGAGGGCTGGGAGTGGAATTTGTCAGCATTCTCCTGATAAGCAACTAAATTGTCCAAAATTCCTTTCACTTTACCCAGAAAGCAAACTTCAACCTCCCTTAATTGTTTTACAGGGCAGTTTCCTCATTTCATAGGGCTATAAGCAAATAAGGAAATCTTTGTTAGAAGATGGGAATTCAGGTGAACTACCTCTTCCACTCCAGTAACTGAAAAAAGTCTGCTTAAATGCACCTCCACTGGAGCCAGGGAGTCTTTATCCACTGCTCTGTCTCCAGGCTCACTGCTGTGCCCCACACCCTGATTACTGGCCTGGGCTCTGGAGTTCTTAGGGTACAAGAGCATTTGGGACTCTTCAGCAACCTCCTACCTGCTTAGCATAGAACTGTAAAAAGAAAAAGTTGTCTTATGAACCACAGAAGTAACAATTTTTTTCCCAGCTTTCTATCCAACACTTTCTACTGCAAGATCTTGGAGTCCCACCATATTCCATATATACTCACCACAGCAATAGTCAAGCCACCTCACCTGCCCTAGACCCTCCTGTAGTCCTTCTGTGTCCTCTCTATGCCTCTGTTCCCAATTTTCCCCTGCATTTCCAACAGACCTATCCCTTACCTCCCCACAGTGCCCCCAGTTCATTTCTGTATTCTCCATCCCTTCCTAACAACATCATTCCACTTACATGTCTCCTACCCAGCTCAGGATTGTTGGCTGTTGGCCTGATAAATGTCTTCACCATATGGTTGACACAACCACTGCACTGATGTTTTACTATCTGGACAGCTTTTCCAGCTGCTAAGTAGCCGAACACAATATATTTGTGTTTTAGGTGCTTGTACTTTAGGCCAGGCCCTGGCAGGAAACCTTTAGTTATTTATTAACTTCAGGATTACAAGAACATTTCTGTGGTGGTGCTTTGGGCCATACTATGATCTCAGAAATGCTCCTTAGGCCTCAGCCTTGACCAACAGCACCTGGGGTCAGCTCCTCTTGGGCTGATGAGAAACACTGTCTGCTCCCAGAGACTAGTGTTGTCCAACGAGCTCCTGGATTTTAACAGCCTTGTAAACCTATTTTTCTTGCCTAAATAACAACTCAAGTGGAACAAGATTTTTTGCTACTGGACTTTCAAAGAAAGATACCAACACGAGTTGTGACCAGGATGGAAAAATACTGTGACCGAATTCTCTTGTGACTCTACAAGCAGTTGTCCTAAGTGAGACACTTGGAGCTCTCCTAGCCCTCAACAGGGTGTGACCAGCACCACCCTCTGAGCAGGATACCTCTCAGAGCGAGACAATTCTCAAGTTTGCTGCACTTGGAGGATCACTTGAGACAATTCTCAAGTTTGCGAAACTACGGCAATGGATCCCGGGCTGATACCCCACTCCTGACTGCTCAGCCCTGCCCCTGTTGAGAAGGTTCAAAGGTGAGTCAGTACTTCCCTGAATTCAAGGGGAAATTTTCGCAGGTATGTCTTGTATATCCTTTACATCTGTGTGTGTCGGTGTGAATGTGTCATAGCAAATGAGCTGTGAATGTCACTCTTAGATTCTTAAACACTTTAGATTTGTAAGTAAGTTAGGCCTGTAAGTGAGTTACTGTTGTGCCTATAGTAAATTCTATATGAATCATCTGTTAAATTGCTAGACTTAAGCTATTAATTAAGTGTTGTGAAGTTTTAAGTGCTGTTAAAACTTAAGGTCTACACTGTTGGTCAAGTCCAGGACTTAGTTTTGCAGAGGGGTCTGCTCTGAACTTTGTGACTCAACAGGAGAGCTTTCCTTATTTCTTTTTATCCGTACCGTTTCCCACCTTTACCCTTTCCCCAGCCACACCCCTGCCAGTCTCCATGCGGATAATTTTTTGGTAAATTTCAGGTTTAGATTGATTGATTTTAGGTTTTAGTTTGCTTTTTTTCTGCATACTTTAGCCATCCAGTAAGCAGTAGAGTGAACTGTGCCAATGAATTCTGTTTCACTTTCACTTTTTTATTAAACCTGCTCTTGTTGATACCTTTGATGATGATTTTTTAAGTGACCTTAAAACACGCATTCACCCCACTCTGTCTCTCCGAGAAACTGTGAGATCAGCCTAAAAGTTGTTGGGAATGATTTAACAAACATCACAATACACAAAGCACACTCATGGCTAAAAATCCCCTTCCTCAAGTCAGTTTTCTTCTCCCAATACTCATGAGGTTGTGTCTTACAAGTGCGGTGGATATCTGGCCAGGGGACCTTTGTGGCAATGTTGTCGTCTTTTCAACAGCAGAAAGAGTGTTTCTTGTCCCAGAGCAAGGAAGGATAGCAAAGAATAATTAAATTTAATAAAAAAAATAGATCTGGCGACTGTACCCTTGGGTCAGAGGGAATGTGTTATGGTCTCATTCCTGTCTGCAAAGGAGATGAAAGACCAGACACACACAGGAAAAGTGCGTTCCATGTGGAATTGTACCAAATACAAAGGTTTCTGTATAACCAGAAGTCCCTTCTTTGTCTAGTCATTTTCAAGCCCCCTGTTACATAGAACACAGCTTTGCAGAGCTCTCCACACCCAAACATCTTGGGTGATGATAACTTCTTCTTGGTAGTGCACCATTGAAAAGCATTTCCTTCATTGTCCATTGTCAGAAGAAATGATGGGAAAACAGGCCACTGCCTGGACCCATCCATTTTAAACAGGGCCCAGCTAACCCAAAGGAAGCTGCTTTGAAGCTTCAGAAAGGGATGGGTGGGTTGTGCTTTGTGGGAAGGGACTCAAAAAATCCCTAAAGGAATTGCTGCATGTATTCTGCTGGGGAAATCCAACAATTGCACGAACACAAAGGCTACCAGTAAGAGGCGTTTTCCACTTCCTTCACTGGTTTTCACAGGAGTTTGATGAGTTCTCCATCGTTCTGCAGAAGTCCCTGCTTTGGCCTGGGTCTCTGCACTGGACTTTCCTACCAGCTATGAAGGCCCGTGGTTGCCTATTGTCAATAACTGCTTTTAGCAGATGAAGCCTTTTATAACCCCAGACAAAACAAATTGCTAAAACCACAGTCTGCTAAGGCACCCAGATCCCTAATTTAGTGAAAAAAGAGCTCTAGTAAGTCTCAAAGCTGAAAGAGTAAGTTCTTTATTAGGGATGTCAGATAGCTATATCTCTGTCTAAGCCCAGTAATGAAGAAACATTAAGCACCTCCTGTAGGAAAGCAGCCAGCTGTGATACAAATATGTCAAGTGTTAGTGAATCACACGGGGGTTTACATGTATGGTTGGCTGCTGGGATTATTTAAAAATATGGACCTTTGGTTTTAAATTAAATTTTTCAGCTTCAGTTTCCCACGTTTGCTTTTCCTTTTTTTTTTTTTCTAGAAGATTAAATATCCATTTAGCTTTTTGCATTCTCAACCAGATGATTACATTACACATTATTGTAGTCATCATCCTCTTTTGACGAAATTCATACAAATGTGGTAATTAGCCTAAAACCCTCCTAATTATAAACCCAAGTCACTTAAACCTGAAAGAAACCCTTAAAGCTGGGTGCAACTGAAGTACTCTGAATACCCAAACTGACTGTTCTGTCACTGCAATGAATTTCTTCAGGAAAAACAAAAGTCATCTTCAGGGACTTTGTTCACGCAGATAGTTTCAGTTGACCACTGGCTGCAGTGAGACAGTCCAGAGCATGTCACTCCTTTTGGTGTGAAACCATGCAACCCCAGCTTTGCAGTCAGTTCTAAATATATTCCTCAAGTCAGATGTATAATGAGACATTTCATTGCTTCCTTCCTTCTCAGCACATTACAGCAAAGTGAGCCAGGATTTTCTCTCCTCGGTATGAGCAAAGGTTAATTCTTTGCTCTCTGCCAGAACCACCAGGACAACTGAAATATCCCTTTATTGTCCCTGTGCACATTAGAGCATTGCAAGTCAATGATGTCATGACAGTCCTTGATGACAGGATAAGCTTGTGATATACCAAAACACCTGCTATATCATCCTTCTAGTGACCCATGGCAATAATGATTTATATTGGATATAGGTACTGAGATGCCTCAGCCAACTGCAGAGCCCCACAGTGCTCAGTGCTGTACAAACTGATTAAGCTTTCCCATGCCAAGACAGAGCACAGAATATATAAAAGGTGATTGGACTCTTCCATGGTCTTGCAAGACTTTTCCAATCTCTAAACCAGATTAATCCAAACTGAGGCGTAACTTGCATTTACTGATGCTCACTCGAATATCCAGAGTTCAAGGTTTCCTTGTTCTCTTCAAGATTTTTATGTCCAGCCTAAGCTCAAGTCTGGACTCTGGCAAATTGGATTGTTGCTGGATGATGCTGTTGCTGAACTGTACCTGTCAGCTCTTATCCTGAAGCCCAAAGAGCTATTCCATTTTGTATAATATAACATCACGTTCACTGCAGCAAGGTCTTTCCACAAAGGGTAGCACATTCATCTCCCTTCACTGGAAAGGCCAGGAAGGTAAAGACCTGCTCCTGAGTTGGTCTTCAAGGCTCCCATTAGTCAATAGAGTGAATAAGCATCTCTAGTCTGAGCCAATTTATATACTTTCTTCTGAACTGCTTTAGGTATGTATGTAACTGTTCTCTGGAGCACTCATTTCTCTCCAGTTCCCAGATGTGACAGCAAAATCTGCCCCAGGCTTTCTCGAAGATTTTAGACTTATCTCTGTGCTGAACAGGAACAGTCCTGAAACCTTGGAAACTACCATGGAGGTGAAAAGAAACTCCACTAGCAAAAATATACATGTGAATAGAAGTTGGGAAAACAAGACTGACCAATAAACACACTGTTCTTTGAAAATCAATTACTCAGGTTCTCTACTTTAAAGGAATAATCATTCTGTCACTTTAATCAAAGTATCTCAACAGAATTTTCTTTCCTAGATGTCTCAAATATCATATTTTATTTATACTAGCCAGCAGAAGGAGATAAATAGGAATAAAACTTCCAGTGCTAGGCAGATAGAAGGAAATTAAACTGAAAAGCCCACTGAAATGATGTGACTGCTGTTAGATGTAGAGGCTGCTGTTAAATATAAGGAAATATGGATCATACTCATTAATTGAAAGCATGTATAAAAGAGGTACATGGTCCAGGCTCGCTTTCTGTTTCCTTCTCTCCCTCTCTGTTGCTAGAAAATGTATATGTCATTGAGTGTGTGGGTGAAGTGTATTCAGCAGTGAAATGTCCCAATGTCCCTCCTTGCTTTTACAAGATGAACTGGATCACGTAGAGTAACTAAAAAGTGATCCTGGGTGAAGGTATCAAGTTGCTAAAATTAATTGTTGCTGTGTGCAGAAAGAAGGATGCTGTTAGCTATAGAGTCTGGAGTTCTGGGTACAGTTTTCCATCTTAAGACATCTTCAGAAGGATGGTCCAGATGTACCCCACTCAGACCCTGACAAATAGAGAAACAAGCTGTTCTCAGCTACTTGTACAGTCAAGAGGGAGAAGCTGATACCTCCAAGAAAGTGACACTCATCACAGACAGCAGGTGCCCTGGGCCATCTGATGGATTGATGTTGGGCTAAGGTGCTTGTCATGTGAAAAAGGGGCAGAAATGCAAAGATTTATTGTCCCACTTGTATTACTATATTTTTAATTGGCTAACAATGTCCCCAGAATATCAAAGACTTTTAAAGCCCAGAACAGTTTGTCCATGTCTCACCTCCAGAGACTCTTCACTAGACAGATTCACTGTGAGGGACAGGACTTTTTATACCCTGATATGGGGACTGCACTTAATAGCAAGGGAGAACCTACTCTGTAAAGTTCTACAAGTCATGAGCCTGCCAGCACCAGAGACAAACTGGACCAACTCTAGCAGTTCACGGAATAACTTTTATTAATACAAGTATATGACAAGCTACTGTAGGGTTCCTGTCAAGGGCCCGAGTTTGAGTCTCAGTAGGGACCATCCCCTGGGCAGTTAAATGCCTCCCTGCCATCTGATCCCGTCAG
>JAWWEU010000111.1:110782950-110854132 GCA_035583155.1 Acropternis orthonyx
TCCACTGTGCAGGCTGGAAGGGCACACCCACGTGGGGAGAGCCCTTCCCCAGATCTTCATTCACAAAGTCTGGCCATTATATAGGGTTCCTGTAGCCAGTGATAATGTTTAGCAGCATGATTGCACTTAACTAATAAACCCAAACCTAAAAACCAGAAACACACCCTACAACTCAGCACAGCCATCTAAGCCTCAATACAAAACTCAAGCAACCTTCCCCCATGACAGACAAATCGGCAAAGACTGGAACAAAATCTAAACACTCTCATTAACACAAAGCAAAACAGAAAGAATAGAGTCACTTCCCACTAACACACGTGACAACTCACTAGGATGAGGCACCGCACACCTTAAAGCAAAACCACGAACAATGAGTCAGTAATAAAGTACAGTGTAGGATAATGAGAACAAAGAATATAAAGTAAGATATACACCTGATATGTTATGAGGTGTAGGGCAAGGTTAAATTAGTAGCAAAATAGCAAAGTACAATTCATAAATCCAGTGTCTATGGGGTAAAGGTAAAAGAAGGTAATCTGTAAGTCATAAAGCCTAAAGCATAATGCATAAGGTAAGGTCAAGGTACAGAAAAGCAGAATAAATTGTTGCTCACCCCTACAGTGTCCGAAGGGGTGGGAGGAGGCCGAGAAGCTTGTTGGTTACCCTGCAGAGATGATGGAACTCCTCTCCAGATTTCCTCATGTCCAATCTCTTTTTATATTTTTTTTTCTCTTAGGCAGTTTGAGTGACTACAGTCAGTAATAATTTCTGGGTTAATAGACAGATGACATAGGCCTGAGGGTCAGCTTCCTGTGTTCCTTTAGGATGTTGCAAAGAAAGGCCATACTTTTTCCATAACACTCCATTCTTTGTTAATCCTATCAATCTGTTGCTGGGAAGTCTCTTCATTTTGTTGAAGACTTTCGAGAAGCCTCTGGGGTCTCTTTGTCCCTTTTTGTGTAACCTACTATCTTCTGATAATAGATTTCTGGGACTGCCCCCTCCAGGTGCTGAGGTGTGTCCAGTCACCGATCAGGATGGTCATCAGGTCCTTAAACTGGTCTATCACCCTACAGTGCTGCAGCCACCTTGCAAGAACATCAGAGATGGTGCAAAGCCAGGAGAGAAACCAGCAAGGAACAGGATGCGCAGGAAAGTGTCACCATCCCTGGAGGGATTTAAAAGATGTGTAGGTGTGGTGCTTAGGGATATGGTTTAGTGGTGGACTTGTCAGTGCTGGGTTAATGGTTGGGCTCCATGATCTTGGAGGTATTTTCCAACCAAAACTATTCTATGATGCTGTGATTCTAAGGAGGCCGTTACAGTTTCCTTCATTTTATCAGCATAACCAGGACTGAGCTTTGAGGCACCATCCCCACCTTTCTGGGGTGCAGTCATGTGGCTAGTGTTTGAAAAACCCACTCTGGGAGCCTCAGTGTGAGGCAGAAGAACCTTCACTGCACAGTTTAGGGGTTATTCCAGGGGTAGCTGCCCTTGTGGATGCATGATCCTGCCCAGATTTCTTTGCACCTTGACAAGGAGCCCTTGTGCCACAGCTGCACTGCTGGGTTGTTGCTGAACTCAAGCTCCATGTGAAATGGCTCTCCTATATTCATTTGCAGAGTGTTTCAGCACCTCTTATCATGAAAGGCACCATAGCTGAAAGTCTGAGGAGCACCTACACAACTTGGGCTCCAGATCATTAAGTATAGTGACAACTGAGGCTCTCAGAACAGTTTACCCTCCGTAGGGAGGGAAAAAAAAAGTAATTTCTTTTACTTCCACACCCATGTTGACCAAAAAAGTGTTTTGCTCAGCTTGAAATCACACTCCCCAGCAGCTCTGTTAGCACCCCCACCCAAGTGTCCCTTACATCCACTTTCCCCCCAAAGGCAGGAAATCACTTAGAAAATGTTTCCCAGGTTCCTTCCTGGCCAGAGGTCATCCGTGTTTCGGACCAGCAGGAATCACCGTGTTCTCTGACACAACAACGGAGAAGGAAGGTTTGTCCTGCCCATCCAGCCCGATGCTTTCAAACTTGCATTTTTTAGCTGCAACTCCACCCCGTGCTGGTGGAGAAGGGATCAGTTCCCACTGATCTCAGGAAAGGGAGGTCACAGGGCTTGCTTGATTAAATCACCACAAGCCAAAAGGTTCTTTCTCTCGCTCCCTGAGAATTGCTCTGAGGCTGCTCAATTTGTTCCAAAAAAAAAAAAAAAGGAGACAAAACAAAAAACAAACCCCAAGCCCAACAACCAACAGCACACACGGAAAAGCAGGTGTGTCTCAAGATCCTGGGAAAACAAAGGGCAGAGACTGAGGCAGGAGGTGACACTTGGATGGGAAGTTTCTATCCCAGCACAAGAGGACAAGTTTGGAAAAGGCTCGGACAGGACCAGCACTTGTCCTACAGGTATGGATGATGTGTGTGAAATGTGACATTGTTTTAACCATTCGGGGCAGGTGAAAGAGGATTGAAGGAATTTTCAGGGCCAGATTCTGACAGTGTGGTGCAAGCTTTGCATGATCAGTAGACCTGCTGCGGGAGGACTGTGATCGGCACGTGTTTCATTCTGTGTTGATTAGTTGGCAGTTCTCTTGAGGATGCTTTTGGCTTTTCAGGGTATGAGTTAAGCCACTCAAGCTTCTGAAAAAGTGCTGCTGCCTGTTTGCTTGGCTAGTGAATGCTAACAGAGGCTATGATTACTTCAGTTTAAGCTCAGGGCTGCAGAGGTGAAGAGGGACATGCATGGAAATGCCGTGCTAATCTGGACTGCATTTATTGCCTCCTAAGTCATGCTACAGCTTTGCAGAAAGAAAAAAAATCAACTGCAATAGCATTCATAATTTTTTTTCCACTTCGTTTCATGCTTACAGTGGCTGGAATTTGCAATGCAGATACAGGCGCTTTATTTTTGTCAGCTGTATAGAACGATGTATTTGTTTCTTTTAAGAGCAATCTCTTGCATGTCCCTTCAGTTTCATACTACTTCAGTGACATTTTCTGACAGGGGAGAGGGACCTGGGGCACCCATGGCCACGGGTCTCAGAGCATCACATTTATCTTTTTTCCATTCTTTTCTGTCTGTATTTTGAGTTGCTTAAATGAAAGCCAGTTTTATGGTGTTCTGTTTGGAGCTGTGGAGTGCTGCTCCCAGCACTCAGTGTTAGGGGGGATACAGGGATGCTTTCTGATGCTTTTACGTCTGTTGATGCCTAGATCCCCAAAAGCTCTGCACCATTTCCAAATATCTACGTTTCCAAGCAGTATCCAGTGTTTGCTTAAATGATCATCATTCAGAAAAAAACACAGCTGTGGTGTAACTTTGTACAACCTTGTTTTTTTCTCTTGCCGTCAGTGGGAAAGTGATGCCCAGCTATGTGCACAAGGAACTTTTGGATTTGGGGTAGAAAGGTGTTAATGTTTGAATGCTGCAGCTCTCACTTTCAGTGGGAGTTTTATGGGAGGCAATGAGCTTGTGACAGGCAAGGGAATAGAAAGAGAAAGGATGCTGTGAATTTGAAAGCCCGAGGCTTCATTTCTCCTTCCTCCATCACTTGCTGTGGCATGATGAAATGGTATTTCTCAACCCATAGATTTTTCCTCTCATCCAGAGAATTCCTCATCATCACTTAAGCTTGTCCTGCAATGTCTGGCAACATTGCAGAACAGTGATATTTAAGGAAATTTAGAGGCAAATCTTTGTCATCTGCATAGCTGTGACACTTGACTGAATTCAGTGATGGCTCAGCCAGCTCAGAAGGAACCTGGTGTGAGTATCTGGCATCTGTCCTTATTTAACTTCCCTAGATTTGTCTGGGTTTGCCTCTGGTGATCCAGGTTTAAGAAACCAACAAACAGAACATGCGTAGGCTCTGGGAATATATCTTTGTCCTGATCTTCTTGGTTATTTTTATTTTTTTAACACCTTTCAGACAGGCTTAATAAAGCAGTTTTCCAACATCTGAATTGGAGACGTGGGAAATTCCTCAAACTAGGCAGAGCTTCCTCTCATTGTTATAACACAAAGGACCAGTGCAGCCTTTACTAGAGTTCCTTTTTTAACCCATTCATCTTGACCAAGAAAACCTCCCTGCTGCTGCTGCCACCACTCAGAGCTGCAATTCACAGCATGCCAGAAAACAGCAGACAAGCATGGCTTGAACTGCATCATCCATGAGGACATCATTAGTTTTGGGGCTGTATTTGCACATCATCAATGAAATGTCCTTGCACTTGAAACTGAAATTAATTGCTGCTGGAATTAATCTCAGCCTTGTGTGACAACCATGGCTTCTTAAAACAAGTGGAATGAACCTACAGTAAAACCAAACTCCTTGTAGAAAACCATTTCCAGTTTTCCATGAAACAGTTTCTTAGGACTGTGATCTCCAAGAGAGGCTCCATTGCCATTCATGATTTGGTCCGACATAATGGCATGACTATACAGAGTTTATTCCTCAAACGATCTTGCATGTGGGTCATCATATGGGGCAGTTACCACCTCTCAGCTAATCTGATCCAGCACCTGCTGTGCTGGTAAGGGAGCAGCAGCTTGTCCCCCTTATCTGTGCTCAGCAATATCCTGAACAAGGACTGAGCCAGAACTGGGTGAGAGCAGGAGCTGTGGAGGTTGTGAGAGCGGCCCTGGAGGGGTTGTATTAAGAATGTGAATGAGACAGGCACAAGGTGGGTGTGCAGGAACAGGGGAAATGAGAAAGAGATTGCAAAAGAAGGTTTTGGCTTTTTTCTCTCTGATAGAGGGATGGTCCAGTCCATGTTTGGTTTGGGTTGGTTTTGGTTTTTTTTCAGAAAAGAACAGCTCCTGCAGAGCAGTCAACTCACTGTAGCAGGTTTTACAGTAATTGCAGTGCTATATTTGCATGTTATAATGCTGCCCAAATGGACTTTGTTAAGGAATTTTTCACTACAACCGCAGCCTATTCTAAGGGTTTGTTGGCTTACAATGGTGATCTGGGAGAGATTTCACTCTGACACCCATCCCATGACATGATATTGATGTTGTAACCTTAATCCACCATCTCTGCACCAAGTCCATATCTTTTCTTCAAACTTGAGTTTATTCCTCTGGAAATCTGCAATGAATTCTGCCCCAAAGCCCTCCCCTTTCCATCATAATTCCCATCTGAGCAAACCACACAAGATGGGTGTCTTGGGTTTGGCTGGGATGGAGCTAACCTTCTTCATAAGGTGCTGTATTTCAGATTTGTGGTTGGAACAGTGTTGATAGCACACCACTGTTTTGGCTATTGCTGAGCAGTGCTTGCAGGGCATCCAGACTTTCTCTTTTTTCCACTGACTGTAGTGAGTGGGATGGGGGTTGGGAGGGGCTACAGCCAGGACAGCTGACTCGAATTCACAGAAAGGATGTTTCAAACCATATAACATCGTGTTCAGCAATAAAAAGAGTGGTGGGGGTCAGGGTGGTCTTTCAAGGTGGCCATTGCTTGGAGACTTTCTGGGTACGTGCCTGTGGGAGGTGGTGAGACATCGTTTTCACATCACTGTTTTTTCCTTTCATCCTTCTTTCCCTTATTAACCTTTATTTATCTCAAACCACTAGTTTCCTCAGGTTTTTTTCTTCCTATTCTCTTCTCTGTTCTACTGGCAGGTGAAGAGTAAGTGAATGTCTGTGTGGGTGCTTAGATTCAAGCCAGAGTCAATCCACCACAACAGAATACCTGGCCCACCCTTTAGACACCTTCCAATGGACCACTTTTGAATATACAGAAGGGTTTTTCCAGCTCAGAAAAAATCCCCAAAACACAACCTCTTTAAATCCCTTGTGTCATCTCAATCTGATTTACACAAATATTTGTTTCAGGAAGAATTCAAAGGTCACTTAATACCGACCACTCCTGGCATTGAAATCCTTCATTCTGGATGAAAGGGGAGCTGGGTCTCATTTGCCTTTTAGGTATTTCCACAGGTCTTGTTTTATGAGACCATTAGTGCAAGCACTGATGGGTTCTTCCTGCCCCAGGGTCTCTCTAAACACCCTGTGAAGCAGAGGCAGCCAATGCCACCCTTGTTTGGGAGCAGAGCACTGAAGCACAGAGATGCCAAGGGTCTGCTTACAAGGCTGGCTGCTGCAAGCCCAGGCTCTGCTTAAACCCACCTCAACGGGAAAGAAAAATGCTGTGACAGGCCAGGTTTGAGGATGTCTGTGAGCAGCAGAGCTGTATGTGTTCCCCATTTAAATCTTAATACGAAATATTAATTTCCAAATTCCATCCCTCAAAACATAAAAGAGCTGTGATCTAGTATGTAATTAACTGTCCTCGGAAATGCCTCAAAACGGTAGAGTTTCCCCCAATTGTTCATGCACAGAGGAAAAGCTCTCCTAGAGTTCCTGCTTCGGCTCAATCCTGTGACCACAGGCTTGGCCCTCCATGACCATCAGGCTGAATATGTGAAAACCATCTTCATTCCAAAGTTGTCCCTACGTGCCTTATGACAGGCTATTCACATTATGCCCCTGAAACTGTTTCACTGTTCCTTCTTGAGAGATAAATTCTTTAAATTCCTGAAGCTGTCCCTAACATTTGGGTTGACTGGTCCTGTGTCTGAGATCCCAGATGGGCCTGTGCATGCCTCAAGTCCCTCTGGCTGTAAAACACGACTGATGGCACTTCCTTCCTTCTTTCCCCATGTTACCCATCCTATTTCAAGTCTATGGCTTAAAAAATTCCAATTGCTGTTCATAACTACTGTCTCTTATTGCAGTAATGACACACAAGATGTTAAAATAATAGAATCACAAAATGGTTTGGGTTGGAAGGGACCTTAAAGCTCATCTGGTTTCCAACGCCCTGCCATAGGCAGGGACACCTTCCACTATTCCAGGTTGCTCCAAGCCCCATCCAGCATGGCCTTGAACACTTTCAGGGATAGGGGACCCACAACTTCTCTGGGCAACCTGTGCCAGGGCCTCACCCCCCTCACAGTAAATAATTCCTTCCTAATAGCTAACCTAAACCTACCCTCTGTTAGTTTAAAGCCATTCCTCCTTGTCCTATCATTCCATGCCCTTGCCCAAAGTCCCTCTCCAGCTCTATTGGAGCCCCTTTAGGTTCTGGAAGGGGCTTTAAGGTTTCCTCAAAGCCTTCTCTGTCCCATGGCTGACAGACCCAGCTCTGTCAGTCCATTTTTTCAGGGGAGATGTTCTGTGTTGTTACTGAAAATCTGCCTTAAAAGCTGCCTGCTCTTTTCCTAAATGCCTTTTTTCTGGATAGCCTTGAAATGTTTGCTCCAGCACTGTTCCAGAATCATGGTACCAAACTTAGCAAAAGCTTAATCCACCCAACAGCAGTTAATGGAAGCTTCCCTTGTCTCTAATGTAAGAACAGGTTCTTTTGGGGATGTTGAAGCAGAGGAGATTCCTGCAAAAGTAAGACCTATATTGCCTGTACAGACAGCAGAGAGAACCGTGAGGGTCTCTGAAGGCTTGTTGTGGGAGATGCCACCAAAGTGGCACCATTCTCCTCTCCCTGAGGGCAGAAGAACTGAAGAATATTCCTGTTCTTTAAATGCAGGATTTGCCTTAGGCCATGATAGGATTAGGAGGAACACCTGTCACAGCATGAGTTAATCCTGAGACCATCTGCCAGGCACAGCTCTCCTCCATGTGCCTAAACTCTCCTTTTCTCTCTAAACAAGGCAGTCCAGGCTGTGCTGCTGACTGGGAATGGCCCCTGGCCCACACTGTTGTTCAAACCATTCCTGCAAGCCTTGGCATTGGCTGAGACAGGGAACAAGCTGACTATGGACTAGATCTCCTAGAAAAACAGGTCAGAAAGAGACACAGCAGGTTATCTAGTCCAGCCTTGCATCTTGTATTTAAGTTCTCTGAAGGCACCAGGAGCTGGGAAAATGCCATTCCACTGCCCAGCTCAGTGTTGTTTCTCGTGAGCAAACCTGCCATCAGGTGCAAGTTGTCTTTGCATTGCTGTCTTTTTATGCCATGTGAGCCCAAAAAGCACCTTAGGGCTTCACAAGGCATGATCATCCCTGGTCTGAGCCTGAAATGTGATGGAATTTTGAATCAGGATAAACATGACTGAAATCTACTGTTCCTTGAAGTCTTCTGAACATCAGTAAAACAAAATAGTCCCATCTGTGTTGATGATTTGTCTTGATCGCACACCAGTGATGAAGATAGAAGAATTCTGGTGATTTTGAAAACATTATAGACAAATGTATAGACTTCAAAGAAGCTAATATTAGCACTGTTTTGCCTTTCTAAATTATCTTGTGCTCTGGAAGACAGACCAGTACAAAAATAGTAAGGCTGGAAGTGAAAGCAGTGGAACAAAATATAAACAATTATTTTTTTCTCTCAGGCTTGATCATTACAGAAGGGAATTAAGAGATATGGGCAACAAAGACCTGCCTTCACCAGTCTAGGAGGTTTCACTCCATTTATACAATTCTATGTGGAAAAGGTAGATGCTATTTTGTACTTCTACATTTTTATTGCTAGGTGTGACAGGGCAGGCCCTCAGGCAGGAAACTCCCGCTGTCCAGAGTGGGATTATACAACCTCCAAATGGCTGACACCTACACAGCTTACAGGAGTTTCCTATACAGCCAGCTGTGCTTACAGCAATAACAGGAAAAAAATCAAGAGGTTAATAAAATGAAATGAGCAGGAAGCATGCAGTCATCAGACTTTCTAGTACTTCACTCTATAGAAGTAGCCCGTGTCTGGCCTGACTTAGGGACCCAATCCAAAACTAATTGAAGCCCATGGAAATTCCACTGCAACGGATGTTGTTAGACCTCACTGTTCACTGTATTGATATGGGAGTACATGGAGAGTTCCACCTTCCCTGTGCTCACACAGTGCTAAGCTTCAAATATCTTGTTTTATTACTTCTGTCTGTGAGATAAGTCCACATCAAACTGCAGATGCTCGAAAGAGCATGAGGAGAAGAAGGGAAAGTTCATGATTACATCCCTTCTCTCATCCCAGTCATCAGAGATGCACAAATATATGCTGGTGTATGTTTTCCACATTTTTCCAGCTTTTCAAAACATGTGGTATCCAGTTGCATGCAAAGAGCTGGAATAGCAGGGTGGAACTCATTGCTTAGCTTTTTTCCCCCTTTTTCTTTTTGGGTTTTTCCTTATACAAACTCCAACATGAAGGTCAAGCAGGAGCCCTTATCTGGAGTTGAGTAAAACCTCCTAAGTGGAGGTGAGAAAGAAATGTCAGGAAGAAGACAAGGGATGGGCATGGCTTTCTTTTCCCAGAAAAATGCTGATTTAAAGGCCATTTCACTTTGGTTTCAGCTATCACTGTTTTTAGCCTGGCATAATAACGTGCCGTTTGGCATGGGGAGCATTCATCCCTTCACTTATGACTGCCAGAAGATCTGTTTGCACACAACTAACAAAAACAAAAATTGCCCCCCTACTCCCTCTTTAAACAATACCTCTGCTTATGTCCTAGAGATCCCTGAGCATCCCATCGAGCTCAGCCCCTGCACCATGCTAGACACAAAACTGGAATAACACAGTTGCTCAAACATCACAGAGAAAGCATGTCACAGCCTGTTTATTGCCTGTTTCAATCCTTATCACTAAGCAGTTCAGTTTGGAGTCCTTGATTAATTTGTGTTTATTTTATTTTTGTTCTCATTCAGATGTGTTATCTAAGGTCAGTGCAACTTCCCTTGTCCCCCCTTTCCCTTTTAGCCAACTCTCCCATGAAATATTGTTGTGCCTGGGTGTGTATTTCTTAAAGTCATTGTGTGTTTTCTGTCTGAAACAAACATTGTCTGATCATCCAGCTTATTACGCATTACCCAAAGGTCATGCTTTATGCAGAGAAAGGAAAGCTCTTCTGTTATGGCTGAGGAATAACAAACTAGACAGGCACTGCAAACAAGGCTTTAGTCCTGGAGATTGAGCCTCTGAAAAAATGTAGCTGTTTGAAAAGGGTAAATCGAGGCTCAGTTGCTATGGGGTCTGGGCAACCATGGAGCCAGACTGTGCTGTGCCGGTCACGTATCTCTCCCTTCACACTTTCCAGCCTTTAGCAGCTCCTGGTTCCTCTCTCCATTCATCTTTCACCTCCTTAACAGAGCTCATGGCACCATAAGCCTTTCATCCAAAATAACTAAAGGGAGGCCAAGCTGTTTAAGCTACAGGAAAATGCTGGCATGGGGACAATTGAGCTTAGTTAAGTTCAAACAAGATACAGCCCAATTGGAAAGATGCAGAACAAATACCAAACATGTGGGAGGATTGCTGTGCTAGAATGGCATAGGACTCTTCAGCCTAGACAGCTGATGGGGAATATAAAAGCGACATATGCTGATAGGAGACCATGTAGAAAATATGCACTATACAGTTTGACAACTAAGGACCAAACCTGACCCTAAGAGCAGTAGACTCAAAGCAAGCAAAGGAATTCAGATCTCCTTGTTCCTGGGCATTATGGATATTGGACACTCTTCTAGATTTTCTTACAGTTTACTTAATTTGTGTCAGCTTGTTAGGACATTAGGGTTGTTAAACACCAAAGATTGCTTTTGCCTCCAGAAGTCCCTGTACCTCTGACAGCCAGAAGTGGAAAGAACATTCTGAAGATGCACTGCTCCGAGTTTACTTCACTTTTGTAAAACTCTTCTGAAGGGCCTCTGCTACAGCCCATGTTGGATATGAATCAACTGGGCTAGAGAATCCTTCAAGTCCAACCAAGGGCAAATCTGCTCATGACATTAAGCAATCAGTACCCATTAGAAAGGATGGGCAATGGTCTTGTATTATGAAAAAATGAGTAAAAGCACAGAATTAAAGCCTTTTACAGAGAGACTTGACACAAACCTTTAAGGCAGAATACAGCAGGCTGACCACACAAGGGACTCATGGCCTCAGTGACCAGGATGTGTCCTACAGCCCAAGGAGAGGGCCAAGGGCTGAGGCTATGGATGGACATTCACCTCACAGAGGACTCTGCTGGTTGAAAACATGTTGTGCCTGCAGAATTGTTTGTCATCCTCTTCCTGTTTGTGCCAAAGGTGTGTTCCTTTCCAGTTCTGCACTAGAGGAGCCACATTCCCAGACACAGAATGTAGAAAAGTTTCAGCCAACAGGAACAAAATACCTTTATCTGGGATGGCTGCATGGAGATTGATAACTGTATTCTGACACAGAAATACTTGTTCCAACTTCTGCATTTATAACCCCTTACCAAATAAGTCACTCCAGGGTGAGCATTTCTTTAGGTCCCCTTATCAGTTATTTATAAACATTGACAAGATCCCCCTGTGCCTTTCCTCCTTCAGGATCAGCAGTCCCAGCGCTCTCAGTTTCTCCTGGTATGACAGATGATCCTGCTCCCTAATCATCTTTGTGGCCCTTTGCTGGACTCTCTTCAGTATGTCTATGTCTCTCTTGTACTGGGTAGCCTGGGAGCTGGACACGGTGCTTAAGATGCATCCAGAACCAGAAAATCTTCCTGTCTTTAAGTCTGATATCAAAAGACATGTTACCTCAAAGACTCTAGAAAAAAGACATGGCTGGGCAGGATAAGACAGGCTTCCAAATATGTCCAGAGTGGATGGGTCAGACAGAAGGATAAGGTGGAATAGGCCAGGTTCTGCTGGGTGAAGACAGGTGACCTGAGCTACAGAATCCAAGTAAGGAGCCACAGGTCTGTGAGAATGCCTACAGAAGCAGCCTGGCCACCAGACATGAGCTACCAAACCGTGCTGTGAGGAATTAAACAGCATACCAACAATATATTTCTGTCTCTGGTAGAACCCAGATGTCTCTGTGTCATGCTACACTGGTAAGGCCATAAAACCCATGACCTATGGGGGCATCACCTCCCTGCTAAAGATGCCCTTCCTATCCAAACACAGTGACATGGCTGTAAGTGCAGGTGAATTGTTACCCATCCCGTGAGAGAGGCCAGCCAGAGGTCCAGCACTGTGTGGTACCTTCCCAGACAGGTCAGTTGTACAGCTGGCCAGAAACTGGGACAGTGCTCGTTTTGTGCCAAGTGTGTCAGAGTGTTTCTCACCTTCCTTCTGCCCTGAGTTAATGCTTAGCCAAAAACTATGGCAGTTGATGCTTATTCGTGCAAGAATACTCTCACTGATCCAGCAGGTTGCTGTTTTCCAGTGACAAGAAGTAAGTCCAACTGTGAACTGTTCTGGGAGGGCTAGGACAATGTTCCAGGGTTGGTTGGCCCTGTCCAGAATATGTTAAAATGCTCATGGAAAGTTCTGAGGGCTGCTGTCAGAGCACTAGGAATGCCTGAAGGGTGTGACAATTTGGCCGTTCAGCCAGGATCTCAGTCATCTGGCTGAGTGGTTCCTATTCCAGCTACTGTGCCCTGCAAACACGAGTCCTGCAGAGCTGTTTAATCCTTGCAAGAAGTCCTGCTTGGTCATGGTATGATTCAAGCCTGATCCACAGATAGTTGGGGCTGACTTATTTTCATTTTCCATGTAGACTATTTGGGTATGTAAAAAGGTCATCACCAATTCACAGGAAAGCTTACAGAGGAATAGAAAAGTCATAGGTCAAGAGGAAAAGTATACATTTTGTGAACAGAGATGGAAAATGTGAGTTGATACAGAAAAGGGTGTGAACCAGAGCCCTCCTCTGTTTTGGGGAAACCCTAAGTAAGGTTGTAGGTACAGTGTACCTTCTCTGTGCTAAAACCTTTGGGAATATTGTGCTGCAAAGGTCCAGAAAGGAATTCCTTAACTTTTCTAAGATAGAATCATAGAAACATGAGATTGGAAATCACCTGTAAAATCATCAAGTCCAACCATTAACTCAGCACTGCCAAGTCTGCCACTAAAACATGTCCTTAAGTGCCACATTTCCATGTTTTTTAAATACCTCCAGGGACAGTGATTCTCCCACTTCCCTTGGCAGCCTCTTCCAATGCTTGACCACTCTCTCAGTGAAGAATTTGCCCCAGTATTCAATCTAAACTTCCCCTAGAGCAACTTGAGACCATTTCCTCTTGTCATATTTCTTGTTGCCTGGGAGAAGAGACTGACCTCCTTTCAGGTGGTAGAGTGATAAGGTCCCCCCTGAGGCTCCTTTTCTCCAGGCTGAGCCCCCCGCCCCAGCTCCCTCAGCTGCTCCTCACAGGACTTGTGCTCCAGACCCTTCCTCAGCTCCATTGCTCTTCCCTGGACATGCTCCAGCACCTCAATGTCTTTCTTGTAGTGAGGGGCCCAAAACCAAACAGAGGATTCAAGGTGTCTTACCAGTGCCCAGCACAGTGCGAGGGTCACTGCCCTGGTCAGTCCAAACACAGCTCTGGGAACACAGGTCAGTGGTCTTGCACGTCTCCTCTGAATCTCTTTGGATTCATTCATTGCAAAAATTGAGGAAGTGTAGAGAAACAGAGGTAATTGGAGGAGAGAAACAAACAGTCTGCCTTGCACTCTATAGCCACAAACTCACATGAAGGCTCTCTTCCATGTCAGCAATTTTCAGAAATGCTTGTTCTTTGAAAGCTCCACCGAAAGGAACTTTGTAGATGCCAAGGGTAGCTTAATTCAGTACTTCTAAATGCTACAATTACACATTTTTCATAATCACCAACATATTTATCTTTGCTTCAGATTGTGTGGCTTCACATCATCCTTCACCCAGCTGTCGCTGTGACTATCCATGTCAGTCCTCTATCAAGTGACAAACTGCTATTGTGTCCATACCTGAGTCTTGTCCCATCCCAACTGCACAAGCTGTTAACAAGATTATACCCTGCTCATGTCTTAGCGTTCACAAGGCTCTCCTTTGGATCCTCTCCAAAACAGGAACATCCGGACACAGCGCTCCAGCCAAAACATCAACAGCATCAGGTAGAGCACTTCTGTTATCCCCCAGGTCCTAAACAAAAACTATTTGTTATAAAACACCAAGAATGAGATTTGCCTTATTTTGAACATCAACATAATGAATTTAGGTAGCAATTTCTTAGGACCCTCTCCAGAGTCTTTTCTGCAAGACTGAAGTGGGCAAAACTACCTGAAGTCATGTAATAGAGATAATAAATGAAACCCCAGGCACTGTCAGATTCACTCCAAAGTAATCTACCCATTAGTTCCAATATGCTGTTCTCACATTTTTAAAACACATCTTTGAGTGACTGAACATGCAAAATTCAGCCTCAAAACTAATGAGAATTGCAAATGGTGTAAGAACCTGCAGTGTTATATCCAGCTTCTGAGAGCTTCTGGCATCTTTCTCTGCATTTGCGTACTAGTGACAACGGGATTTGGTTACACAGATTGCTGAGATTGGATTCTAGAGATGAGACTGAAGCGTTAAGGGCCAGGACTGAAATGAAGATGGGTGAGTGAAGAGGGCTGTATGTCAACTTAATTTCTAAATTGTTTCCTCATTAACTTTTGCTTTGAACAGTATCTCTCAGTTGCACCTATGTGGGAACATTACGCTGGTCTATTTTGTTCAGGCCAGATGAAATGTGTTCCTGTGCTTTTGTAACTGCACATTTCCAGTGAATTACAGGATCTGTGTAGCCCTGCCTTTTTTTGGATGAGTGCTCCTCAATCAGAACAGGTGTCCTCTACACAGCTTTTGCTTGCTTTTCTGAGCCTCTGAAGGTTAAGTGCAGTCTTAGATGTTTAAATAAAAGTGTTCTGGAATTGAAACTTTAAAACTTTAAAATCCAGGAAGTTCACAGTTTCTGGTAACATGACAGTACATGATGAATGAGTACAGGAAAAAACAGCAGAATGATCAGGACATCCCCTGTGCTCGCATACCAAGTTGATTACATACCTAAAGCTCTGGCATTGTGTAATTTTTGCATTCTCCTGCAAAGTAAACCAAGATTTCTCATACCTTTAGGCTGCAGTTTGATGATATAAAGTCTTGAGCAGAAACACTCTTCTAAGAAACCTTGCTGACCTTTCCCATTCCCACACCTCAAGGTACTGTTGGTTAAAGTTGTTGAAAGCCACAGCAATATCAAAAAGAAAACACCAAAAAAAAAGGAGGAGGGGATGGGGTGGGGAAGGAGAGTTTAACTCAGACCAGTTTTTCAGTCAAGTGCTGGCAATGTGGAAAGTGTAGATCCACCACAGCTAGCTCAGTCTGAGCCAAGCCTGTCCTCCACCTCAGCCTCTGAGCTGGCACTCATGCTTATCTAAACCTGCAAGCAGTCAGCCAACAGAGCAATACTGGGTAAAGTGATGTGGCTTTTTCTGTAGGGATAGACCATGGACACGTGTTGAACAGCTTGCCAAGGCAGAAGGGAAGAGGTCCTCCTTGTCTTTACTCTCCTGCCTTGTCTGCTAGCCCCTGTTCCTTCCCCCTTCCCTGCTTGGGGCCACTTACTTGCTCCTCTCCTACCTCTGGCCCGGGCACTCATTGGGCCCTTCCTTTTTGAAGCTGATTAGACTCACTCAGTTAAAAAAAAAAAGCTTGACACTTTATTGCTGCTTTAGTTTCCTGCAGGGACAGGTGTTAAAATAGCTAAGAGAAGAGTCTGGAAAGCACCAACAAAAGTCCATCAATAAAACCTGTATGCAGAGATAGAGGTGGTGGCATTTAGTGACGTAGATGTAGCCTCGGTTTTCTTCTTGTTCAGATTTCTGAACCAGCTTGAGTGAACAATAAATCGGCTGAGGCCACAACAGTGAAGACATGCTGTAAGAGCAGTGGGAGCATCAGTCATGCCAATTTAATCACCTTAAAACTGCTGCAAGAGGCTGAGGTTTGACTCACCACATTGCAGAGAGCAGCAGATGACCAGCTTTGCAGACAATGGAGCAGACCTATCTCATGAGTCAATCACTGCTTAAAAAATAATCCCCCACAACATGAGCTTAATCCCAGGCCTTTCCACAGACATTACATGAGCTCAATGTGTCACTGCCTCGCACACTGCTGTGGAAACAAATTCCATTGATAAACTGGCTGTGATCAAACACTGTACAGAGAAGGGGGGCCCTGTTGTTATTTGGACAGATGTCCCCTGTTTGTGCAGTGGGTTCCTGGCTCCAGATTTTGTTCAAGGTAGAAACATACATAACACATCAGTTTCCCTTGGTTTCTTGGAATTTCCTGCTCTTCCCCACCTTTCACAGTAGCCATCAGAGCCATAGGTCTGCATCTCTCTTCAGCTTCTCCAAGGGCATAAGCATGTGTCCCTAGAGCCTTCCAGGACCAGCCCACAATGAGCATGCTGCCAGCTCGGGTAGGGAAATCTTCAGGGTTTTCTTCCTGTATGATTTCAGTTGAAGTCCACAAACATTTTGCCATAGCTACAAAACACAATTTTGCTGCTTTCAGTCCTCAACACCCTCTTTTGTTAGAACAAAGCAGGTGAGTAACATGCAGCGGAACTAGTTAGTCCACTAATCTGCAGATAAGACACTGGAGGACTCAGATCAGTGCAAGCGGAAATAATGAGCACTACCCGATGAATGGTATCAGGAAGTATCTCCTCTTAAAATGCCTTGTGGGTTTTCTGCATGGCATATCTGCTCAGCCTCACACTTGAAATTTGAGTGCAGGCTCTAAAGACTTCTTTTCTGGGGAGCAGTAACTTGTTCAACTAATTAGACAAGTTCCTGTGTCTTAATTTCTCTCTGAGAGAGCAGCCTGGGCTGTAATAGAAAGCAGAGAATGTTTAAGATGGATCTAATTAGAAGATCTTTTTGAACTACCTGAGAAGGTAAATCATATTATATCTCTGGGTGTTGTCTTTATTTTCTAAAACGTGATGATAACTATTGTGCTGGGTGGATTTGCAAGAGAAGGTGTAATTGTTTTGCAACATTCATGAAAAAAAGAAGCCTAGAGAAAAAGTAAAAAGCAGGTCATGTATCTCACCTATGTCCTGGATTAAAGTGAGCCCTTGTTATTTACCTCTAGGAATCTTTTGCATTTTAGAATTAACTTTAAACAATATTTTCCAGCCTGAATGTTGTGGAGAATAAGAGATTCAATAGCAAATCTGGGCTTCTTTAGCTCTCTGGGGCTTTATAAGCTGAAGTTATTTATTGCTTCCCAGGCAACAGGTTGTATGAGACATTAGCAGTGTGTCCACACATCTGCTTTTCCCACTGCAGGCAGATAGATAATTGAGAGTTTGCTCACTGAAAAATGTACAGCAGCACTGTATTCATTAAGTAATTAAATGAATGAGGGGAACAGCTCTATTGCTTGAGCAGAACATTAATACTTTTCCCCATTTTCAATTTGATACTTGTTTGCAAGTTTTCTGGCTTTCTAGATCCTGGTTTAGGATGTTTTGGAGTTTTAAATAGCTATCAAATCCCGAGTAGCAGCACAGTTCTCATTACATGAGTTGTCCTCTATATGGTGTCTTATGTACACAGTTAACAGGGCATTGGCTCTCAGCTACCTGATCACACAAGGGATGTGTCTGAAAATCGAGGTGACCCACAGCATTTGAATATGAGCACAAGTTTGGGAACAGTGCAAAAGATACATGCAAAACTACACCAGATGTTGTTTAACCTCATCATAAGTTTTGCTTAATGACCTTTACCCCTTTTTATTGTCTGTTTCATCAACCCATCACCTCTGTAACACAAGTTCTTTGTACAGATTAAGCTATTTTACCATACACTGTGAGCATGTGCCGCACATACAAAGCTACCAGAAACCTTTGTTTTGTTAGTACTTCAGTTATTAAGTCATGTCACTATCTCAGGGACAACTTGAAATGTTTTCCTCTGGATCCACTTTGATCAATCATGGTCTTGGGATTAGCCAGATCCATGCAAGTCCTGAGTTACAAGCAGATGTCGTCTCCAAAATAGAAATACAGTGTCTTGTAGAATGCTGGATATACCGACAGATGTGCCCAGGAAACTGAAAAAACTTTTCCCTACTTTTTTTTCTTTTTCTTTTGTTTCCCAATTCTGCCAGTCATTTATTCAGTGGATAAAAATACCTTGTAACAGTCTTTTTTTTTTCAAGAGGTTTTGGGGTGGAGTGGGAAGATATTCTGAATCACTGCGATGTCCTGCTTGTCCTACTTTCTGGTTATTGCTGTGTAGGAGTATAAGAGCACCTATACTGTGTTAGCTCAAATGTCTAGATAACAAAATTTCCCCTCTCTCTCTGTTTTCTTTTTTTTATAAATTTGTTTATTTTGTTTTACTTTTGTTCTGTTTAGGTTGGTTTGGTTTTTTTTTTTTTGTTTGTTTGTTTCAGTTTTGGTTTTTCCCTTTGTTGCTGTCCTAAAATATCTTAAAATTAATTTTCCCTTTTTAATTGCGTCTCAGAATTCAGTTGAAATTTCTTCAGACCCCATTTCTGAGTGGTAAGAGTTCAGAGTCCATCACAGAATGCATAATGTTACTGTAATTTCTTTCTCCCTTACACTTACCAGTGCTGAATTGCATGAACTTCATGATCCAATCACTCAGTATCCTGTGGCCCCAATGTAGATCTTCATGGGCAAACTTTCTCAATCATGTAAAGTTTTCCACAGTGTTGTGTCACTGACCACTGCCTTTTCCACACCACTTGAGAACAGAGGGTAAGATACAGGCTTACACCATGTTCATGCTCTGGCAATGGCATCTCTATATTGGAAGAGAAAATAAGTTATTCCTACTTTTGTCTCCCATGTTTTCACCAGGTCAGTATCCAGGTGAAGTCTCACTCCAGATGGATCTCTCTAAGAACCACATTTGGTGATAAATCCTCACTGGATACCCACGTTTGTGACGTCAAGTGCATGCTCAGGTGTAACTCATTGCCATCCTCTTCTAAATCACAAGGTGAGACCACAGATCTTTTCCATATTATAGTTTTCTGTCATGATCTCTTCAGAGCTGGAAAGTCACAGCAAAGTGCCCTGCTTGATTGGTAGCACCAGCTCTGATATGCAATAGTGGCAGTAGGCAGCCATGGCCAATATTAATTTTCTTCTCAGGAGGTGCAGATTTTTCTGCTTTCACCTTGTGATTCACAGCCTTGAAAAGCCTGAGTTTGGATGAACAGCCTTTTCATTGCAAAAAGATCATAATTTTACAAAAGCTCATGATTTTAATCAGGCTGGTGTTACCCACCCAGCTGGTGTTTAGTACTATTGTTACAGTCTTTTCTCAATGCTTTCAGTTCTTAAAAAGATTTTCATAATCTGCTCAGGTTCTGCCTTTTTCTGTAGCTCTCTACTAGCCATTAATTCTGGACCTAGGGAATGCTTTGTTAGGAATAGCCAGAAAGTGCATATTCATAGCAAAATATGTACTTTTTATGTATTCTTCACCTCTTTTTTTCCTATTGCCTTTAGTTCCATAAACGTGTCAGCCACTGTTATAAGGGTCCATGCTTGTTTTACCTCTCCTTTTATGTCTCACGATCCAATCTACTGTGTGAGGAAATTAGCTTAGGTATTAATGAGCTGGAAAAAGTTTTTTTTTCCTGGGTTTTGTTTTCAGGCACCACATTCTGTTCTAGTATTTCAGAATTCTTGGGTTCTAGGTTACTTGTTAACTTCATGTCCTGACTGTGCATTTCCCAACCACCACTGTAAGGAATATCTGAAGACCCAAAGTCAACTTTTCTCATGGCAGATAAATTTCCAGCACCTCATTTGTCTCTGTTAGGAATCTTCTTAGGAGTCTGCTTTCCCCAAGCAATTTCTTTCTCCGATTTTGAGCAGGTACAGCCAATATGAAAAAAAGGAGATATGAGGGAAACAGTCTGATGGCAGTGGCAGAGAAATAATTACAGGGCTTGTTCCATGCCCTGTCTTGGATGGAGTGAACAGGCAGAGTGTGCTGGAGGAGTCTGAACACACTGTTTTTGTAGAGTGTGCTGGTATTTCCTACTGTGTGGGTCAGCTGAAAATTCCCTTTTGTTTCATTGTCTTTTCAGGTCCCACAGCAAAGTCACTGGACAAAATGCCGTCCCCAATCACTGCAGGTCTCCACTGCCTGTTTCTGCTGGTCTCAGCTTGCTGCCAGACATCACAGGACTCAAACTTCAAACCATTCCCATATGTAGTGAGTATTCTTTCCCAAAGCCATTAGTTTTCACTTGGTCTCTGCTTGTAGCACCCTGATGCTCTCCTTTACATCCACAAAACCTTGGAGGAAATCAGGATAAGACCAGGTGTAGAAACTGAACCCAGAGTGTGTAAAAGAGATGGAGAAATCCATGAACTGGGCTATTCTTGCTCCCAGGCTTAAAGCCTCTCCAGAAGGCACTGAAAAACCCTTTTGGTTTCTTGTCTGTGTTAGTCTGCAAGGGATTTCAATTGCTGTTCCTAGAGCTAAGCCTAGGTAACATGGGCTAAGCTAAGCCCAGTTATGTGGGCATTGCTCCTGGATGGAATTCACCTATCCTATTAGAGAGGGTCCAAATATACCTTGCCTAGAAAGTGATATGTCAACAAAACTAGCTCAGGCACAAAGGTGTTTACAGATAAGTGACAGGAGTTTCACCACTGTCTTGACAATAGGACTAGTCCACATGACCAAAATGCGACTCCTGAGTAATTTGTGTTCAGATTCTGCTCTTGGACTCAGATTTCACTTCAGTTTCCCCCTTTATTGACAATCCTCACAGACCTCTTTTGCTTCATCTATAGTGTGAATTATGGAAAGCTGTTTTGTGCTTCATCCTGTATATGGGTTTGTTAACAGGCAGTTTCTGCACAAATAGTCCCTAACAAAATAGGATAAAAGAGGGACAGAGGAACCAAGTTCATGGAAGTTAATATAGTCTGGTAAAAACACCTAGTCTAAAAATCTACCAATTCTTGGTCATCACAATAATTATTAGACCAGTAAATAATTCTTTTGTCTTCTCCATTGTGAGGGAATGGGAGAACCTCCTTTCTGAGTAGAAGAAGTGAAGAAGAAGGTAGAAACTGCTTACGCAAGATATGTCTGGTTCCAGCAGCCTCACTTGCACTTCAGCAGATGTCTAATAGTGACCAAGTATCTTGTTTGGTCTATTTTTTTAAAGCTGTCTCCATCTCAGCACTTAGGAGTTTTGATGAAGAAAAGCAAAATTTTTTTCATTTTTTTTTTTAACATCATTGACCCATGGTCCACCCTGCAAATGAGTCATTATTTAATGGTGTGAAATATGTGAAGTATTTAGGAAATAGCAATACCCTGCAGTTGTTTGGGCAATAATTGAAAAAGGAAACTACTGAGTCCAAACCTGGAGCAAGATGTGGATCTCAGTAGGCTTTCTGTAATTCTTTCAGCCAACCTCTAACATGAAGGCTGTATCCCAGCAGTGCAAAAAATGCCAGTGTGCCTTGGGGTCTTCACTCCAGCACAGCTGTGACACAAAGCCCAGCTCTAATCACACACCAGATGGTTCCTTTATGTAAAGAGATGTTGCCAAGATATTCACGCTTTCTGTAAATAAAGGTTTCAGTAGGAACCAAAAAACTAGCAAAGCTGCAAATTTCCTGCCTGCGTCTGTGCTTGTTCTTTAGCCTTTCTTGCTAACAGTGGTGCCAATGTATTTTTAGGGCACAATTAAAGAAGATAAGATGGTCTGCATCTCACTTGGCTGCAGCCTGTGTAATCCAGTCATACTGAAATCGTGCCACCACTGCCTTGGTTAACTGATGGCCTCAAAGTAGCTGACCTGGCAACTGAGCTGGGGCCAAGACTTTTCAATCCCATTTCTTCTCCTCCTGCTCAGACTGGCTTTGCTGCTGCAGAGATGGAAGCTCAGAGCAAAGAGGAAATTGGGTGATGAGAGTCCAGTTTCTGGGGTCAAAGACCAAGTAGCTGGGTTTCCCAAGCAGTTCACAAGGCTGGCCCAGGACTAAGTGCACTGTATCAGCCCCATAGCGGGGATTGCAGCTCAGACACAGAAATCCTTTTAAGCTGAGGCAGTTGCCCTGCAGAGATGTGCAAAAAGGAATCTGCAAACTCAATACATCCCTCAGCTGGTGTTTAATCCTTCCGGACTTGGAAGATAGAAATATTCTGTTTAAAGAGGAAGATGGGGTGGGAGGTGGGAGGGGTGGGGCCAAGGGAAAAAAATTATCTATTTCCTTCACTAATTTCTTTTGCCAACAGCAGCAGCTAAAACTTTACTTTACTTTTCTCACAGAGCTTCACTTTCTTTTTTTTCTCCACAGATTGACAGCATGCTAGGAGAGGAAAACTTCCATCCAGATATGCAAAGGCAGAAGCGAAACAGTACGTACACAAATGTATGGTAACAGAGTGGGTTTCTAATAAACCAAAGGTGAAATTGCTATCAGGGACAGCATTTCTTGATGTACTGAACTGGGAACATCAAAGGGGAAGTGTTGTTGTGCTTTAACCCCATCTAAGCACCACAGTGCCACTCACTCTCCCTCAGTGGGATGTGGAACAGTATCAGGATAAAGTGAGAAAACTCCTGGGTTGAGAAAAAGACATTTTACTTAGTAAAGCAAAAGAAGAATTCATTTACTACTTCCCACAGTCAGGCAGGTGTTCGGTCATCTCCAGGAAAGCAGAACTTTCCAAGTCCCTCTGGATGGCATTCATATGATGATATATATCAGCACAGCTTCCATGCAAGCTGAAACATAATGTATTAAAAAACCCCAAGCCCCTTAGCAGGGCAGGTGCCACAAAACAGTCCTGTATTGCATCAGTCTGTGGTTGACAACCCATCCATGTAGTGACTCAAAGGAGAGAAGGGGTGAGACAGTTTTTCTCTGTATAGATTATGCCATTTATCTCTGCTTCTTATTGCTATGAGACCAAAGAAATCTGGCTTTTGTCAGAGAAGCAGCAGATAAAACAGAGGCATAATATCTACTGGATGGGAAGCAAGAAGATTTCCTAAGCAGAATGCCACCAAAGCTACCATTAAATAGCAACAAAGAGCCCAAATGCCAGACTGGAAGCTACCAAATTGTGATTTACCTTTAAACATAGCTTTGCAGTCTCATTCTATTTCTCTTTCAGTGCTTGATCTTGACGTTCCCCTTCCAGAGTACACCATTGACATTGAAGTAAGCCTGATGGATTCATCTTATCTGCAGCCAATCAAAGAGTATTTTAAAAATCTTGCAGTTCCAACAAACATTTCAAATACAGAAATGACAGTTACAGACATCAACATTACAACAGGTGGGTTGGTTACTGATTTTTATATTCTGGATTATGTGGAGGTATTGTCAGTGTTTGATGTTTCCCACTTCTACCACACATCATGCTTAGAAACCAGCAAAACTGAAACTCTGCTGCCTGCTGAAACACCCAGCAAGACTGAAGCTCTAGCACAAAACAGCATGTTTTATTGTGTGTGTCTTACTGCTCTTTATATAATGTTGGCATTAGGAATAGCTCTCTGAATGCTTTCTTTTCCTAAGGAAGGGACAAAGCCGGAGGAAGCCTGAGCCAAAGGATTCTGCTCCACTTTGGCTAAAAAGCAGTCTGAGTTACTTTCAAGTTTCAGGAAGCTGAGACGGGGTTTATCAGACTGTTTACTTCCCTTCTCCTGTATTTGGGACATAAAGCTCTGTAAGAGGCTGTACTCTGACCCTGACGGGGACAGGCTGCATGTGATGCCATCTTTTCCTGTATAACTCAACTTATTCTTGATATCACGCAGGTTTTATTATACAAATTGTGGTTGTGCAACACATCTGAGTAACTGACACAAACACACATTTACAACAGCAGAGGAGATTTGCTATCTTCTAATTGCTGGCCCATAAAGCAGTGAAAGGAAGTGTTCAACAATTCCCAAAACAACATTCAAATGGATCTTTTAAAGGCCTTCAGGGTCACATGCAATGTGTGAGAATAATGTTTTAATGACACATTAAGAGTGGGAAAAGTTACAATGAAGTGCTTTGTTGGGTTTTGGGAGTTTTTGTTTGTTTGGTTGGTTTGGTTGTTTGTTTGGGGGGGAATTGCGTGGTTTGTTTTGGTTTTGGGGTTTTTTTTGTGTTTTTGTTTGTTTGTTTGTTTTACTGCTTTAAAGCATTTTGTGATAATGTTACCTTCTGTCACACAGCATTTGTCAGGGCACATTCAGAATGACATAACAGTCCAGTATCCACCTGGACTCTGAATGACCTTGCTCTTAAATGTTTAAAAGCCTATACATTCGCTTTCAGCCCAGGAAACATAGAAATATCCAAGCTGAAAAGTGTCATAGTACTCTGGCCAGTATGCCAGGCAAATTTTTACAATCAGGCTTCACATTTCCATTTAGTTACTTCAAAGTAATTGATCAGACTTGTTCCCATTTCTGGTTAGTGATTTTTAATTAGTAGAGTAGCATTTGCAAGTCTTCTGATCATCCTGTTTGCATCTTTGAAATGAACTCACAAGAAGGGCAAGATTTAGTTGAGACCACTGTTGTGAAGATACAGAAAGGTAAATACTTATCATGCAATAGTTATGCCCCGTTTACAATTCTCATGGCATTTCTCTGTCTGACAGTCTGCCTGCCCAGTGGTGAGAACAGCAGCTGTTGTTCCTGTGAAGAGGGTTATGCCTGGCCGAGCAGGGTGTGCAGTGACATGATACCCTGCTTTCCTCTCAGCCTGGAAGCTGCCGTGCCCTGTAGCTACATGCAGGAAATGCCTTTCTTGGGACCTTACTGTGAGCCCCAGACTGAAGGTAAGGGGACACAGTGCTGAACTCCATTGCTGTACAACTCATACTGGTTAGAAGTCAGGATAGTGATAAAAGGTGGGATAAAGCAACATACCAGGACTGAGCTGGCTACCACATTGCCTGTCAAGGTGGCAAGTCAGTAGAGATGGTATAGAGATCTTCTCCTTGTTATATGGGCCCACCTCGACCCAAGTACTTGCAGAGATTCAGTGCCATTTGGAGTTCCAGCTCCTGGAGTAACTCATATGCCTCTTTAGGACTTTCAGCTTTTGCTAAGCAAAGAGAGTTTCATCTCACCAGATTTTCAACAGAGGAACTTACAAATGTGACCAAAGTGTGCCGTAGTGCTCAAGAGAAGAGAAGGAACTAAAACCCCAAGCACATGTCTTTATTTTTATTTCATGACTCTTACGCCAAGGTGCCCAGGAGTTTTTAGGAACCTGACTGGTGACAAAAGGATGGATGCTTAGGTCTGGCAGCACTGGGGTGGAGCACTACCTGTTTCCTCTGCAATCCAAGACAAACCCCCTTGAGGCTCTGCTTTTTATTTGTGGGAGAGCAACATGCAGAGATACCCAGAGGCAGCACTAGACCTGAAAGCAGTCCTGTGTTATCAGCATGCCTATTCCAATCAAATCTGCTTAGAGGCAATGCTTTTATCACAGGGCAGTCCCATACCAATTTTGCTATACTGTTTCCAGAATTAGAGCTAATACCTGTTCCATGTGGACGTTGCACATCCCTTAGAAGTCCAGGCAGCTGGGTCCAGAGTTCCTTCTCTGCATAGTATGGACATGTCCTTAAATGGACCCAGCATAGAAAATTCCGGTATCTCTCTAAGCTCTTTATATTACTTTGTGCTTGTTGATGAGTCTTCACCCAGAATATTACCCTTCCAAAGCACTGAGGATTTTTCCATTCATTGCAGGGAAACTTAGGTGGAGATTCATCCTATGTATCTCTCACCAGGCAAAAGTTAAATCTCTGATCAAAGTTATTCATCCAAATAACATCCTCATATCTGGAGCAATGTAGGAATTAAACCATTGCAGGCAAGTTATAATCTTCTGAATGTTTCATCTTCTAAAGGTGTCTACAGCTTTGCATCAACTGGAAAGGGAATCTAGGTATCTAACAGATGGCAGACATCTAAAGTAGATATAGAAATTTAGAAGAATCACAACTTTCTTGTTACACAGATGAGTCTTGGCAAGTTGTAATTGTTTTAAACTGAAAGAGGGTAAATTTAGATTAAATATTAGGAAGAAAATGTTTAAGATCTGAGTGCTGAGACACTGGAGCAGGTTGCCCTGAAAAGCTGTGGATGCCCCATCCCTGGAAGTGTTTGAGGCCAGGTTAGGGAGTTGGACTGGATGATCTTTAAAGGTCCCTTCCAACCCAAACCATTGTATGCTTCTAAGATTATCAAGTTAGAACCAAAACCTAAGAAAATAGTTGTGAGCATTGCATTTGATTATTTTACATTTATTTTTATGTCTTTCCTTACAGACTCATGTGGTATGGGAGAGCCCATTGTAATGAATATGTCAGTCAGACTCGACATAGACTTTGAGGATGATCTCAGGAATTCTTCCTCTCTATTATACCAAAAATACACAGCTGACCTTGAAAAAGCGGTAATGACTTTAGTTTTTCAT
The DNA here is from genome assembly GCA_035583155.1 of Acropternis orthonyx. Classification (NCBI taxonomy): domain Eukaryota; kingdom Metazoa; phylum Chordata; class Aves; order Passeriformes; family Rhinocryptidae; genus Acropternis; species Acropternis orthonyx. Next base: position 110,809,224 of record JAWWEU010000111.1, read on the forward strand.
CTCTGGAGGTAGAGAGCCCTCTAAGAAATGTGGTGTTTGCCCTGTCTGGGATTGAGGGTGGCCTGTCACTCTCTGTGGGGACATGGGAAGTATGCAGCAGTGGGTGCTACAAAGTGGACCAAAGCTGACTCCACTGAAAGGCAATGACAGTATTCCCACTCTTTTTGATATGCTGGCCAAACTGGAAGTCTTCATGGATCTTTACTATCTAAAGCATGAAAAAAACCCAACCCCTCACATTTGAACTTAAATCCACAGGAACACACATGGAATGAAACCATCAAGAGAAATGTACCCCGTGACAGTGGTGAGAGCACCAAGGCCATTCTATCAGATATTCTACATGCCCTTGTATCAGCCTTGAAAGGAGGGTTTTCTATTTTAAGCACACTGGAGTAATATACAGAATGCTTACATCATGTCCTATGTCTTTGTTTACAGTTTAGTGCTAGCTACAGATGTTTACCAGGCTTTGTGTCGGCAACAGTAACTGGTTTCAGGTAAGCAAATAATTTCATTTTTTCCTGGAAGACAGCAATCTTCCTGTCCAGTCTCAAGGAGACATGAGTTAGCCAAGGTTACGTTTACTCTGGCTAGAACACTCCCAGTGTACACATACTGAATAACACTATAGTTGTTGCAAAGGAAAGCCCAGCTGTGAACATGGAAATAGGGTGACATTTATCACTGTGCAAAAGTCCAAGAAATATAATCATTCTCTGTCTGAATTGATGCCTTTTATGGGAAAGACTGAGTTCCACCCAAAAGGGGTAAAGGATGCCAGTAATCCTAACATAATTTCATAGGTCATGAGGAAGATGAATTAGTACACTGACTCTTGATGCAGCATTGGATAAAAGATATATTACTTGTGTCCACATGTATTTAAATGCAGCTGTATTTTAGGTTCCCTAAGGAGTGTTTGCTAGAAATAAACATCAGACAGGGAAGATGTCTCATAAAGATGTTTGTTGTTAGGAAAGAGCTGTAGCACAACCTTCTTATATACCAGAGCAAGTCTTGAGTCCCAACAGGAGCCTTCACAGGTCAGGCCTGTGAAGCCTTGCCAGCCATGCAAGATGGGTCACCACAACACAAAAGCACTAATGGACAATAATATTTAATTTTGATGCTTCTCTCATTCTTGTATCTGTTTAGTCCTGGAAGTGTTTCTGTGAACTATGAACTAAAAGCAGGATCTGCAAGCTTTGATCAGATTGCAAATTCCAACACAGCTGTGCTACAAGTTCTAGAGCCATTGTACCAACTAAACCCATCTACCTTCACAGCAGAAATAACTAGTAAGTTTAAAACTCTCTCAGTACTTTCAACTTTTATGTTAGTATTTTCAGCCTGAATCATGTAGCTGCCTTATACTGTTGATTATTTGGTACTGGATCTTCAAAAAACATTTATTTCTCTGGCTGTTTAATTTTATCCTGTGTCACCAAAACTTAGTACTTTCCCGAGAGGACTATGCACTCAGTACCTTCCATGAAAACCCAAAGCCTTTACAGCTACTTCACCAGACTTGATGATCTTAGAGGTCTTGTCCAGACTAAATGATTCTATGACCCCTGATGCAGTCTCTGTCCAAGGGAGAGAGATTGAACACCATTAAGTTCACCTCCAGAACTGAGACAGCTCTCAGCATGTCAGTCTGCCAGCACTTCCTACTCCCTAGAGCAAAATAAAAACCTCTTGCAGTTTACATGAGAACACATTCCCTTTGAATCCTTGGCACATTTTCCATGATGCTGCTGGACAACATATTACAATTCACTTACCTTATCAAGTGCTCCAAAGGCACTGTACTCTCAGTGCAATGAGTGCCGGAATGTCTGTCTCAGAGGGTTTCTTCAACCTGCTTGCTTCTCCTCCCAGTTTATCTACTTAGAAAGTAGTGGTGGTGGTATTTCTAGCTCTCTGAATAAAACCTGCTGGGGTCTTTGGCTCACAAAGATAGTAAAAGAATATATTGAGGGAAAATCTCATGGCTTGTGTCAGAGGTAGTGCCCTGCAACTGATGCTGGGTGCATATTACTTGTGAAGTACCTGGGAACCCCATAAGATGACAGACACCATATAGATGTGAGATGAAATGACAGTAATGCAGAATGTTGCTCTCTGTCTTCCCAGATCAGGTAAACTTCAGCGTGAAACCCTCGGACATTTTTGAGGGGGATACAGTAACACTGACTTGTGAGATAAATTCAACATTTCATAATGCAACGTGGTATTACTCCGATCAGATCATCTCAACCAGCCCCCGGCATTCTATAGAGACAGTTTTAGAAACTGGACGATCGATTCTTGACATCACAAACGTGATAGAGAAGGATTCTGGTATGATATTTTTTATGTTATTAAAAGAGCAGACATAAATCTCTAGTGGGGCTAGTTCTATAAAACGCAAAGATGAATGCAGTGACTACGTTTTCCTGGAGCAAACATGAAAATTACACTGTCCCTCATAATTTGCCTGTTATTTTTGTTAATGAAGTACATACTGACTGGCATTGCCAGTAAGGTGTGAATTGACTGAAGTGACTGTACATGCCTGGGTGTTCTCAGTGCCAGGCTTCACTACTGTGTCACAGGGGACATGGCTGTGAGGCCTTCCCACTCTTTTGGTGTGGTAAATGGAGGCTGTGATTGAGTTTGTCCCTAATGCCCTTGCCCCCTTTGCACTCATAACCTAACTAGTCAGAGCTCAGAGATACAGTTTTACATGTGTTCACATTTAGGGCTTTTTGAAAATCAGAAACACGTAAACTGATGGCATTTTGCTGGGAGGACTTATCAGGGGATTATGTATTATCAGAGTTCAGACTCAAATTGTCACTCAGTTCTCTTGGGACCATGAATTCTATGCTCACCTCCAAAAAGGGTAGCCTGTGAGCATGTGTTTGGGCACACATATGTGAGGTAGGACTCATGGGTCCAAAAGTCTTTGGACTGATTCCCTGATGCTCTCAACCTTGGTGTCTCCACTTCTGTGTAAGTGTCCTACTCGCTTGGCTATCCCAGTGGGGAAGGGGACTCTGCATATCTAAAGCATGAAGGAAGTTTGGAGCTCTGATTGCCAATTTCAAAAACAAAGCAGGCTGCATTCAGGGGACTTGTGCCTGAGAGAGTGCCTGATAAAGGGAAGGGGACTTGTGAGTCCTGGTCAATGGCAAGTTGAATATGAGTCAGCAATGCCCTGGCAGCCAGGAGGGGGCCAACAGTGTCCTGGAGGGCATCAGGGACAGCACTGCCAGCCGGGTCAGGGAGGGGGTTGTCCCACTCTGCTCTGCACAGGGGTGGCCTCACCTGCAATACTGTGTGCTGTTTGGGGCACCACAATATGAAAAAGACATTAAGCTATTACAGAGCATTCAGAGGAGGGTGACAAGGATGGTGAAGGGTCTGGAGGGGAAGCCTTATGAGGAACAGCTGAGGTCACTTGGTTTGTTCATCCTGGAGAAGAGAAGACTGAGGGGAGCCCTCACTGGGGTCTTCAACATCCTCATGAGGGGAAGCAGAAGGGCAGGTACCGATCTTTTCACTCTTGTGACCAATGACAGGACTGGAGGAAAAGGCATGAAGCTATATCAGGGGAGGTTTAGGTTGGGTATCAGGAAAAGGTTTTTCCCCCAGAGGGTGGTTGGGCACTGGAACAGGCACTCCAGGGAAGTGGTCACAACACTAACCCTGACAGAGTTCAAGGTGTTTGGACGATGCCCTCAGCTGCCTGCTATGATTCTTGGAGTGTCCTGTGCAGGGCCAGGAGTTGAATTCGATCATCCTGATGGGTCCCTTCTCCTTAGAGCATTCTCTGATTCTATGATAACCACTCTGCTCTCTTTGGCAACACCTTCTGAGTAGCATAAGAGCCTAAACTCTGTGGCCAGTTCTAGTGCAGTCCACCCTGGGCACTTAAACTCACCCATTCTGTATAGGAACCTTTTGCACAGTAAGTCTACATTCTTACCATGACATATTGCTGCCAGAAGGACTATGGGCAATATATAGATCCCAAAGCACCAAGTCCACCAGATTTTAAGTATTTCAGTCCCAGAACACTGGTCTCCTCTCAAGTACTCATCAATACAGAATTTTAATCTGGATATATTTGGCACCAGGAGTCTCCAGAAAGCATCCTGCAGGTGACCTGAGGGTACATGTTGATCTGCGAGTAGCAAAGCCACTGCAGAGCAGTGAGATATGAAAACAAGATGAGGAAATAGATCCTAATTCTAAAAGTAGAGGCAAAACCAGCCAAACTGTTCTCAATGCTAAGATACTGTCTGTTTTTTACAGGTTCCTATAAGTGCACTTTCATAAACAGCAGTCAGTCTTACAGATTGATGTACACAGGCGAGGAAAGAATAACTGTCTCTCCGCTACATGTCACTCCAAGAGTAAAGGATATGGAAGTGATATGTAACAGTCCTGAAACACAAAAGAACAGTCCTCAGCTGTTCTGTTGCATTGACAGATACTTACCTTCACTTATTACTACCTGGAAAGTAAATGGAACACTCAATATTACAGGTAAGATTAACAAAAGATTGTCTTTCAGCTGCTAGGTTTGTTCGTGCTTCAAAGATCTCCTCCTAACTGGCTACCACAAAGTCCTAGGATAAATTCAGGGTACGCTCCAAAGATGTGGCAGGGGGAGGTGCAGGCTCTGTATGTGTCATGCAGGTGCCAGTGCGGTTCTGGGCATCTCCATGCACTGTGCAGACAGTTATGCTTTAAACTTTGCCATCCTGGAATAGAAACAGCTGCGTGGACCAACATCACACCCACTTCTTCCAAAAAGCTTATTTCTGCATTGTCTAATTTTGAGAGCAAGGATGAGTGCATCAGCCTCTACTACTATCTTCACAATCACCCTTGGGGTATAAAGAGCTTCTGTGTACCACATAGCAAGGTTTGGCAACCGAGAGAGGCAGGTGCTTTGAAACAGCTGCAGTTACATAACAAGAGCACAGTTTCCCTCTCCACCTGTAGCTGTGATTCTACACATGGCAGTTGTGTCAGTGGCATCCCATAGGGCTTTGCTTCTAATATGAAGAGCTAATAAAGCACCAAGTCAATGTGCTGCAAGGAGTTACAAAATGACATCAACATAAATGCTCATAAATGTCTATTGAACAGTCGTCCTAAATGGTCCATTGCCCTCTTAATATTTCATGTGTATAAATTAACTGTTTATTGTTAACCCTTTGCTAAAAATGAAATTTAGCAGAAAGTAGGACAGTAAAATGAGATAAAACCTTCAAAACTTATGCACACAGTCATTTTCACAGAGGACAGGTACTGGTGTGCAGCAGTGCTTGTAGAGAGAGGCAGGGATCCTGCCCTTCTGCAGTAGCTGTTTCGTCCTTGATTCCATGTGGCCAGGCTTATCCCCAAGAACTCTGCTGTGCTCTTATACCAGACGCATTGTCAGCTAAACCATCACTCTTCAGATTTAAAGTCGAATGATTGTCAAGTACCTACAAACTTTATTTCAAAATGAGATGACACTAACATCTGCAGTATTTACTCCTGTTTTACTTACCTTTACTCATCCTAAATATCACAGAAAATGAGATTAGGCTAAACCTGAATGCTCTTCATTTTATCTTAGCCTGGGGTTTCCAATCAATGCTGTTGCTCCCTGACTGCTTTTGGCAGTGGGTGCCCAGCACTGTGGTGAGATTTGTCTTCAAGCATTTGGAAAACCACTGTGAGTGTTGTCAGAATAAAAGATATGAATGAACTTCAGCAATGATGAGTTAAAAGTACTGTCAATTACGTAAAAACCCATAAGGGTTTATTTACCTACAGTGATGGCTTGTAATATCTAGAAATGTTTTTGGACATCCATAACCCTTCGAGGAATGTTTATTTCTCTCTAGGAGTCTCCAGTTGGGACGGAAACTGCACTGGATACAAGCTCAACATCCACGAGTCACTATGCCCACCTGAGAAGTCAGGTGCAGTGACGACATACACGTGTGAGGTGCGGACTGGACATGGCGCCAGCTGCAGCCAAAGCATCAGAGTGACGTACCTCTGGAAAGGTGAGACTCAGGTGGCTGTGACAGACCAGCAGCTCTTTAACACATAGGTGGCCTCTGTGGCACATGACATTTGCAAGAAATGATTAAAAGTGACCCCCAGTAATGTGACTTTTGCCTTGTGTTTTCTCAGCCAGCGTAACAATATCTTCGAGCACAAACTCATCAGTTTCCGAGGGACACCCATTCAATTTAACGTGCAAAAGTGATGTGAACAATTATGACAGTATCAGTTGGAAAATCCAGTCTGGAAGTGACACAAAACCAGTGGACTGTGATATGTGCATTAAAAATAGCCAATTCCCAGCCACATCTGTGCTCACAGTGAAGTCTGCGACACAGGACTGGAGCGGTGAGTGAATATGGTCTTATTGGCTACAAAGGCAATGAAATCTCTGTGCTAGATCATTTGCATCATCCCTAGCCCTGCAAATCACTGTGATGTCTAGACACAGTAAATAAAAAAACCCCATAGTTTAAATTTTAAGTGTTGGAGGACAGCAAAGCATGATGCTGCCAACAGCACTGTACTTGTTCAGCATTAGGGCTCACCACCAGACAAAAGCTGAGGAGCACTTCTGTTGACTGAGGCACATTTTTTTGTGTTGCTTCTCTTAGGCACCTACATCTGCACATTCTTCCAGAATAACATGGAGAGCTCTGCCAATATGACAATCAAGGTTATTGCTTTGCCTCTGAAGAAGAACATCCTGGTAGACCCCATTGTAGCAACAATACCTTGCAAAGTGCAACAAGCTCTCCAGTGCTGCATAAGTGCGAACGTCACAGAAGATTACACTGTTACATTTGTGATTGGACAAAATGGATTTCCAGTTGGTAAGACACAATAAACTTGCAGAATCATTGGTTTCACTGTATGCCATAACCCAGTCTCTGGGGTTTTTTGTTTTCAGTTAGGTCTGCGCAAAAAATTCATACTTACCGCTTTTATGACAACCCACAGGTAGACCTGAGGGTGAAAAAAAAGGGGAAATGGATTTTTTGTATAGGATGGTTAGCCTGACTGGGGAATATTGCTAGGATTAATAAAAGAGGAACTGAAGTCACTGCTGTAGTGATAAATACATTATAGGTAAACTTAATATTTGGGTTGATTTGCAAGGTAGGGAGAAGTGGTTGTCCTTAGCCTTGTTCAGCTGAGAAGTTGCTGAACTTCACTTCTCTGCCCTTATCTTCCACTCTGCCCCTGTTTTAAATGGTGTATTGAGAACACGCAACTTAAAATCTACTAATTCACAAAAGGTGTAGACTAACCCATTAAGGATGCAATTCAAAGAACTATTCTGTTCTCTCGAGGATACAGGTAATGTGTTTTTAACAGCACAAAAGCCTAAGTTTCTACATATTAAAATTTAGGGCAATTCTGTCATATTCTTACATACTAGAAGTATGTAAACTCACTAAAGTCAGTTGGTTTTTATATAATAGAAGTTTTTAAGTAAGTTACATAACAGTTAATTTGAAAAAGGCAAAAAACAACTTGCAGAGTGCAAAAACAACAGGCTGAAGAGTAAAGCAGGTGGAGACTGAGGAGTCCTTTGGTAGCTAAGAAAAATGCCAAGATCTTGGAAGAGACTGAAGCCAGGGACCCTCAAGCACAGGCATACTGAAAAGCAGTGGGAGTGTGGTACAAATGCTAAGTTCAGAAGAACCATATAAGAACAGCAAAAAAAGTATCCTAGCCTAAATGAAACACCTGTGATAGAGGCAGGAAGAGTATTCTCAAAAATGATTTTCAAAGCAAATTTTGAACTGAACAGTTAAAAGAGTTTGGGCAGGATTTGCTCATAGACCAGTAGGAGATTGGTCATGAAGCAGCTGCCTGATATATTAAGTGGGAAGTAAGAGACAGAGATCAGCATGCAAAGAGGGAGCTTTTTCAGAATGGAATTTTTCTTTTCTGGGACCCATAGAAAGGAACGTTTTGCTGAAGCTTTCTGCTGTTTTTAGCTGATTGACCGCAGATATGTGTTAACCTGTCTTCCTCCATCCATACAGGGAAAGAGGAAAATGGAAATTTGCTTTGCTACACGTACAATTACACAGAAAGTGACTGTAGCAAAGAGAAAGAGCTCACAGCATATTGCAGGTTTAAAAACAGCCTTCAACAGGGAGTCGACAGTGAACAAATAAAACTGCACCTGATACCCGGTAAGGAAAAAGTTAATATTCATAGCTGTTAAATAGGAGATCCCATTGTCTTTGTTAAATCAGATGCCACAAATTCATCACCAGTGACATCTAATGGGAACAGTTTTTGTTAGCCAAGAATCCTTATCTCCTTTATTTTTATGGGAAATTTTAACATACAGAGGAAAATACCAGTTTTGAAGTAACTTAAAATAATTAATTAATTATTTAATTAATACTTTAAATAGACATGGTGTCTTGGTTTTGACAATGGTCCCAGTATGTTTCAGGCAACAATAGTCACCTTCTATCCCTTCTTCCTTCTGGTGCAGGCGGCACCACCAAGCTTTGTCACCTGTGCTGAAATGTGGTCATGCATCTCCCAGCTTGCACCAACAATTTGTCCAAAACCAAACATTGTGGTGCCTCAGGAAGAAGTTGTCTGGCTCAGGGGGTCAACCTGAGGGAGAGCATATCCACCTTGAACACAAGCAGGGCAACCTCCACGAAGTGCTGCAGAGACCAGGGCAGATCCAGCTTTCAGTCAGTTCTGCAGGGAATGGTTGGCAATTAGAATTCAGCATCACTAAATCCAACTTTGATGTTTAGTTCTGACAAGAGTTTGGATATTTCATCTTTTTATTCTAAATTGGAGAGAAACTAATGTTGGCCATTTCCATAAGGCAGAAATTTTGGTTTTTCCACACTTGTGGTGCTTACAGTTCAATCAGTGTATCTGCCAGATTTCACTCTCTTAGGCAATAAACATGCAGACACTTTAATTACTTTAATAAGCAGACACTTACTGATATGACTAACCCAATCAAAACCAATTAGCAAGACTCACTGCTCATCAAAAAGATGTTGAGGCCTCACTATCAAGGTCTTAATGAATTTCCTATTAGTGTTATTAGCAGCGTTGAGTCCCGTAGCAGAATGAACATTTTATGAATTATTGTTCATTTAGTGGTCAATATAATCTCAGTCCACTTCTGTCCAACCCTGTAATCTAACAGATAAATCCTAAAACTTTGGGTATTGGTTTGTTGATTTGATTCAGTACTCAAAAACTGGAGCTTTATTAGATTTGCTTTTTAATTTCATCATTCATATAAAATTGGGAATGCGAGACATATACATCCTGAAAGGCTGTAATTAATGAAAAGAGCTAATTGAAATCCTGATTTAAAGATGTCTGAACTTCAGGAGGTCACAGGTTTGATGGGGATAATTTATTCATCTCCTTGCTTCTTGTTTTCTACCTCTATGTCTTTTCTCTGTACAGATAAGCAAATTTCCTGCTCAGACAGGTTAGGCATTGGAAGTGATGGGGACACATTAATAAAGCCATGCCGTGAGTTAAATAATACAGATGGTTTTACCCAAGGCAGTATAACTTACAAGTGCACCAACAAATCATGGATCGTCGCAAGGAATGACTGCCTGTCTGTACCAATAAACAACCTGCTGAATAAAGCTGAGGTAACATTTGTGGGTTTTCTAGAGGCTGGGGTAGGGAGGTGGAGAGAGAGGAAAGAGCTAAAATTTTTGTTTCATGATTTTCACTTGTCATAATCTGTATGAGCATTAAAACTTTCTTTTAAAGGCTAAGGAATGTTTGGCTATGTCTACAAAAGTCAGTGTGAGAGGCAGGGTCCCCTCCTCTGGCCCAGAGGCCATGTAGCACTACATGGTTAATATACACACACACAAATGCTCTGTCTCCCAGGCGAGGTGACCTTGTTTACAGCATCCATAAGGAGCAGTCACTGGCTTGGAGTGCTCCCTGAGCCTTGCTCAGGCACTGCCTCAATGGATATGGTTAGCACAAGCCCAGAACATGGTACAGACCACACTAACAACTCCGGGTCACTGCCCAACCTCATCCCCAGGCCCTGTTTGTAGCACCCACTTCCTTGGCCACTGCACTTTATGGGAAGGTGTCAGGCCTCAGTTTTCAGCCTTGGTATGCTACCATAGTGCTCTTCACTTCCACAAACCATCCAGAGTCACCTTTCTCTCCATGAGGCTAGAGAGGGAAATGTCACACATGTGATGTACTGTTGTCTTCTGTTCCAGTCCTTGGTCAACAGCCCTCAGTCAAAAGAAAACCTACCTGCCTACCTTGAAGAGCTTAAGCAACAGACTAAAATGGAGATAAACACAATAAGCACTTCTTCTGCAAACCTAGGTGCAATTGTTTCCATCCTGGATATGGTTTCCTCTATCCCGACAGATGCAGAGGAGCCCACTATTCAGGTAAGGCTTTATTTTAAGTCTTATCTACACCTATGGCTCCTTTTGTCACAGAGGATGACTTTGTCCCTGAAGAAGTTTTACAGTTAGTTAGGATCAGGAACAGAAAAGGAAGGTAATCAATTGAAATGACAGCAAAGATATAGAGGAGTTTATAAAAAGTCGACATTATGCGGACAGGGAGCCTATGCATGAAAGAGAGGCTGCGGTATGCTTAGCAACTAGAAATGATTTAGGGACTCACAAACGTCTCAAGCATTCTAAGATAGAGGAGAGCACAAAGAATGATGGATGGAAAATTGCACATGAGCCAGCAATGTGCTCTTGCAGCCAAGACACCCAGCTGAGTCCTGGGCTGCCTAACGAAAAGTGGGACCAGCAGGTCAAGGGAGGTGATTCTGCCCCTCTACTGTGCTTTAGTAAGAACCCTCCTTCAGTGTTGCATCCAGCTCTGGGGTCCCCAGCACATGTTGGAGCAAGTCCCAAGGAGGGCCACAAAAATGGTCAGAGGGCTGGAGCAGCTGTCATATGAGAACAGGCTGAAAGAGTTGGGGTTGTTCAGCCTGGAGGAGAGAAGGCCCTGGGGAGATCTTATTGCAGCCTTTCCATATGTAAAGCGGACTTATAGGAAGACTTCTAACAGGGCCTGTAATGACAGGACAAGGGGCAATGGTTTAAACTGAAAGAGGGTAGGTTTAGATTATACATTAAATTCCAGGAACCATGATCAAGCAAGGAAAATAATTCAGATATTACAAGAAAGGAATAACAAAAGAAATCCTAGAAATAGTTGGGAGCCCGGATTGTAAGGCACAGAGGAAAAGCATTGCTTTTCTAGGCAGGAAAGTGCAAAGAGACTTGATGGTTTGTAGGTGGAGAAGCCTACATGAGAGAGGCCAAGAAACCAAAGATAGCACAAAGGCTGAGAAAGAAGGGAAAGAAGGTTGGAGACGAAAAAATACTATGTAATATGTATAAAAAAATAGCTCTGTTTTTTGAAACCTTAACTTCAAAACAGAGCATGCAAAGGGTTAACAACTGAAGGTTTCACATGGATTGAGCAAAATAAGAAAATGCTGGGCTTTTTCAGAAGGCAATCCTGCATAAATTACCATCAGAAACAGCAATTATTTGTATGGGATTTCAGTAACTGCATTGTTCTGTTGTTCCAGAATTTCCTCTCCACAGTGGATGTAATTGTTGGTGAATCCACAACTGAAGCTTGGAAAGACCTGAATAAAGAGAAGACACAAAAAAGTTCTTTGTTACTGCAGTCAGTAGAAAATTTTACCCTGCACCTCCAACCGGTTAATAACACCATTCCTTCTGTCTCTGCAAACAGTCTGCAGCTACAAGGTATAGTTATCAATGAAAATAGCACCACAGATTATAATAAGGACTTCCGCAGCACAGAAAACCTCACAGTCAATGTGCTTATTAGTGAAACTGAAATTCAGACTCTAACCCAAAATTCAACCATTATCAGTGTAATGCACTCAAAACTTGGACATATTTTGCCCCAGGTTAAGTCAGAAAATGTGAATGGCTTATTGCTAACAACAACTGTGAGCAGCAACAGAAGCCAGAAGTTTCAGGTTAATATGACATTTGCAAAGATAAACTTGACTCTAAAGATGCCCAAATGTGTCTTTTGGAACTTCACACTCAATGAACATGGCGGGGACTGGGATACCTATGGTTGCACACCCACAGAGTTAGAAGATGATGTTGTTTGCTCCTGTAATCACTTGACATCATTCTCCATTCTGATGTCACCCGATAAAACCTCCCAGCTAGGTGCTGAAGATTATATTTCCTATGCTGGCATGGCTATTTCAATCGTGAGTTTGGTGGTCTGCATTATAATTGAATCCTTGGTCTGGAAGTACGTGACAAACAACACAACGTCCTACATGCGCCACGTCTGTATACTCAACATAGCTACATCACTCCTGATTGCTGACGTTTGGTTCATTGTGACTGTCTCCATCACTGACCAAAACCAACAGATGAGCAGAGATGTCTGCATCGTGGCCACCTTCTTCATCCATTTATTCTACCTGTGTGTCTTTTTCTGGATGCTGAGCCTGGGCCTCATCCTTTTCTACAGGCTGGTGTTCATCTTACATAACACAAGTAAGACTGCTCAGAAAGCAGTGGCATTCTGCCTGGGATATGTGTGCCCCTTTATCATTGCAGTCATCACCATTGCTGTCACACTGCCAAAGAACAGTTACACCAGACAGGATGTCTGCTGGCTCAGATGGACGGACAGCAAAGCTCTCTTGGCCTTTGTTGTACCTGCCTTGATCATTGTGGCCATGAATTTGTCTATCACTGCCGTTGTTATAATAAAAATACTGAGGCCAACTATTGGGGATAGATCAAACAAGCAGGAGAGGAACTCTTTGTTTCAAATTGGCAAAAGTGTGGCCATCTTGACACCACTGTTAGGCCTCACCTGGGGTTTTGGCCTTGCCACCATGATCAAAGACAGTCATCGAGCTTTCCACATCCTCTTTGCTCTGCTGAATGCTTTGCAGGTGAGTTACACATGTTTTTGTTTCCTCTATGTTCATTTAACATAGTGGCATTATTGCAGTGCTGTGCTTGGCAGGGCATAAAAACAGCTGGGAAATGCTCAGATTTGCCTTACGGGGTCTTATTCCAAAAGGACTCTTTGGGAAACCCATTCCAAGAATTCAGCAGTATTTCATATTCTCAGCTGCCTTAACAGATGTGCCTTATGAATAACTTCCAGCTTTGCTAGTAGCTTTGGGAAAATCTCATTGCTGAAAATCAGGAAAATAGCCCTATTATGTTGAGGTGGGCAAGCTTGAGCATCTCTGGTCTCATTTACAGTGCACTGGGAGGCATCGTATTGTGCTTTTGTGGGTTCAAGTATAAACAACATGGAAGTCACCAGGAACAGTGAGCAGTACTAATAATAAAGACAGGAACTGACCAAAATACACACGATTGAAAGTTTTCAGTCAGTGTGATTTTTTCAACAACATGTTTAGGTGGCCAGTAGGATCCTAATACAGCAAGATTTCTTAAGGACAAAATAGTTATGTCTACTCTTTCTCTTTAAGAATGGCATTAAAACTGTGCTTCAAACCAAACTCACTGACCTTTTACATTGTGAACTTGCTAGTTCATCTGGGCAAAATAGACAGGACATGTCTTCCATATACAAAGGTTCCTTCTTCCAAATATATTTTAGTGCAATTAAACTGTGTCACTTTGTAAACCAGATATATACAGAATTTAATTAGGCCAAACCTGGAGAGCTCCTACCACATCAACAGTCCATTATGTGATACAGATTTAGAAAAATGCCCTCTATGAAGGAGTTCAGAGTTTAAATAGTCACCATGGACAATGTTTGAGATAATTATGAGGTACTGCAATTAAAGGTTGGTGTCATCACACTGCATGTAATTATATCTCTCCTAGGGATTATTCATTTTGGTGTTTGGGACTCTCTGGGACAAGAAGGTAAGAATTCAAACTATTTTTTAAATTATGTCAAAATACTGTTGGAATTTGAACAGAGTTTTTGTATTTACTGATTAAATTTTTTTAAACAAATAGATACAAGAAGCCCTGTTGAAGAGGAATTCAGCATCCAAATGGAGTTCACAGCAATCAAAGGTTAGAACCTTGACCTAAGAATGTATTTCAATAACTGCTGAATAATGTAACATTCCCCAAGAATCTCTTAAGTCAAACGAACTTTATATTCTGAATTATTTATTAGAACTAGGCAGAGGAGACACTAACAACATATATCTGATTATACCCCTCTTTTCCGAAGTTCATTATTTCACCTATAATTGGTAAAAAATGAGAATGAGGTTGGTGGACATTTGCTCTAAATTCCACAAGAAGAAAATACAAAATGTAACCAAAGCCTTAGTTAGAAAATTTCTGTGGCACTATTATGTATTCACAATGCAAGAGAAAGTCAAAGGGGACTTCTTGGGGAAGATGCCCTTCAGATATGAGCAGGAGAGGATGGACTTACTGCAATTTGAACCCATGAGACAAGGAGACAGATTAGCCTCCCCTTTATTCTGGGAACAGAAAATGGGAGGAAGTATGACTCTTTTGTCAAAACCATGTCTATATGTTGCAAAGACTCATATTTTAATGAGCAAAAGATAGAAGATAAAAGATTGTGTTTCTGGAAGAGAAGAGGCTTTGGTCTCATACCCAGCAAACTCCGAGTTTAACACAAAATATTCAGTGCCTAAAAAAAAAAAACCCATAAAACAAGAATGGTGCAAACAGGAACTGGATCCTTGAGGGAGATCCTGGAAGGCTTCTCTTCCATTCACAGTGTTTCTCTAGCTCAGTGGCTCTTGCACTCCTCCCTGCATTGAAGCACAGCTTGAACAGACATCAGGAAATGCCCCTGCTCAGGATAGGCATTCACATTAAATGAGGAAAACAGTTCCAATACAATCTTTATAAGAAACATAAAGCTTACACAGCTCCCCAGGAAAGTGGCTGTTGAAGAATACAGTTGGGACAGGCAGTGTTCCTGCTGAAAAGAGATGTCAGAGTGTCCCACTCATCAAAGCAAGGGTGCTTAGCACATTGTCCCATCAGGTTTTCAGTATCTCTAAAGCTAGACAATACACTAACTCTTTGGACACAAAAACTGTGGTGTTTTGTCACCACAAATATATTTTTTTCTTATGATTAAAGGGAATTTCTTCCATTTCAATTTGTGTTCCAGAGGTCAAGACTCTGAAAAAAATATTGTGTAGCTTTTTGAAAAGGTAAACCAAGGCTCAGTTGCTATGGGGTCTGGGCAGCCATGGAGCCAGACTGTGCTATGCCAATCAATATCTCTCCCTTCACACTGTCCAACCTTTAGCAGCCCCTGGCTCCTCTCTGCATGTGTCCTTCACCTCCACAGATCTCACAGCACCACAGGCCTTTAATGCAAAATAACTAAAGGGAGGCAGAGCTGTTTAAGCTACAGGAACATGCTGGCATGGGGACAATTGGGGTAGAGGATCCTTGGATCCAGCCAAGGGCAAATCTTCTCATGACATTAAGCAATCAGTACCCATTAGAAAGGATGGGCAATGGTCTCACTGTGTGAACAAAGGAGTAAAAGCACAGAATTAAAGCCTTTTACAGAGACACTTGACACAAACCTTTAAGGCAGAATACAGCAGGCTGATCACACAAGGGACTCATGGCCTCAGTGACCAGGATGTGTCCTACAGCCCAAGGAGAGGGCCAAGGGCTGAGGCTATGGATGGACATTCACCTCACAGAGGACTCTGCTGGTTGAAAACATGTTGTGCCTGCAGAATTGTTTGTCATCCTCTTCCTGTTTGTGCCAAAGGTGTGTTCCTTTCCAGTTCTGCACTAGAGGAGCCACATTCCCAGACACAGAATATAGATAAGTGCCAGTTAACAGGAACAAAATACCTTTTTCTGGGATTGCTGCAGAAGGATGGATAACTGTATTCTGACACAGAAATGCTTGTTTCGACTTGCACTTCTTCATTTACCAATGATGCCAGAATGTGTAAGAACCATAGAATGGTTTGAGTTGGAAAGGACCTTAAAGATCTAGTTCCAACACCCACCTCCCTTCCACGCCCAGTAATGTTATCATCATTCTTATATGACAATAAAGCTTAATTTTATACCGGTATCTGAACAGGGTTTGTTCAGAAGAGCCTGTATAGGTATTGCTAAAGAACTAGGAAGCTCACTTAGAAAGCCAGGATAATTAAGAAGATGAGCACGTAGGCTCGAAGGAATTAAGGAGTCCATTAAGGTTGAATGATCTGTTCAGAAGAGCTGCATTGGATCAAACCACTCCAGCTCCCACAGGAATCACAGCTGAAGGCAGAAATCACCTCCAGAGATTATCTAGTAACACCCTCCCACTGAGAGCCTGGTCATCTAGGGCTCAGAGCTGTGTCTAACTGGGCTTTGAGTAAATCCAAGAATGGAGACACCAGAATCTCTATGTGCAGCCTTTTCCTGTGTTTGACCACCCGCTCAGGGAAAAAGTTTCTTCCTAAGTGGGATTTCCTGTGTTTCTATTTATTCTCAATGCCTCTTGTCCTTTCACTGGGCCCAAGGAGAACAGTCTGGCTCTGTCTTCACTCTGTTCTGGTCAGTCAGCCCCCAGCATGTCCTGGTATGTGGGTTTGTTCCTCCCCAGGGACAGGACTTTGCATTTCCCTCTGCTGGACTTTGTAAGATTCCTGTCATCCCATTTCTCCAGCCTGTTGAGGTCTGATGACTAACAAATAAAACAATAACAAAGTCTTTGTTCTAACTTTTTATCCATGATTTATTTACCTTCTTGCTCTACCACCTTATGATATAGGTGACAATACACAACACTGCCACATTTCCCCCACCGCGGTACAAATAACAAATGAAGAGGGACCAAACGGAAAAAGATGTGGGATTTGTGCCTTTTGAAACACATCTTTAGAAGTAATCTAATTAAATTCTCAAACCACTCCAGAACTGAAAAACAAACTTCGTTTTAGCTGCAAAAATTCTTTCCTTCCTTCCCGTCTGGACTGTAGAGAGTTGTGTTCTAATGCCCTCTAGCGTGTCAAGTTAAATTTGCCTCGGATTATCTCAGTCTTTTAGCCGTCGTGGACAATCCCTACTCACATAAATCTGAGCTTTTCTGTTTACCTTAATGTCTATACTGACTCAGAGAAGGGACCAGAACCCCACAATGCCCGGTTTGACTCTGGAACCTAAGCTGTCTTCCCTGGTCAAAAGTTAGAGATGACCTGTTTGTGTCCTGTAGTTTCTTTTAAAGTTGGTCTCCTTCATCACCACCATAAACATGCAAACGTGTGACCTTGATGCCTCAGAAACATTTAGCTTGGCAGTCTGTGGATTGCTTGCTTGTACTGCTGAACAACAGTTTACTGGAACCTTTTTTTTTTTTTTTTTCTTTCTCTCTCAAATGTGGCTACAAAGGAAGTTCTAGGCTTTTAACAGAAAGCAATTTTCTTTCTTACAGTCATCCTCTCTGAATCTGGTGACACCGATGCTTGCTATGAGCTACCCGTTTTCAAGAACCTTCAATAACTTATGTGGGAAAACAGGTATGTGACAACAGATCTCTCTTACTGAAGCACAAACAAGGGTTTGCCTGCATTCTCACTGTCAGGGTCTGTCTGTCCTGATCTCTATTGACCTATTTGTCTATCCATGCATCCATACATGGTATTTAATCTTCCAATGCAAAGGAACTGTAAGAAGTCAATTGTAGCTTAATGCTGGCAGCATAATTGTCTATCTCTAGAACAGGTATTGGATGATGGCATGTTTCACCAATTCTAAAACCCACTAAGTGAGCTTTATTTTGAGCTTAATGATATCATGACACAGTTCATTCGTTATTCATGTACTCTTCACCACTCTAAAGCTGTACCTCCTCAAGAGTTCTCTGGCTGTCATTTTATGGACATCACCATTTCAGTTATGACTTTATTTTCAAAAATAATTGCTGGAAATATAATTTCATTCCTAAGTGGGTAATCTTTGCATCCAAACATTGTCCAGAGAAGACAGTGACATATGGTCAAAGCAGGATATGAAGGAGTTTACTGTAGACAAACATCTGCTTTTTAAAAGCCTGTTCCAAGTAATGGAGCAAGGAGACATGAACACTTTAGCCAGACACAGGAGCCTTGCACCAGAAGAATGAGACTTGCCTACAACTGCTTTCCAAACTTCTGCCACCTGAAACTCCCCTATTATTATTATCACTTTTCCACACTCTGCTCTCGGGCTCCGTGCACTTGGGTTTTAGATAGTCTTGAGATCACAGGAGGGAGCGAGCTGGGACTCATCTCAAGAGCCTGTGTTCTGGATGCATGCCCAAGCTCAGGGAGAACCACTAAGTCCCTCCATTTGGTGTGAGTAAATTACTAACCTATGACATGATTAGCCATCCAAGCTGACAAATCCTGGCTGTGTCACCAAACAGGATGAGTTCTGTGGTTGCTGGTATTGCTGTAATCCAGGCAGTGTCAGGGCTGCAGGGCAAATCAAAGCCACCTGTGTCATCAGCACAGGTGTGACTGTCCCTACTTTATGTTGCCAACATGTCCCAGGGTATCTGTCCTAGTATCTTACCACTGTGCTTTGTTTTGCAGGAAAGTACAAAGTATCTTCTTCAGAGCCATCCACCTCTTCCTCTGAAAACACTTCCAAGGCATATTCTTTGCTTAACTGAAGCACTCCAAATGCTAAACCATGTAACTCTGAAAGGACCTCTGCCCTTTCCAAGAAACACACAAAAAGTACCCAGGAGTCATGGAGAAGTCAACTGCTTCATTTTGACTAAACTCTGCCTTGGTGCATTCCTCTGGAATAATCATTTATTGTTAACATGTAAGGCAGGGAAGCTGTGAGAGGTGGAATTTTACAAGGTCTGTCAATCCCAGAAGAGATGACAAAGATTTGAAGGCCTTCAAGTACAAGAAAAGACATTGAGAGTGAAGAATTCTCAGCCCTTAAGCGGGTGCTTAGCACTATGCAGTACTGAGCCATGAATTGCAGTGCTATACACAGCTCTTGTCCAGTGGTTTTGGTATTTTCCCTATCAACCCTCTGAATGACCCCAAAGGCCTGTGTAGATACACAAGTACCTCATAGCTTCTTCCTGCCCTCGTATTGGAGTCTGGAAAGGCCATAGGATATCGTGGTCTCCACTTTCTATTTAAGATTTTCTGGAACCAAAAATTCCCAACTGAGAATGTCTATCTCAGATCTTCCCTTCTGACTTAGCTAAAATGAAGACCATGATAATTCCTGCGTGGTCTTCTTTCAGGTGGAATGTACTGGAAGCTCCATGTGGTATATTTTTGAAGAAGAGGAAGCTTTATGTCTTTAACAATATTTGTCCTTCCCTTGATATGTAATGTGATAAGACAGAGATGGTTGCTGTCCTCTGCTGCAAAGGGGTCTGCATTTATGAACACTGCATAGTAGTGTTAAGTATGCAAGGAGTGTCTCATGTAAAGTTTGTATGTTTGGGTCTCTTCTCAGAGGAGAATTACACTTGGAGGGCTCAGAGAGTCAATTCTGCAGTGAATATAAGTAACTATGTGCCAGGCAGGATGAATGGTTTGATATAAATTATTGCTCTAACACTACATTTGTGGAACCAGTTGTTTCCAAGTCAGTATACGTTTAAAGGCAGAACTCCTGTCTTAAGCAAAGAGCTATAAGAGAGCCTGCAAAGTATTTATAACATACACAAATGGACAAAACTTAATGTAAAATATGATAGATGGAATAATGAAGATTTGGATTTGAGGCCAATATCAAATTCTGCTGTGAGGCGGTACAGCCCCGTTGGGTTGTCAGGGAATCACACCTATGTTCACCAGTGGTGAACTTGTTCCCAGAGCTTTGGGATGAATCAGGATGGGAAACTGTTCCCTTCAGTTCAAAGCATGTGTGACTGTTTGGTATGGGCAGGTGGTGATGACTGAAGACAACAATCAAGCATCAACCAAATGCAATATTTATATTGAAAGCAATTGCCTCTTGCTTCAAGATGTAAATATAATACTGGAAATAGAACACATTTAGAGATGAAAATCCAGAAGCTCTGAAGTGCATGGCTGGTGGAAACTTGAAAATCTGACCTTTGCACGTTATTCCAACCAAAACTTGGCTTTGGGCAGCCCTTTGGTCTAAGTTACTCTGCAAGTAGCTTGTGCAGTATTGGCTTGCTCAGGAACCATCCACTCCCACTGAGTTAGAACAGGCTTTACATAAATTGCAAAGTACAAGTCCCTGTAGACAGTCCCAGTCCCACACCATATCTCCACTGAAATGCAGACATTTCATCTCTGAGGTTTCACCATGCCTCCAAGTTTAGCTGAGCCTGGGTCTTGGCTGTGTGTGAATGAGAGATCAGGATATGATGCCAAGCTGTCTGACACCAAAGGTCCATCTTTGGGTGGGTGTTCAAAGACAAAGTGCTTACCTTGTTAGAAAAACCATGACAATTCATCAAACAGAAGCAGATATGAAATTAACTGTGCAGTTTTGGGGCCAAGGTTTCACTTGTATACATACATAGATCAAAATAAAATGAGAGGGAAGAAAAAATAGGAGTGTAGAACAGAGGAAGAAGGGAAAACACGTGGCAGCAGTAATCCTGTGCCACTTCCCCCCACTCTCATCAGCAAGAACCAAGTCTTTGGCAGTGGGCTCACCAACAGATTTCTCCCTTCAGGAGTCTGGCATTTTTGGCAGCTAGCCCGATTCTTCCATTTGTCCTGCTCCAAATCCCTCCATTCACACCCCATTCCTGAAGTCAAGGCTATCACAGGGCTCATTCCATGATGATTCCAGTCACTCAGGTACCTCCCCCTGCCTAACTACAAGGCACTAAGGTACAGTACATGGCAATGTGAGCCTGTAGGTTCACCTAATACCTGGAAAGGGTGGAATATCTCCCTTACTCAAATTTATAGCATTGAATGGATAATAGTCACTGCCTTAGCCCTTTCCTCTGATTTATTGTAACACAGGAAAAAATAGTAAAGGAGGGGATTGTGACATACAGGTCTCTGTAGCACAAACTTGCCTTGCCTCACATTCCTTGCTTAGAATTATTCGATTGTGACAGTTGCAGAACAAATTTTACATGTGCTTCAAGCTCACATTTCACCCTTCATTCCTTAAAAACTTTGGGAACCTCCAATATGAACAACACAGCCAGGACCGTTTTATCTACGCTAATGTGAAAACCAGTGTGCAGCAGAACTGGGGTGTATAGCTGTGCACTTCTGATATATTTTCTTTGGAACACAAAGCCAATTCTGCTCTGGTTGTGATGTTTGCATGGCTCAGCAGTCTGGCTGGCATGTTTATTTCTTACACTATCCCAGGAAACATGTTTGGGAAAAAACATATTTGGGAAACAACATGTTCAACTGCATGTTACCTTGTGGGAACCTTAGGTGCACACATTAATCCCACGAGCAGAAGAAAGCAGATTAATTTCTTACAGAGTTGCTTCCTGTACTCTCCAACACTCTTCCCCTTCCAGTCATGTGAGTTTCCATGGTCTTCTTCACATATCTCTTCCCTACAGGTTTAGGGCCTCCCTAAAACTCTTCCCCATACACAGAGTTCTTTCTGTTGGTGTAACCTCCCTCACCCACCTTGCCACCAGCAGCTGGTAGAAAACTGGATGTGCTGTGGAGAGGGCAGACCCATGGAGGTGGTGAAGGTCAGTCTGCAGCTTGCCAGAGTCTCTGTGGCAGCTCTAACAAGCTCTGCCAAACTTCTGAACTCACAAGAACTCTCTGAGGCTTTTGGAACTCAGCAGCTGACAGGATTCAATGCTGTTGAGAAGGCATGTGGCTGACAGTAAGATTCACACATGGAGCATGGAAGTTCCTTAGTACTCTCCTGTTAGAAAACCAGGGTAAGGCATATGATACAATCTACACAAAAACTACGATAATTTCTTCTTACTTTTACTCTTTCCAAATTCCTTTTATCTTTTTCTTTGTGATAAGTTATAGAATCAAAGGATCATTTAGGTTGGAAAAGATCTCTAAGATCATTGAGTCCAACCATTCCCCCAGCACTGCCAAGTCCACCACTGAACCATGTCCCTCAGTGCCACATCTACATATATTTTAAATACCTCCAGAGATGGAGATTCCACCATTTCCCTGGGCAGCCTGTTCTAATGCTTGACAACCCTTTCAATAAAGAAATTTTTCCTACTATCCAACTTAAACCTCCCCTGGTGTGACTTAAGGCTGTTTCTGCCCATTCTATCACTTGTTACCTGGGAGAAGACACTGATCTCTATCTGCCTACACCCTCCTGTTAGGGAGTTGTAGAGAGTGATAGCATCCCCCCTGAGCCCCCCTTTCTCCAGGCTGAGCCCCCTCAGCTCCCTCAGCCAATCCCTGTTCTTCAGACCCTTCCCCAACTCCATTCTCTTCTCTGGAGACACTCCAGCATCTCTATGCCTTTCTTGTCGTGAGGGGCCCAAAACTGAACCCGCATCAGTGTCAGCATTGCAGGTGAGCTCTCTGGGCCAGGCTGCATGTAATGCCTGCCCCAGGCTAAAGCTCCACTTCTCCAGTTAAACTGGGGACTGGGAATCACCTCCCAGCCCCAAGGGCAGGGAATGAAGCTACTGCACCAGGGAGGAGAGCGGTGGGTGACCACAGCTTGCAGGGGGCACTGCTCCCACCACCTTCCTCAGGCTCCCTGCCTGGGTGCATCACACCAGCCATATCCTGGGCTGTACCTGAGCTGTGTGATATCAGAGACTGCAAGGATCAGGTTGGAACAGGTCCAGAGGAGGCCACCAAGATGCTCAGAGGGCTGGAACATCTCTGCTATGGAGATGGGATGAGAGAGCTGGGGTTGTTCAGCCTGGGGAAGAGCAGGCTCCGGAGAGAGCTTAGAGCAACTTTTAGTACCTGAAGGGGCTCCAAGAGAGCTGGAGAGGGACTTTTTGCAAGGTCATGTAGAGATAGGACAAGGGGGAATGACATTAAACTGAAAGAGGGCAGATTTACATTAGGTATAAGGAAGAAATTCTTTACTGTGAGGGTGGTGAGACCCTGGCACAGGTTGCCCAGAGAAGCTGTGGATGCTCATCCCTGGAAGTGTCCAAGGCCAGGCTGGATGGTGCTTTGAGCAAACTAGTCTAATTGCAAGTTCTCCTAGCAGAGAGGAGTCAGTGTGTGGTTTGGCAGAGTGAAGAATTATCTCTGTCTCCATAAGCAGATGGAACAATGTCAGAGCCTATGTATAGTTTTGGAGAGCATAGTGACAACTTGCAGTCTTATTCTTGGTGTGCCTTTACTCTAGGGACACCAAAATCATATGCAGGATAGCACTTGGCCAGCACTTGCCCGGATCCTCTCTAACTTTGGTTTCTCTGTCTCATACATTAACTAGCAAGCTGCAACCACACGGTTTTGTTCAACTTTATGGATCTCTTGTCTTTCATTCCATTCAATTTATGAGCTTGTCAACTTGGGTGGAGACTCCCTTGACCCCAGGAAGAGTCCCCTAATCCATCTGGCAGAAGGTAATCAGATCTGTAATTGCCTTTTGCCTGTGATGAGTCCAACCAGTCAGGCGTGTTGCAGGAAAAGCTGATGTGTTTGTTTTGATTTCATTCCAAAGGCAGAGAGTAAGAGGGACAAAGTGTTAGCTTGCTGGTTATGCCTTATTTAAATGGACGGTTTGTCACTACTCACAGGACTGCTGTGAGCACCAGCATGAATCCAAGTGGAAACCAGATCTCTGTGTACAACCTATTGCCATGAGAGTACATTTTCCCTTGTCTGCCACTCCTTGTGTACAGGTATCTGATAAGCACAAGGGTAGTGTCATCCTCTGTGATTACCATTTGCATTCAGAACTCCTGCAGACAAGAAACTGCTTTTGAAGCAAGCCTGGGTGTCAAAGTTTAAAGTGTGGAAACTGTTAGAGCCCTTGAAAGCAGAGACCTTAGGTCATACCAGATCAGTTACTTACTAACATCCACAGTAAGTTCAAGGGGGTTAACACCTTATCCAGCACATTGTAGCACCACAGACCCAGTCTTCAATTCTTATATTCCCACCCCTCTCCTTGACTTGTGAGATGATGATTTCCAAAGAGATGTGACTTTAATGGTGACCTTGGCAGATTCTACCCTATTATAACTGTTACTCTGCTCCGATTTCATCCAGAGCCTGCTGAAATCGTGTGAGTTTTATAGATCTTCAAAAAATCCTTGGGTTATGCCCAAAAAATAGATTTACACTTGAATATTTGAAAAACTCATACGATGAGACCTTTTAGAAAGACAACTAGCTTTAATGTGAACTTATTTACCAGCTAGAGAACATGAAATAGTTTATGAATTCTGTGTAATAGTTAATCAACATTAGTAAACCAGCACAGCTTCAGGGAACGTACAAGTCAGGTGATGTACTGATTTATATAACTATGGATTTGTACCCTTCAGATTTCTTGAGCAATTTTGTAGGAACATTTCTAAAATCTTTCTGTATGTTCTTCTGTGTGACTTTTACTAGTGGTTTGAAAGGTTCTTCCAGTTTTTTAATCTAAGTTTGAACTGAGAGTAAATGCATGGGCTCAGAATTGCTGCTTGTTATGGGATGAAGAAATGAAACTTTCGAAGAACACACAAGAAAGGCATTGTATGAACTTCCATCAGACAGCAGCTCTACATGACACAGTTTAACCACCATGTCCCTCAGAGAAAACAAACTGCTGCCAAGCTACTGATAGAGCTTTCCATCCATTGTCTTCTACAACTTGTATTCATCACTTTTCACTGAAAACTGATGTTTTATGAACTATGGAAAAGCATCAGGTTGAGATTTATTATCTTGCAGGGGTTTTTTTATCTTCTAGCCATCATGGAAATGAGGACAATGGTTAAGACAATGGTTCCAGCAATTCCACCAATTGCCATTCCCAGGATGTCCCCGTGGACCTGCCTTGATTGACACCTCTCACCCGTGAAGAAGAAAGCTTGTCCTGATGGGCACCTGGGGAAAAAAGCACAGATTCACATGGATCAGGAGTTTTGTCCTGCCCTATAGACTGACCTCATCGTCCTCACATTTGCTACCCTGGATGAGCAGTTCCCATTAGAGGAGTTCATTTCACAACATCCCCACACTGTTTGGAGGCTATTTACATACCCTGGAAGCACCACAGAATGAGGTCTCTTTGCCTTATGCAAAGAAACTTCCCCTCATGGCTGCTGGTAGAAATCAGACACTGTGGCAAAGTGTTTTGTTTCCACAATTCCTTGAAGACCCAATGGCTTTGACCTCTGAGATCTGAAGCTCTGAATGCTGATTAACTTCATCATTTGAAGAAGAAAGCCAAAGCAAGGAGGGAAGAGGTCTGTGGTACCTGCAGCTTGCTTTTCCTTTCACATTCACGCAGAGCCCATCATTCTGGCAAGGGTTTGGGTCACAGGGGTCTTGCAGAAAAGACAGCTGATCTTGAACAGGCTCCATGTCCTGGGCTGCTCTCCTCTGCCTTTCAAGAACAAGGCCTCCCGTCAGGGCAGACTGTGTAGATTCAACAGGGACTTCAGTGTTGTTGAGGTGAATTATATCTTTTAGAAAATGAAAGTGAAGAGAAAGACGTCAGATATCAGTGAGTGAAGCTATGCGTAGTATATCCTCTACCTGGGGCTCACACTGTTTTGTGGACCAGAGGGTGCTCCTTGTCCATTTGCCTTTTATAGAACTCTTACTGTACCACAGCATGTTCCGTGTATTTAAAGCACAAGACAGAAAATAATACTGAAATTACCAAAACCAGTTAGGCAAATCTGTGATATTCTGTATTTCAAAAAATTTTGCCACGTGTTTGAAAATAAACACAATGGGGATGGTCTCATAGTCAGAAATGGGCATAGCTAATGGTCAGGGTGCCTAAAGTTGTCTAAGAAGTTAACCTTCCAAAACTCACTGCCATTCAGATCCCTCTCAACTCAAAGTTCCTTTAGTCAACATCACCTACCTGCAACTAAGACACAGAAATGCTTTTTAAAGTTGATCCCCATTAGAAGAGAACTTGGAGACAGGTGGCAGTACTTAACTGAATGTAGGAAAATAGAAAGAATCACCCATTTTGTAAGCAGAACCAGAAAAAGGGTTCTTACCATTAAATTCTGCAAAAATAATCAGGTCATCATTTTTCAGGAAGCTTCTCCGTCTCATCGTGCTGTGGGATATGAAATTATTCCACCCCCAGGTTGTGCTTCTGTAGCAATTGCATGATTCATCAAATGTTCCAGAAATTGATGGTTTATCCCATATTACAGCTCCACTACCCCCTGCAAAGAGAATATGAGTGATGAATAAGAACCACAAAGTTCTGCAGCTGGAATTATGACATGACTTTTTTTTTGCATTAAATTGTTAAATGGGATTTTATGCTATAAAATCAAGTTCAGAGCTGAAATGTCCAAACAAACCACTGAGGGATGACAAACTAAGAGTGCCAGTAGATCCTTATGTATAGTCTGCATAAGGATTCTTAGTCTGTGTGAGAGCATTGAAACTCACAACTCCTCTTTCATTGAGAACTAATCAAACACAAGTTGCCTCTTCATTGTCACCAGTTAAGAGCTCCCTTTGCATAAGGACACACCGCCATCAGTATTTAAGTACCTA
This sequence comes from Acropternis orthonyx, assembly GCA_035583155.1. Lineage (NCBI taxonomy): Eukaryota > Metazoa > Chordata > Aves > Passeriformes > Rhinocryptidae > Acropternis > Acropternis orthonyx. The sequence continues at coordinate 110,835,913 of JAWWEU010000111.1, forward strand.
TGGCTTAGAATTTATCAGACTTTGGGCACTTCCATGATTCTGTTAAACATATTGATGCTTCAGGTTTTAAACCTCTTACTGAAAAAGTATGTACTAAACTTCTACTGGGAAAAACGGAGAGGGATGAAGATTCATCTCTAGTATTTTATTCTGTAGCAAACTCCACATTGTCCTATTATTCTTATTTCTTTCATAGAATCATAAAATCATAGAACTAGAAGGGACCTTAGAGATCATCTAGTTTCAACCCCCTACAAACACAGGGATACCTTTCACTTGTTCAGGTTGCTCAGCGCAACACTTGAACACTTCCAGGGATGGGGCAGCCACAACTTCTCTGGGCAACCTGTTCCAGTGCCTCACCATCCTCCCAGAGAACAATTTCTTTCTGATATCTAATCTAAACCTACTCTCTTTCAGTTTGAAACCAATTCCCCTTTGTCCTATCACTCCATACCTCTGCAAAAAATCTCCATCTTTTGCGTAGGATCCCTTCAGGTACCTAAGGGCTGTATTTAGGTCACCCTGATTGTTCAGCCCTCTCTTCTCCAGGCTGAACATTTCCGAGTTAACACACCCATGGGAAATCCTTGGGCTGGATATGAATCTGTGGTGTTATATCCTACATAAACCTGGAGTTAAAGGTGGTCCTTGTTTGAAAGGGTTCATACTCTGCAGTCTACTCTTAGCCAAGCAAGCCAGGCTTGAAGTGCTGTAGATATTCTTGTATTTTTTTTCAGGTATTTTTTTCTTAAATACATCTGCAACATGAATGCTGTGCATTCAGACCATGTATGTTGAAGCTAACTGAGCCTCCAAAATGCAGTTTTAACTTAAATTATCATTGATTTAGTAATGGAATACAGCACCTTGTTGGAATTGCACCAACCTGTGGTGCCTGTGGTGACATGTCACCTGTCATAATGGACAAACCACAGGTACATTGGAAATTGCCAGTGCTTGGGAGAATGAACTATTTAGACTCAAATTCAGATATCCCAGGGATTGTTTGTAATAAGATCAAGCTTTTTATTTATCACTTTTCACATTAAATATTCTTTCACAGCCAGGAATTCTGAGTCACACAGAGGAAAGAGTCCTAAATTGGGAAATGGAGTCCAAGTTGCCCAGCTTTTGAGTCCTACACTCAGTCCTCAGACTCAGATTCCTCTAGGCAGACACCACTTACCTGAGCTAACATGATCTTTGCTTGTGGTGAAGCTTTTGCTCGAGGACATCCTTTTCAAGACGTCAGGGTCCTGGTCCAGAACTGTGAGCGTGGCTTGGCGGTTCAGGGCTGGCCACTCCAGCACAGCATCATTCTCTCCACTGCACAGGTGAAAGGCAATGCGAGCGTAGCCACTGCTGTTGTAGTTGGGTAACATAGTTATGCCAAACCCATAACCCTCCGGGCTATAAAACCGGGGGCTCTGAATAACACCAATGGATGTGTTCTTAAGGATTTCACTGAAATTCCGAATGACCCACACAGCTGTGGGGCAGGGGGTCTCTGTCAGTGTGACATCATCGATAGCAATCCCACCAGAGGAAGAGCTGGGGTTGCCCTTCAGTCCTTGGAAGAGGTAACGGAACTTCTTCCGAGCGTCAAGGGTTACATGGGCAATTTTCCAGTTGGAGTCACTGTCCGCTTTGGTAAAAGGAAAGCAAAACATTGCCATAAGTGTGATCAGAGATATTATGAAGGAAGTTGTTCCCAGTCATCCATTTCAGCTATAATTTTAGACAACTGGACCTCTCACGGAGTCCTGAGGGCTAGAGAGCTGAAGCTGATATTGTGATTATAATATACCCACATTGTTTTGTCATCTAAATGCTTTGGACATGTTGTACAAGGAACTGTCCACACATATGGGATTGACAGTCTCTAGTATAAAGGGCAACAGGCTAAGGGTTAAGAAGCAAGAGGATGGGAATCACTGACCCAATGTGTTACAATTAGCTGTTCCTGACACTTTTGCGTGGATTTATCCTGCCCTGCAAACTGCTGCAGCCTGATAAAGGCAGGTCCTGTCGTAATAAGTCTTGAGTTTTGACAACATAAAACATGATCCAGTTGTTTGGCTGAATTTGTCCTATTTAGTAAAATCCCACTGAGTGGGAATCCACTTCACATTTCCAAAACTGCTTATGCTTTTATATTTCCAACTGTCTAAAAATCAGACTGGGGTTCTTATTGACTGCAGAGGAGCACAAGTATTACATTTGAACAGCTCATTATTAGATCATATAAGAGCCAGTGATATGATCTCCAGCACAGCTTGGAATCCCTCTCAATCACTGACTATAACATAGTATTAGGAATGCTGTGATTTCTGCTGTGAAGCACCTAAATTACATTATTAGAACCCACAGTTTGTCTACTCTCATGTAATACCAAAATCCTCAGCCATATTGCAAAACATTCTGGCAGCTTTGGGAAATTTTTTTTGTTTCTGAGCCAATCCTCTGCATTCACGGCCACAATAATACAACTCCTCTCTACCCAAGCATTCATCTAATTTCCAAAATTACCTTGAAAGGTTTGGATTTTCCTCATCTTGCGAACATTCCCAGTGCCATCATCCTCCTTAAGCCAGATGATCAGTTTGTCAGAGGGGTTTCCTGTGGTCCTGTAGAAGAACTGGAGGCACTGCTGAGTTCTCTTTGGGTAAAGGATTCGCGACTCCAGGACTGCCACCTCCTCTGGCATGCCAGAGCTGGTGTCAAAGTACATGAAATAGCCAGCATCTGGGAAGAAAGGATAGGCTCTCACTGTCTCTCTCCAGATTTTCACTAGCTGGATGGTGTAAATTGATCATTTCAACTTCACTCTTTCAATAGTCAGAAGAGTAGTGCTTAACATGAATAGTAGAGGAAATGGTATGTGACAACCATCCAGGACAGACCAGGATAAGAACAGCAGTAGCACTTTACCATATTTATGGAACTGACTGCTCTCAGCTTGTGTCAATTTTGCATTAGTTGGTCTAATTGGAAGTTGTATTCCTCAGGAATGTCAGAGATATATGAGACAGAGGATTCAGTGCTGACCACAAGCAATGAGTAAATACATTTTGAGTTTCACTTGATTTATACTGAAGATAATATAAAGATGAGATTCTAAGAGGTTATATGCTATAATACCTTGTAAAGATAATTTCTTATCAGCAGTAACAATAATAAAAAAGAATTGTACACAAAACTAGTTCTGTCCTGACCTTGAACATGAAGACACACCTATTTTATAGCTTGCCCAAAGAGTTAGAAAACTCAGTTTCTCACTCTAGGGAAATTATTTAAGAATTCCTGTCCCTCTAGCTTAATTTCCCATTAAGATTTTTTGAAGTGTGCTTTACTTTAGATTTGAAGTGTCTGCTTTCATCCTTATATTTACAAGGATTTACCATTTGCACACGTATCGTATCTTGGTATCATTTGAAGTTGTGATGTCAAATCTATATGGTGTTGCTTTTCACTTATTCATTGCTCTTCATTACAGTCAATGGTAAAATTAATAATACTTTTAGTTGTTGTGTGAAAGTTTCCTCTGTTGGAGGCTGGTTCCATTGAGACTTGTCCAAGATAACACATCACAGAATTACAGGGTGGTTTTGGGTTGGAAAGGACCTTAAAGATCATCTCCTTCCAACAGTTAAATCTGTAGCTGCATGAAGGCAGCACAGCCTCCTGCATGGTTAGCGGAGCTGTTTGAGCTGTTTATCAGGTTTTCTCGAACCGGGTCAGGGGAATATTTTCCATTCCCTCCCACGTGGGTAGCAGTGCTTTGAACACATCCATAGAAACGTTGCCAAAGGTACCTAATCACTCTGTGCAATGTATGACACTTCACCTTAAGTTAAATTTATTTTAAATTAAAGTGTATTAAATATAAGTATGTTCACTCTTGCTCCAAGTGAGAAACAGGGCCATGAGCCTGTTGTTGAAATTATTGTAGTAACAGAGCCGCAGATGACCTCGACTCTATCTCTTTTTTGATAAGAAAGTCAAATAAAGTCAACATCAAGCATCTATGGCAATCAAAATATGGCCCTAGCAGACTTCAGCAGACTCCCTAAATGTTAAGCTGTGCTTTCCCTCATTCAGTTTAGCTGGCAATGAGTCAAAAACCCAGGACACAAAAACTGTCTGGGAGAAATTTGATCCACACTTATTAGAAAATTAGAATTTGCCCCAACTTGAGAAGACTGCAGAACCAGTTATCAAAAAAAGGTTAAACTTCTGATGGAGTCAATGACCCTATGGAGGTGCCAAAAGGAGAGACACTCCCCACTCATCAAATTCATTTTAACACTCTGTAGATCCTCAGAGGCACCCACCCCTCGCCATTAAGCCTTCAATAGTTCTTTTGTAGTGAGTCACTACATTCTAAAGCCCAAGTGCAAGTTAAGTGCCTGGTTCAGACAGATTGGATTTTACCCAAAAAACTCAAACAATTCAGTTAAATTAATTTTTCAGTTACAATTGTACTGTACAGAGTGAGAAAAAAGAGAGAATTAAGAGGCAGTAGGGGTTAGAAGCATGTATTTCTAGAAGCTGTCAGATGGTTTTCTTGGACCTGACTGACAAGTACCAGCACTGCAAGAAGTTGGGGATTTGTTCTTTCCAGTGGGGTCACATGAGGGGAATATCCTACTCCTGAGTGCAGCAAGTCAAAGTTTCTCTTTATCAAAGACTAACAAAGCGTAAATGAATGTGTTTTAGGTCAGGATTCCTTTCCCCTGCACGTAGGCAAAATTTACCGCAGAAGTCACGTTTTTCTTGCAAGTGTGTAATAGTTTACCCTGTCTAAATAATAACGAATAAGGCTCTTGCTTTTCAGAACTGCCTGTTGGGATTTAGTCTTTATTCTCAGTTGTAAGCTAGAACCTTGTGGCTGTGACTGAGGCTGGCTCCAACCATTTTGAGATCTTATTCCTTTTAAAAAATGGCAAAATTACCACTTGAAAAGAAAAATTTTCCCTAAATTACTACCATTACTTTGTGATGTTCTTCTGCTTCCAGAACCAACACTCCTCAAGCTTAACTAACCATGTGCATTGCAAACACATTTATGAGTGGCTATAAGTGCTGTTTCATTCTTATCATGAGGAAAAATAACTCTTAATCAGACCTTGAAAGTTGCAGTATATTATTTTCCATGCTATATTTAAAAGGCTTCTAGTTGAGATTGCTCTTTGTCCCCTTTTATCTTGCTGGTGTGGAGAATATTTCACTAAGTTGAAAAAGTTTGGTGAGAGCACGAGTGCAAACATAAACTCACAGTCAAAGGGTCAAGAAAAGTGAGAAGAAAAAGGGCTTTCTGCTTAACTGAAAACATTACAACTCAGATCTTTTCTGGGTTGTGCCTTAAATATGGTCACTTAATCTTGTGTTTTTAGAGTAGCCAATGGTGTTTTTTTCCAAGGGTTGGCAACGACAGGTTCAGAGAAGTTGTTAAAGATTCAGTATTTAAAGCACACAGATATGTACGAGGGACTATTACTGCAGCTAAGCCTTTTTCCATAGAGAAGTGTTCTGTTACTTTGGGTTACCTCTGCAGCGCCCAGAAAGTGTGTGGTCCTCCTGCCCTGTCACACTGCTCTGCTGATGGACCCAGTCCAGGTTATCTCTGGTGCCCTGGATCATACCGCAGATGTTGGCAAACTCAAAAGAACACTGGTCCAAAAAGGTATGAGTTGAAGCTGAAAAGAATGAAAATGCACACATGGTCACCTCTGAACAGTATCTCATTAAAATTTCTGCTCTATTTTTATTGGGGTTTTTATACACTAGTAAAAACATCCTGTGGAGAAGACAATCCTCACATTAGCAGATGTGAGCCAAACAACTCAAAAGAGGAAACATTTGATTTCTGGAGCGATTCCCTGCATAAAGACAACAACAGCTGACCACTTTGCAGAAGGTTAACAAATACCCATGTGGTAGTGACTGATGGTGTCTTTGTGCCTGTTTATCAGCCTTGGAGAGACAAGTCTCTCTGTGCCCCTGGGGGTGTATTTAACCATTCCTTGACTGAGGTTATTGCTCTTCATGTCTCACTTCTCTGCTTGATGAGCATTATTCTTCCACTTCAAGCAAAGCCTATGCCGCTTCAACTGAGTTTTCCTGCCAGGTGATGCTCCTGCTGACAGATCCTTGGGGACAATAACTTTGCAATGACAACTATGATCAGTGATAACATCTTCAACTAGGTTAGCAAAATAGACAGAGTTGGGCCCTAGACTTAGAAAATCTCAGGTACAAAATAATCTAATTAAGATGAAATGCCAGTAAAAGAGGACAAAGTGAAGTTCCATTCACCTCACAAAAGCACAGCAAAGCTGCCCACACACCAGCAGTACTCAGCCACAGGTCTGAGCCCCTAGGAGCAGCATGGAAGAAAAGATACAAATGGACTGACTTTCCTTGACTAACTTCCACAAGTGTAATGACAGCAGAACCAAAGAGAGGCATGAGGAGAGAATAAGCTGTTTGTGTCTGCACACCACAGGTCCTGTCCCATCCCTCCTCGAGCATACCTAAGAAGAATTTTCATGGTTTTAGAGACATAAAGGAGGTGAGCATGGCTCAAGTATAATCAAATAAAGAGTTTGCCATGGTTAAATTATGACTTACTGCAGTTGTACATGCGATTCAGTCTTTCCAGATCAATGGCACTGAAGTCCAGACGTTGTCCAATTATGTCATCAAATACTGGTATCTTTGCCGTGATTGTGGGGACGTTCTCATTTTTGTTAAATGAAAGTGATTCATAGTGCATCAATGATTCGTAGTCATAGGGGGTGTTCAGATCAGTGATGTAGCTGTCATTATACGTCACAAAATTGTGCTCTTTGCCTGGTAAAAGAACAGAAAAGTGCTTCATTTTTAGAGAAATTGGAAAGGGGATGGTTTCAGAATGGCACTCTGGATACAGTTTTCTAAAGCAGAATTAATATATCCAAAAACAATTATTTTACAGGTTAATATTCTAACTTAGCAAGATTTTTGTTTGCCATCTGGACAACAAAGCAGTGCCTTTAGATTGCAGTTCTGTGCCCTCACAGGTGGCTTCAGTAACTTCAAAATCAAATATCAATGAGCTGTAAAGAATGGGCTATATAAAAGGTCAGATTAGATGGTCTAATAGTAAGGATCCTGAAGGATTAATCTTAAGTATTAAGGTATCCATTCCAGAACCTGTGAATATTGATGCAAACATATTCCAGGATATTAGATCATATATATGGACAAAGAGAATCCCTGGAGCCCTCCGCTCACTAAGGGGACAGATACGATAGTCCTGGAGTGCCTTCAGGTTCTATTCTTCTTTGAAGCAAAGAATGCATTAGCAATCTAAGGGGGGGAAAAGAAAGATGTTTTTACCCTAGATGTACAGTACTGATATGATATTTCTATTGAAATGTCTTTTGGAAACATGTTTCTCATGGTTTGTTAGTGGAATTATTTGTCAATAGATAAAGTTTTTCCTTATGAAGGTGTCTGCTAGGGCAGAGAGAGGGAGCCATTTCACATTCTTTGGTATGGTAGTAACGAGAAATTGCCAGTTACCTTTCCGACTACAAATCACAGTTTTAGAATATCTGACATTCTTTCTCAAAGAAGAAACAGCACATTATTGTGCTAGTAGATAATTACAGCTACTCTGCATAAAGACTGCCCTTCCCTTCTGCAAACCATAAAGGTCCTCAGTCCAAGGCTTGAGATTATATAAGAGCTTGGGATTGTTTTCTTACAGATACTTGAATTGCACCTTTTAACAAAAATTAAAACAACCCACCCTCCTTTAGTCAATCCCTTTCAAATAAATCATTGTTAAGTAATACAGAACCAGATCTCAGAGGGGACAGCAGGAGAAACTGAACCTGAAGGCAAAAACTGGCAGAGACACACTGGGCAGGAGAGACCAGGATAGAGTTCTATTTTATGTAACCCATCAGATCTAATAATGTTGAGGCTTTTTCATGGGCAAAGGGATTATTTCCAGTTTCAGAAAAGCTGGAATGTCTGAGTATAAAAACCTTTTAGATTTTGAGAGAACCTGTGATTAAAGAAGAGTTACCTCAAAGCTCACTATCTAAGTTTACAATTTGCATTAAATGGCAAAAAAAACCCCAGACTCAGAGAGAGGGGAAGTGATTTGTTCAAAATTAAGACATCACACCAGTCCTGTAGCCAAGATGAAATAAAGTCCCTTGACTCCCAAGCAGGGTCTCTCAGTTCTGGACTTAGACAGTCTCCAGTCTTTGACCAGAAGTTGTACCAAAGTGTGTTGATTTGCAGTGGTCTCAGATGCAGTCCCCTATTTCTAAAGTTATATCTTTAGGAAGGTCTTAAAATTTAGGAGTGAAAATGAGGTACTGATACATCTGCACTCCACAAAATCTGACTTGAAGGTTAATACCCACCTGGAATAATTTCATCCCACCAGATTTTCACATAGTCATCCCGGTCTGTCCTTGACTGCTCGTGGTAAAATCCTAAAGCATGCAGGATCTCATGTTCCACAATCGCTCTGTAGTCACACCTTTCCCCAATTGAGAGGGTCTGTCCAGTCTTCAGGTCCCCCACCATGGACCAACACCTGAGAAAGAGAGAGAGCTTTCTCTGTTAAGTCGAGTTTTCTTCCCTGTGTTTAAGTTCTCAGTCTGCTCACTAAGTTAAAAGTAACATAATAGAAGTTTTAAGTATAAAAGGAGTAATATAAATAATTACTTAGATGATGATCGCATACCTTGATACTCTACAGATACTGCACTCTGAAGGCAGACAACTTCCAAAAACACACTATCACTTGCATGAGGCCAGTGTTTTACTTATCCTCTATGTTAGACCATCCAACCATAGATTTTTGATACACAGAAGTCGAGTCCTACAATCAGCTGCCATTTTGCCAAGAAACATAATAGATACAGAGATTCAGTAAACTCATCAAGACAGACTGAGTTGTTCTGCAATCACCTGCTAGAGAAAAGATCCGAGAGGATTTCAAATAGCTGCATCTGGTTCTTTTTAACAGCAGCTATGCCTTGCATTGGACAGAGGTGTGAAATTATATTTTTCTGTGAGTGCCAAGCCCCTCATCCACAATTCAGCAGAAACTCATCGTAAGTGATGAGGAAAGGAGCTCCTCAGCCAATTTGTTGGGAACTTTTTAGTGCAGACTAAGGGTGATGTGAGAAGCAAGTGCTAAAAGAGCATCTGCTTTGGCTGCAGCTTCATTTGCCCGTCACAAAGTAGGGTCTGGTTGAGTTTGCTGAAGGAGCTCTGAACACACTGATGTGAGTACTGAATAAAAAGAGCTTGAGCCTACAATTTCAAGAATAGCCGCTACCAGGAGACTTCCAGTATCAGGCTCTGCAGCAACAATTTGTCAAAAATCATGGTGCTTGTAGTCTTGTAAGAGAAATGTCATAGGACGCATTACCCAAAAAAGGGCTGAGGGCAGGAATATCAGTGTCTATAGACATTTAGGAAGTTCTGGGAAAACAAGAAATATTGACAGCTGACATAGTGAGAAGATTTCTGTGCTTTTCTGTATTTTCTTTCAAAACTCATTTAGCTGTAAGAAATAAAAGAAAATCCTTCCAGTTTCTCCTTGAATCTCTGCATATAAAACCCTTCTGGATTTTGAGAGAACCCTTCATTAAAGAAGAGCCACATCAAAACAATAGAACTATTACAGTAAATAGGCTTTTCATGTCTATTTTTTTTGACCTGTCTTCCAAAGATTTCAAAATCTAAATTCTAGCTATTCATGCCCTTGGTAAGTCAAGAGGATGCACATGGGGGTTGTTTCACTCTCCACCGGAACGGAAAACAACCCTAGGTAGGTAAGTGGAAGAAGTTGAAGAAGAACCAGCAATTCTGGCATTCATCTTATTGAAGACACCTTTTAAATATCAGATTCCCATCCCAACTTCATCATCTAAATAGCCTCTGTAGAGGGAGGCAGCTGCTTATAAGTTTTGTGTCTATAAAGGTAAGATGGATTGTTTACTTGGTGGCCTCTTTCCTTCTGCTGACAATGAACCTTTAGAGTGGTGAAGTCAAATGGAATGAATTCTCAGCTCATTCCACACAGCAAAACCAAACAGAAATTGATATAACCCTCACCCATCTTCTTTTCTAAAGATGATGTAGGTTCCTTCTCCTTCATATGGCTTGAAATCAACACAGGACTTCAGGCGGAACATTTCAAATGCCTGGAGAATTACTGCTTTGGCATTCAGATCTGGAAAACAGGTACCTTTAACAAACTGCAGATCACTCACTCTAGAGGGGTGATACATGCATGGGACCAAAAGACAGATGATTGAAAAGAAAAAAATATTGAATCTGATTCAATTGTCATATTTTTATGTCAGTTGTAGAAGAAAGAAAAATGGTTTTTATATAAACGAGTGAGTTTATCTAGTTATTAGGGAATTCTAAAATTTTAGCAGGAGAAAATCAGTTTTGGAAAAGGCAGATTTTTTATCACAGTGACTCCAGTGCAAATAAGGATTGGAGCTAAAACCTGAATAAAGCACCTGCATTACCTAGGTCATCACCCAGAATATAGGGAATGGGGAACTTCCATCTGGAGTTCTCATTTCTTAGGCCATTTCGCTGATCTTTCTGAAAATGGAATAGACAGCTGGTGATGCATCTGCTGTGGGGAGATGAGCTGATTTGTAGCAAAAATACAATTAGTGCAAGTGACAGAAATTTTTAAATTACTTACAGAGAGCAAGATATCACCCTGAAAGAGGTCCAGACCAGCAGCTGGAAAGCAATTTAATGAAAGATAATGTAAATGAAACATTAAAGGTATTTCATTTCATAAACTATATTGAACCTTCTTATACAAGGCTAATGTCCCTTGGCCTTTACAGAAAATATATAAGCACCAGCCTCTGTACACTCAAATACGGATAATGATAAAAGTAAAAGCAGTTTCTACTCAATATTTACTACTTGGCAATGTCTGCACTTGTGGTGGCAGAAATCTGGTGGCCACCATTATCCATGTCTCATTTGGTAACCCCTTGCTTGCTCTCAGGCAGTGACAAGTATTGTGCAGAGAGACAGTGCCCTGGAGAACATAGTAATATTGAGCAATACCTGAGGAAGAATATTGCACAGGGCACCATCAAAGGAAATAGGAAAATTCACAGGAAATAAAAAACATGGAGGAAGACAGTAACAGTGTGCTGTGTCTCTTCCCTTTATTTCTTACCACTTATTTACAAGTTCAAAAACAGTTGTTTTTCATCTTTGAAAAACTTTATAAAAATCGGATGAAGATGGGCAGAAAATGCTCTTGGGACTCCAGAGCCCTTCCAATTGATACAGTTTTGTTTCTGCCTTGACACTGTGAGTCTGTCCAAACTTCAGAAATTACTGACTTCTGCATCCCTTGTTTACATAAGGTTATAGTCCTGGGAAAGATTCAGGTGTCACAGCCAGAAGAAGGTAATTCAGAACTCAATTAATTATATTTCTCTTGTTAGCATGAGCTACCTACCATCAGTCTTTTTTACAACACAGAAAACTCAGCATTTTGCTCACAAATTTTCAGGCCTCATGAGAATTTAGACATGAACTCACCCAAGTTGATATTGGGAATATCTTTGAATATCTCACCAGCTTCAGCATCTGCAAGACAGACAAAACATTATGTGTTCGGGTGTGGTGGCACACAGCAAACAGAAGAAAATGCTTCAAAACTCAGACCAGCTCACACAGCACTTACCAGCTACACTGGAGTGGTGCCCCACCTGAAAGAGAATGAAATACAACCAGCATAAGGTATGAGATATCTGTGGACTGAGAGGAGTCTGTAGAATTTGGGTTTTACTCAGAGTCTATAGAAATCAGGCTTTACTTACAGAGACAGGAGAACCACAAACATAACACAGTAGAAGCGTCAGGCACAGTGGGAAGATGTTGGAGCCCATTTTTGCAATGGGAAAAGAAGCTGGTCCTTCTCATCTCTTGCAATATATAGGGAATGCTGCTGAGCTTTCTGTGGAGCATCATCCAATCAGCATCAGACTTTTCACCTTTGAAACATTATTGTAACAGCAAAATTTTCCACCTGAATGGCACATGATGGCATTGCTTTTATCAACTACCTAAGTCCACTTTGGAGGGACATTACAAAGAGGAATGTGGTAGCTTCACAGCTGGTGAAAGACCCACACAGACTTCACATAAGACGTTCTCAATCAGGCCCAAAGTTGCTGACTCCTTCCATTGTGCTTGTTATCTGTCAGCACTATGATCTTGAGTGCACATGAGAAAAGCCACACTCTTAAGCAGAATTGCTCCAGGTATATAGCACTCCAGTGCCATTAGAATTAGGCCCAGTGCTATCTTCAATTAATAAGTAACATCACATTGTAAAGATTAGAGGTACAAGAGATATGACTATCAATGCCGTGACAGTGCTTTCCTACAGCTGATTCTGTTCCAGAACTGAGGCCCCCGCAATGCACAACAGGCCACTCTCTGCCTTTAGAAGTGTTCACATACATCAGTAGATCCTTGGCCTTCCAGCTTGATGTTCCTTTTTTTCTGAGATTTTTTTTCAGAGATCAGACACTCTTGTCCTGCCCTTTGCTGTCTTCTTTCTTCCGGGGACACGGAGCAGGAAGGGCACATGGACTAACTGAGACAAGGCTCCAGAAATCTCTAGTCCTCTCACAGCTCCTGCACTGTTCCTATTGTCCCCTTGCAAATGTCCCATGTGCCCTAGAGTGCCTCAGTGCCCTTAACTTAGGCAATGGAATCCTGCTTTCTCACTTCACATCTGAAATTCCAAGACACAAAAGTCAGCATGCCCACCTCTGTGTTCAGCAATTAGGTAGGAAAAGGCTTGTACTGTGGACACCACCACCCACAACACAACGCAGAGGGCTTGACTGGGAAGAGAAGAAAAAGTGCTCTGGAAGTGCTTCACACACTGCACCCAGCAGTGCTGGTGGGAGACACTGGATTTCACTGTGAAGAAACCTCAAATGAAAGGTTTTGAGTGGGAAGTGTGCCTGGCCTAGGAAGGAGCCAGTCCTTCAACCCAAGCAACATATTTTCCTCCAAACAAATCAAAGTAGGAAGCTATTGGTAAGAGGTCACATTGCAGAGGAAAAATTATGGGAACTTTTCTTGTTTTGAGAAGAAAGGCCCCAGAGGACTGATCTTTCATGTGGCATACATGGGTCTTCTTCAACACTTGCTTTTAGGAATGATTGTTTTGAAGGACACTGGTACCTAGTCTGAACAGGATAAACTCCTAGTAAAAGAGAAGCATGCCTCAAGATACATCATCTTTTCACAGATGAGCAAAGAGAGTCAAAATGCATCACAAAGGCCATATTAACAGATGTGCAGCAGTGGATGTGAGAAGCAAACAAAAATTTGAAGCAAAATCAGAGCAATCTGAAAAACATTGGTTGTAGTCCCCTTCACTTCAAACTAACCCAAGAACCTAAAAAGGATATCTAAAGAAAAGGCATTCTGAGGGCATATATTTGCTCTCATATATAAAATGGCTCTCCTGTAGCCCCTTTAGGCACTGGAAGGGGCTCTAAGGTCTCCCTGGAACCTTCTCTTCTCCAGGCTGAACAGCCCCAGCTCTCTCAGCCTGTCTCCACAGCAGAGGTGCTGCAGGACCTGTTTCATTTTGCCCTTTCTGGAGGGCAGTGCATGTACATTCTTCATGTGGCTGCAGTTCCTGTAAAGAAGTTGGTGATGGGAAATGCTGTTACTCTTCCTCTCTGGGTAGCCCCTGCTCAATCCATGTAGGAAGGGGAGTAGCAGCAGAAGAGAGCACAGGAAAGTACAGCGGGTGCCTTATACCCTCATACACTTGTATGAAGTGCCAAAAATTGCTGTGCATGAGTATTCCCACACCCAGTGGCAGAGCTACACTGGATTCCAAGGCACAGGCACTAAATGGTGTCACTAAATGCAGATTTGATTAATCTGTTTGCACTGGTTTTGACTCCAGGGTAACACAAATTCCAAAACAGAAATGTGGCTCAGGTATTTATGTCCTTCATAGAAGCAAGAATGAAAACAGATGTCTCCTGAGTTGGAAAAACTATCATATCAAAGTGGTACCAACCAAATTGTTAATAAAGAATTACCAATCCAGTTTCTCAAATTTCAGGTAAGTCTGGTCCCCTTCATAGAGTTTGAAATCAACACAATACTGAACTTATCAAACACAGGTTAACAACCTCAACACTTAGATCTGAAACACAAAGCAGAGGATAACAGCAGTACATGTTCTGTTTTAAAAGTATTATAAATATCCATAATTCTAGATAGAAGGAAAGAGTAAGTGTGCATTAAAAAGAGGAACGTGTGTAAAAATTATCTATCTGGATAAAAGAGCAGGAGCAAAATTCCCTGACTGGAGTAATTTTGGCAGAGGGCATAAGGAGAGATAGTGTCTTTTGTTAGATAAACCAATAGTATAAAGATCTGAGATAGCTGAGACAAACAAGTAGGCTTTTGGACTTCCAGGGCATTCCCCATGTATTGTTGGGAAATTTTATTGCATGTTATAATATAATCTCAAGTATTGTCAACTTTCAGCTTGGGACCAGTAAAAACAGGAGAGATACATATAATTTCAACAGGGATTTACTATTTGTTTTTTCTCCTAGATTACTGAAAACTTAAAATAGTGTCTAAAATTAGATGAAAACAAGGATAATGCTCTGAACATTTTTACTTAGAAAATATATGCATATGGCTTGTACTAAACTGGGACTGTAAGAAGACATAAGGAACAAAGGGTAAAGGAGATCAACATGCATGGCCTTCAGATTAGGATTCCCTGACTTCATTGCTGACACTGCACTACACGGACAGTGCTTTGCTGAGCACAACTCCTGCTCTTCATGAGCAGCATAGGTGACCAAGGGAATGGAGAACCCAGATCCTGAAGCCTCACAGGGATCAAACATGGATCACTCATAGAATCACAACACTTACCATGGCAGAAAAACATCTCTGCTGTTTGTGCTACCCAACATAGGCTTGCCAAGCCAGAATTCAAATTGTAAAGAGTGACACTGACATCCTGCACATTTACATTTACATTTACATCCCTGCACCTGCCCTGCTCTCAAGGGAAGTAGCACCAAAATCACCACCACCACCAGCTCTATAAAGCTCTTCTTGCCATCCGTGACACTCCAGGAACAGCGGCCGCCCACCTGTGTTTGCCATTGGTGCAACAGCCCCCTTGTCCAGCACAGCACTGCTGCCCACCTCCCACCATGGAAGCTTCTCATTCTCCAGACCAAGCCAATGTTACTTCATTCGCTGCCACAGTTGTGGGAATTGTCACTCTTGAGGCATTTGCTGGCATGTGGATAAATGCTTTCATGGTTTCTGTGATTTGCATGGCTTGGGTCAAAAAGAAAACCTTGAACTCCAATGAGAAGATCTTGCTGGTTTTGGGATGCTCCAGGTTTTGGTATTTGTGCATTGGATGGGTATATGCCTTTCTTTCAATAATTTATCCCAAATACCTTTATGTCCACCCCACACTTCAACTTGTTGTGTGTATTTGTACGTTTCTTAATTATTTCAGCTTTTGTGTTTCAGCCTGTCTTTGTGTCTTCTATTGTATAAAAATTACAAATTTCAGGAACAGCTTCTTCATCTATCTGAAAGTAAAAATTGACAGGATTGTGCCCTGGCTCTTGCTAGGTTCAGTACTTTTAGCCTTGGCTATTGGCACCCTTGCCTATGATATTTCTGAAAATCTGCACAGTAAGAATGATAATTCCAGTCGTCGAGGAAATTTTTGGGAAGAAAGTATCAAAATGGAGGAACATTTGTTCAATGTTTATTTTCTCACTGGCTTCGGATATGCTGCTTCATTCACAGCAGTCGTCTTCTCTGCCCTTCTCCTTCTCTTTTCCCTCTGGAGACACAAATGCAACATGCAGACAAACTCCATGGAGGACCTCAGCATGGATGCCCACATCAAAGCTATGAGATCTGTTGTCTCCTTCTTACTAATGTACAGTATCAACTTTATATGTTTGATCTTGACAATAATTTATTCTGCTGAGAAGAATGGAAATGTCATAATGTTTCTTGTATTTGTGTATCTGTATGCTTTTCCGGGTGTGCATTCCCTTCTTTTAATTTTCAGCAATCCCAAACTGGAAAACACACTGCTAAGGATTCTGCCTTCTGTGAAGTGTAAGGTTCTCATGAGGTAGGAACCATAACAAAAGCTGGAGACCTTGCGAAATGCTGATCTTTCCCTATAGAAACCAAGTAATTTAAACTCTAATGGAACTTTCCAGCCATTGTAGATGATACAGATGTTCATTCTTTCCTGTCTAAGTTAAGCAAACTCCATTTGTATTTAATGAACTAAATTACTGTAATTTAAATAAATTATTATTATTGTTGTTGTTTGACTTAGATAAATCTTTGAGTTATAGCATTGTTATTAACAAAGTAATTTAGGCCTGGTTGTAGGAACGAGGCCTAAATCCCTGACATAGGTGGTGAGGGGATCAATGTGGGCATGATAGTCTGCTGATGGGGTGAGAGATTATCCGGTAGAGGCCTCTTACTGCTGCTCTGTTCTGCCTTTGTGCAAGACCCTCTATAATCAAAACCCTTTATATCCTTTATTTGCATATAAGATGGCTGGTCCCCAACATTCAAGATGGATTTTGACCTCCACTTCTCCCTAAAGTATAAATTTGGCATTTGAAATCCTCCATGGCAGAGAATGAGAATATGACCCCCCTTTGCAAACAGGTCAACAGGATTGCTTCACTCTGCCCCCCAAAAGCAGGGACAGCTCTTTGGTAAGATATGCTCCCCCAACTGTGTCAGATTGTACCCTGGTGAAATCGAGTTTGTAGGCTTAATTGATGGTAAAATTAAGATTAAAGAATTACCAATTGTTCTTTTTTTAAAAAACATATTTAACACTAATCCAGTAACTGCATTTAACAATGGCAATTCCAAATTTGTATTTCTGCAATAAAATGCACTATTTGTGAGTCTGTGATTGTGAAACTTCTTACTGAATGTGAAGAGATTTACAGTGTTGAATTGGCTGTAATCAGAAATTAAGCCCAGCTGCGTCCAGGCCCTTTGATCTCTGAAGACCAGCAGTAATGAAAGTGAGTTTATTTTCTGCCAGACTATTACGCTTTTCATGTAACAGAAAAATATACAATCTGACACAAATGCTTTGGCATTTGCGGAATGAAATGACTGAACTAAGCAGCAGGTTTATATGTCTGTTTTGGTTTACATTGATTTCTGCTGTGATTCTGTTCTAGTGTAATATGATGAGCTGTATCACTGTGTGCAGTGGTTGATAACTGATGTGTGAAAATGTTGCTCTCTATCACTGTCCAGAGGTGGTCACTGACACACAAACAGCAATGCAGGAATGGCTGTGGGAGCACAGGTGGGTGCAGAACCCACTTCCCATGCCAGCCCTGTGTGTCCTCTCTGCCCCATTTCCTGCATGAATGGGATTGATCTGTGTGGCTGCTCTCCTGGTCTGTTTTTACTTGTAGATGAGATTGACTTTTCCCAGTGGACTCTGGCTCAGTAATACCACTAGGAAAGAGCGTTTGTGCTGGATCAGGGGAAGAGTGTGAGGAGGAAGGAGTAGAGGAGACAACTTGTTAGGAACAGACTGCAATCCTCATTCTCTTTTCCCTTGTGCTGCTGAGGGGGAGGAGGTAGAGAAGCTTGAAATGAAAGAGTCAAGTTGAGCCTGGGATGAATGGGGGATGAAGGCAGCAGGTTCTAGTTTTGTTTCTTCCTCACCACCCTATTCTAGTTTCAATTGGTAATAAATTAAATTTGTTTTCTCCAAATTGAGTCTGTTTTCTCCATAACAGTAATTGGTGAGTGATCTTCCTGCCTTTATCTGAACCCATGAGCTTTACCATAGTATTTTTAACCCTGCCCTGTCCATCTGGAAGCTGCCCAAGGTCAACCCTCCACAGCAGGTCCTCTAAACATGAAATAGTTCCACCATGAGTAGAGCAGAACTTGAATTGGTCATTTCTGTCACCAGAAATGTCACTCAGGTCCAGAGGCAGATCTTAAGAATCTCCCCACTGAAAGGCCTTGAAAGGACAGGCACCAACACACCTCCATTCTCTCCCTGTTGTTCCTCACGCACTTCATCTTTTAAAATGACAGT
>JAWWEU010000111.1:110872437-110931138 GCA_035583155.1 Acropternis orthonyx
AGCACAGCATCACTGCCCTGTGCACCAGCCCCACTCAGCTGGACCTGGAAGGGACACGTTATCCACCAGCACAGCCAGAGATGGAGATGCAGTGGTGTGTCCAGTCCAGGGAAGCATCAGAGGTCAATGGGAAGGGCTGCCCAGTGCTGACACTCTATGGAAAACTGCTTTGGGTCACATTCCAAGTTTTTATGACTGAGGAGTGAAACAGTTAAAAATGGTTTTGCCATGGAAAATGTTGATGAGCAGAGGGACAGTTCAGGACCAGTTTCACAGCATTCCTAAGTGCAGAGATATAAACATAGCTGGGAGCACTGCTGAAAATAAGGCAATGCTCCAACACTCTTGGAAGTCACAGCTCTCATAGCAGTAAGGAGGAGCACGTTTTCTCTTTTGCTGGGACAGGAATGGGAGATTCAGGCTGTTAGACCCATGTGTCTGGTGAAAGCTCAAAATCACCATTTCAACTTCAGCCAGTAGAAGCAACTACACCCCACTATCAAGAAAAAAGAGAGGCAACATCAGAGGTTACAGGCACCTGTAGAGCCTCCTGGTCAATGCAGGACATGAAGCAAACAAGGAAATGCCAGACATCAGCAGAGCAAGCAGAACCACAGTCCCAGGTGCTTTTGTGATTCAGGTAGGAGTAAAACCATATCCCTCCCCCATAATATGGGTAACTGCTGGTCATCTCAATAACTTCAAACATTCTAATGATTTAGAGTATTGGTATATTTAAACATATTCTGCAATTTTTTTATATTTGAGATCTGATACCTAGAGACACACAGACAGAAGCACTTCTACCTCTCCCCTGTTAAGGACATTGTTTACGTTACATGTCAAGGATTCATCCTTGTAGCCATCTGCTTCCCCCATTCGCCTGTACATCACCCTGCACATCCACCTGGGATCTGCCAGTGCCTTTGCTCTGCATTGTAAGTGCTCAGAGGCACGAAACAGGCAGGACACACTACTGTTTCCCCCTTTTTTTCCCATTTTTCTTTTGAGCAGAGGTTGTGCAGTTCTCCCAAAAGCATGGTGGGTTTCTCTCAAGCTCTTCTTTCTTGTGTTCCCAGTCTTCATCTCTCTGGTCTAAGGGGATTCCTTTCATCACAGCTGTCCTGCGGTAGTCTCTGCTCTCCACCTCTGCTCTGGGAGAGAAAACAAGAGTGAGCACAGCACAGTCACATCTCTGTTCATGAGGGACCATCGACAGGGTCAGGGATTGCGTCTCAGGCTGGTAAGAACCCTGCTGCCAGCAAGACTTGAGAAAACTCTGAGGTGTGCCTGGCACGATGCAGCACCAACTTCTCCTCACAGAGACCCTCCTGGGTCCCACCACTGCCAGGATCTGGACATGGAAACACCAAGGGTAAGTCTTGTCTAAGAGAAGGCAAACCCTTTCCTCCTACTGCAGAGTTCTGATTTTGTAGGACCTCATGATTTATGGAGTTCTGTCAGAAATACCAACTATCAGGAAAAATCCTTCTTTCTATAATAGGGCAGCTCTGTCATATCAGTGCAATGCTATTCCAGCTGAGAGCATGGAGCAAAGCCAGTGGCTCCACACTGATGAGCTTCATCACATGGGCTTTCTATATCATAGAATGATAGAACAGTTTGGGTTGGAAGGGACCTTAAAGACCATCTCATTCCAACCCCCTGCCATGGGCAGGGACACCTTCCACTATCCCACGTTGCTCAGAGCTCCATCCAATCTGACCTTGAACACTTCCAGGTATGGAGCAGCCACAGCTTCTCTGGGCAACCTGTGCCAGTGCCTTACCACCCTCAGAGTGAAGAATTTCTTCCTAATGTCTAATCTAACCCTACTAACCTAGGCCATTCCCCCTTGTTGTCTCACTCCTGCCCTTGTCAAAAGTCCCTCTCCACTCTCTTGTAAGCTCTCTTCAGGTACTGAAAGGTGCTCTAAGGTCTCTGTAGACCCTATGCTTAAGAGAGGTGACTGATATCCCAAGCCTGCTGGTGTTGAAGAGGCATTTGGAAAATGCCCTTAATAACCTGTTTTAACTTTTGGTCAGCACTGAAGTGGTCAGGCCATAGGACCAAATGACTGTGGCAGGTCCCTTCCAACTGAACCATCCTGTTCTCTGCTAATAGGTATCTGCTACCATGGGCAAGAAACCTCTTTATGTAGACTTTTAAATATATGTATCTGTACACACATGAGTGTATATATATGCTCTGGGCTCAGCAGGAGCCTTTGGTGCAGGTTCAACAGTTGGCACTTTGCAGAGAGGCTGGTGGCAGGCACAGGCCATGGGTGTCTGTGCCAGCTCAGCACCATCCTGGGCAGCTCTCATAGCAACCAAGGTAAAGCCCTTATCATGCAAAGCAAATCTGATGCAAAATATGTGTTTGTTATTCAGAAGCAGCTGTTTTGAAGGCTGTTTCCTAACCTTTGCATGTCCATGCAAACCTCAGTGAGTGGCACGGATACTTGGTAGCAGAATATTCCCAATATTTACATGTTAATAATATTTACATGGCAATACATATAATATTTCCCTGTGGATGCAAACTGTCCTCAGCACAGAGCAGTGGCCCAGCCCAGGCAGGCAGGTAGTTCATGCAGCTGTTAACACCTGCGGACGGACACACAGTGTTCAAGGGTCATGGTAGTGCTAGAGGGGACTGCAGTAGGATTTAGGAAGGATTTGGATGCTCACAGCCCTGTTTAGGTATGTACATCAGCCCTTCATTTGGCACAGACCCTCAGATTAAAAAATGTAAAAGCTACTTTTTCTCTTTTTTTGCATGACAGGCAAACATCCAAAACTGACAGGGATGCTCTGCAACAAAATATTCCTCATATTTATGCACCACAGACACTGTGAGTGGAGTGCAGACCTGCCCTGTGCTGTGGAGCAGTATGTGCAGGCACACCCTTACTTCTCTGTCTGCAGCACACACTGGTACTGCCCAGCTCCCGTCAGAGGTGCTGATGCTGCCTGACCACCTCTGTGACCTTCTGCACATCTGAAGGAGAAGAAGGTAATCAAAGTTATACTAGAAATGCCAGCCATTCCAGCTCCAGGTTTGCAGATGTGAGGAAGTGAAGCCATTGTGTGAGGGTGAAGGCATTCATTGTGGTTGTTAATTATAGTGGCTGGGCTTAAAAAAAGTGTTCCTGAGTTGCAGTGATAAACTCTTGGCTGCCCACAGGCTGTGTTATGGATGTGAGATGATTGCACAGGCTTTGTGTGTCTTATAAAATGTCCTAGGCATGGGCATTCAAAACATCTTCCCAGTTATTAACCTCTGCAATCTGTGCTCCTTGCTGAGCCATGCAGCTGTGGGGTGAGTCAGGCCAGCACATGGCTCCAAAAGACAAGTTTTTCACCTTAGATCAGTCTTTCACCTCAGAAAACCCTTCATCAGCTACCTTAGTTGCCCTAGGCTGTTGCTAAGTTGTCTCAGACAAGGATGTCAATCATCCTGTCAATCAACCTGTCAATCATTCTGCCAGGCACCTCTGCCTGCCACGGGCATTGCCCACTGGCATCATCCAGGCAATTCCCCTGCCCTTGTTGTCACCTCACTGCCATGGCTCTGGTGCACAGTCAAGAGCACAGCAAGTGCTACAGATTTGTCAGGAATTACTGGTGAGGTTGGTGCAAAAAGGACAGCACTGGATATGTAAGTAATTGCTATAAAGGATTCATTGAGGTAGAGAAGCCTGCAGACTTTCACTCTCTAGGTTAGACAATATTTACCTGTGCTGGTATAGAAACCAAGCATGCCAGGAGCTGAGAACAGTACAAAGAGAAACCCCACTGCAACACCTTTCTCAAAGGTCTGGCAAACCTGAGCTTTACTACCAAACGAGGGTCTAAGTAGTAAAAAAACTAATTAGCAAAGCTTAGGTATCAGTTGCTGGTTGTTTAAATGTCTTTAAACTGAAGGTCTGAGGGTAGGAAGAGCTGCTACTTCTGTGTGGAAGGAAGGTGGTGAATAGTGAGGGTTTGCAGCATGTCAACTCCAAAATCCGCAAGGCTTTAGCTCTAAGGTGTTCTGGATATCCCATCCCTGGCAGTGTTCAAGGCCAGATGGGATAGGGCTTGGAGCAGCCAGGTCTAGTGGAAGGTGTCCCTGACCATTTCAGGGGGTTGGAACGAAATGACCTTTAAGGTCCCTGCCAACCATTCTATGATTCTGTGTTGGGTGGGCAGGTAAAATGCAAAGGTTCAAGCAGCTTCCATAATAGCCAGAGCTTAGAAACTGGAATATGTGGCTCCCCTAGAAAGTTTTCTGGGCATTGTGCAGGGGGATTTTGCAGTTTGTGTCTTTTCCTATGGAAGGGCACAGATGCTGTGTGAAGATAAAAGATGGGCACGGAGCATTTCAGCAGGAAACAACAAGCTGCAGAAGCACAGCTAAAGGACAGCAGTACCTACAGAAAGGTTTATGAGGATAAATGAAAAGTGCCACTTGGTAGGAACTGGCCTCCTCAGTCATTTGCCTGGTCACCATGCCTGATTCTGACCTTGGCAGCTCTTATGCTGCACTGGCAAGCTGGAGACTGAGTTGGATATGTGTCTAAAAAAAAAAAAAATCCAGAATATACGTGGTGTTAAAGCAATCTCGAGACTGTGGCAGTGATAAAAGAGATGCCAATGAAGGACTACAGTGGGACTGTAAGCTCACATAAAAACCCAAGGGAGAAAAAGACTTAGGTAGCTCTCAGCATTCCAGGGTCTGGCATTTGCAGGTTTTGTGGGCACTGTATTTATATACTAAGTAGTGTATGGGAGTGTGGTTTGCATTGAACAAGCTGGTTGGCCTCTGGTGACATGTCCCACTGCTTTAGAGAGATGAAGATATTGGACACAGCTCACACCTCTGGAGTACAGCACCCTGATCCAGGGAAACAGCTCTGCAAGGATGAAAATATCTGTGAGCCAAGCCAGTGTCTGAAAAACGGTAAAGGTAATTGGGAATCCTTAAAAGTATATTTCTCATGGTATGTGGTGCCACAGTGTTAACTATGAACAGTTAAGACAATAAGGAGTTTCCCGAAATTTGGAAGTAATAAGTGGCCATTGTATTAACAGATCAAATGGTCTAATTTTCAATAATTGTGTAAAAAATACAATGGCTCTTATCTTTACTATAAGAAAAGCCAGATGATATACATATATATACACATACAACTGCTGAAGGGCTGTTCTTATACAATTTAACCTGTGTATTCAGTATTCACCACTCTAAGGGGTTAATCTTTGTCAGCTGTTGCTTTCATTTCTGTTGCTTAATAATCCCTCTGTAATATCTTTACAAAAACAATGATGTCATGAAGTGGCAATGCTTTTGAAAACATACCAAGGCAAACCACAGGAGGCAGCGGGATAGAACAATTTCTTCTCAATGGCTTCCCTGTGACCGACCTATGTTTGCTTATCTACTACTGCTCGTGCGTGAAGGCTTTAATAGGCTTTAGGTGGACAGATAAGTAGCACGCTGTATTTGTTCTGTTCCTCTACAGCAGTTTGTTTAACTTTCATTGCTGGAGCCCCGTCCGCTGCCACACTGGGACCTGCCATCACTACTCACTGTTCCAAGAACTTGGAGCAGTCCTGGTGACCGTAGATTTCCGCAAGCCTCTTGGGAGTATCACCGAAGAGGTCAGCCACATCCATGGCAGCGTGCAGGGAATGCAGGGTGCGGAGCACCCTCAGTCTCCCCGACTCGGCGGCAAAGTGAGCCGCAGTCCAGCCCACGTCGCTCCGCAGGCAATGCCGGGCGCCGTGATCCACAAGGAGCTTCACCAGATCTGACCGCCCTTGCGGTGGGCAGCGAAACAAGGAGAAAAGATGCAACTGCGTTAGAATTTATACCTTCAGCCCCACACAGCTGATCATAATTCCCTTAGTCATGGATTTTTATCCACGACCTGACCATTTGTTTTGTCATATAAAAGATACTCAATAGGCAATGCTGGTTAATTTTTTCCCAAACTGGACTGCTTCCAGAAGAATTTTACAACAGAAACAACAATTAGATCAATTCTAATTTCTAAACAGCACATCTCAATTAGTCATTGACCAATTGGCTAATTCTTTGCTTCATTCTGTTTTTTAGTTCGATGCAATATAAAATTTAAACTTTAAGAATGGGAAGACTTGTGAACAGCTTCACTAAAACAAAGGTTTGTTGGACAGGAGGTAGAGAAATTATTTGCTTTCATTCACCTTCACATTTTTCTAACCTGTGGAATTCCTTAAAGAAGCAAAATAAGTTAATTTTACCCCACTTCACACTGCCTTGACTAAATTAGATCATTCCCAATGGCATTTAAGCCGTCAGTCTCTCATCATTTTCTTAAGTAGCTCAGTTCCCTTTGGTGATCCCTAAATGTGTAATAATCCACCAGGGCAAAAGAAAAACATAGTCTCAAGTTTAAACCAGCAAATTACACACAATTTCTGAGTATAAACAGACGTCATGACATGAGATCCCAACATATAACAAACACCGCAGCACGCAGAAGCAGAGGTCCAGTCTCCCATTTTACACTGCATACAATTTATACATTATGTGTTTTTGTATAATCTCTTTTTTAGGCTGTAAAGAGATATTTGACTTTTAAGTTCTGAAGGTGAAGAACCAAATGGGAGCTGCAAACAGCTCTGGTCCTGCATTGTTCTTTCAAGCAAGTGGGATAATGGGAGGGCAACATAAAACACACTGCAATTATTCTGTTCTACTGGGTTTGGTAAATACCTGGTACAGATAGAATGAGTTTGACTTTCTGCTCATTCTCACACATGTCCATGACAAACAACTTCTTTGCACTGTATGGAGTCACCTCTTAGGAAAGTAAAGTGGGGGACAAGCAGCCATGCTCTACGTACATACCATGCAAATTGCAAATTTTCATGTGATGAAAGAAAAAAACTAAAAATCACTTTGATGGCAATCCCATGCATTATTTTGTAGGCAAACTGTCCACTTTAATTGGTATTTTTAACTTTTTTTTCTCATTAAGGACAAAACTATCAAATACAAGCTGTGATTATTGCCAGCATAGATATAATTACAATCAGCACCACCTTTTATGATGCCAGTTCACAGAGGTAACAGAACCAGGGATGCCCTTACCTATAGCAGCAGCCCAGTGCAGTGGGGTCCTGTCATGCCAGTCAACATCCTTCTGGTTTGGGTCGCAGTGTCCTGTCTTCAAAATCTTTTCCACCAGGTCATAGTCCCCCAAAGCCACAGCTTCGTGGAGCTCTGTCATGCTGCACCCTCCAGAAAGGTGCCTGGTAACAGAGTGACAGGCGTTTGGTGGGTGTTCACTGATGTATCGACTCCTCTCAGAGCAGTTTTAATAGATCAAGCAGCATCTGGATTAAAAATGAGATGGGAACTGTGAGCAACAGGATTTATCAAAAAAATCAGGGAAAAGGAATGAGAAGGGGAAAAATAATTTATTTCCAAACCGGTGATCACAGACTGATGGTGACATTTGGTCTGTAGTCATGGAAATCTGGAGCAAAGTGCAGCCCTTTATATAAAGGACTTATATAAAGGACTTGTAGCTAAAGCCTTTCTGAAGGAAGTGGCTGCTAAAATCCAGCTCACAGTGAACATTTGCCACAGGTCTGTTGTGCTCACTAACCATGGAAACTGGCTCCTCCCTTGCCAGCGCTGCAGATCTGTTACTGGTAGCATTTTATTGCAATGACAGAAGTGTCTGTGCAAGTATCCTCTGATGTTCTTTGGTGCAAATAATAATAAGGGATAATAATAATAATGAAACATAAAAAAAGACAGGCAGATAGCAATAGGGAAAGGGGGAATCGTCTTAAACTAACGGAGGAAAGATTTAGATTAGATGTTAGGAAGAAATTCTTGACTGTGAAGGTGGTGAGGCACTGGCACAGGTTGCCCAGAGAGGCTGTGGCTGCCCCATCCCTGGAAGTGTTCAAGGTCAAGTTGGATGAGGCCCTGAGCAACCTGGTCTACTGGAAGGTGTCCCTGCCCATGGCACGGATGGTGGATGATTTTAAGGTCCCTTCCAGCCCAGTCCATTCTACCGTTCTAGGAAATAACTGAGCTGTGGCACACTGCTTAAAATTCTGCGCCACAGCCCCATAAAACAGACCCCCATCAAGCAGATCTCCAGCCCCTGCAAGGATTTGGATTTCAATAATTATACCTGTGCTAGCGGGTATTTCCCAGCTGCTTTGCTGGCAGGGAATTTAAGCAGATTGCAAGGATCACTAGGCTGCCCCATCATCCTGAGAATCAAAACTGGACTATTTTCTCCAGTCTGGTCAAATCAATGGGGAGAAAACTTTTATATTCCCATATTGATAGCTGGTCTTGAGCTAATTAGTCCCATCACTCTGAGAAACCAGAAGCATTTTACCATTTTCTCCAGCTTCTGCATTGCATTCACTTCATGGAGCAATTTTCACAGTATTGGAAAAAGTTTGATTTTCATGTTTGGTATGTTGGAAAGGACCAACATTGGAGCTTGCAGACACTGATTGTGAAGGAAGGTTTGCAGTTCTAAGGACTACATCTTGAGCAAGAGATTGATGGGGCCATGTCCCTGCTCCCAACTCCCTAAAACATCCCAATCACATCCCAAAACCACACTGGAGGGACACGGAATCATCTCTACTATGCCTTCTTGTAAGAAAAAGATGAGATACAAAGGTCAGAGAAATTCACAGCCTGCTTCAGACAAAGGTGGTTGGACTCTGTACATAAGATCCAAGAGAAAGACTCATACTTACCTTCTACTGAGTTTGATTCCTGCATGTCTGGGAATATCTGAATATATTAAAAATAAAATAAATTTTATAACTCCTAGTGGGTCACAGAAATATTGGCTTTGACATGTCTCTGTTACCTCAACCACTTGGGCACTGCCTCCTCCTCATCATTACCTCCTGCTAACCCTGAAGAACCTGTTCCTTTAGATTAAGCAGAGATGTTCTGATTTGTCTTTCAAAACATTTCAACAGCATTAAATCTATCCTGAAAATGTCACACTTCAATGCATCCAGCCCATCGCTGAAATCAGGGCTGAACGAAAGTGCAGGAAAAAAGAAACCTCTTGGACCTTTTCATACAACTTTCTTATTCTTTGTCAGCTTCAGATCACACCCACACACAGATACCGAGAGAGAGAGGAAGAGAAGTCATTGATCCCACCCCAGGAGCTCACCAGTTCTCCAAGCGGACAGTCCATGGGATGGCTTCATAAGCGATTTAGGCCAAGACAAATTTTACCTCCCCTTCGCCCCTGCTGCTTCCCTTTGCTAACCTTGAAGTTCATACAGCCGTTTCATAGTTGTTGATCTTTCATAAAATCAAACTTTTATTCTTGGTGCCGGTTTTAGGGTTAATTCCCTGAATTCAGCAGTACCGAGGGGGCAAACACCAGGGCTGTGCAGATCTGCCCCCGCTAGTGCTAAACCTGCTCTAAGCCGCTCCAGAAGTCGTTCCCAAAACTGGGATACGCCTCGCTTGAGTGTGGTTACCCCCTCCTCATAAGGCTGGAGGAAAAGATTCGGAATTTTACGGAGCGACCTGGAGCCCAAAGCACAGCGCTCCACTGCCGCGGCTCCCCGCTCCCCGCCCAGCCACGGCTCCTCCACGGGATGTTGCAACTCATCCGGGGGAATTTTCTCGTGAGGTTCCTGCTGCTGGACCCAGCCCTGCTCCGCCGCGCTCGGGAAGCCCAGAACTCGCACACGATCCCGTCCCTTGCCACACAGGGGCACAGCGCGGCGGCCCCGGGGTGCGCCGGGACGCGCAGTCTTTGCTGGGGATGGCTCCCTGCCAGAGGCTTGTTTTCCAGGCCCAGGGGAGACTTCTCCCGGGAAGGCTGCCTCAGCTGAAAACTAAGGCAAAGTTTGGTCCCTCCCCTTCGCGGAGAGCCGGGCAGTCGTCGTGCCTGGGAGACAGGCGTGCTCCCGTGGGAAGCGCTCCGCGGCCATCCCGCCGCTCCAGCCCGCGGGACGGGAGCGCAACGCGCCCGGGACACCGCACTCCAGGTACGGGAAGCACCGGGCACCGCTCAAGGGCAAGGAAAAAGGGTCTGGGGAGACGCGACGCTGGCGTGAGGGGGGGTTTTAAGGAGCTGGGTGGTGTCTGTGCAGCCCCTCACACAGGCTGTCGGTTCTCCCGGTGCGTCGCTTCAGCTGGTGCCCAATACTCGAGGGATCGCGCCCCTTCCTCCCGTCCAGCCCTTTATCTGGCCCCAAATCCCCCGTGCGCCCCTGCGGTGGGATGGGATTCACTGAGGATAAGTTAAGGGAGGAACGTGGGTGGATGTACCCCCTTTGCCGGCTGCATGGTACGGCAGGTTTTGCAGTGGGGAAAAATAACCCACCGGTCTCGACAGGGCCGTGCCCGGCGTAGGGATGGGAAGCAGCAGTGCCAGGCTGCAGCAGAGGGAAACTCAAGAGTGGAAGGAAGGGGGGGGGGAAGTAATTCACAGCGATTGTGATTAAACGCTGCTCCAGGCGTCGTCCAGCACTGAGACATGCAGACCCGAGGTAGCCCCTCCCGTGTCCTGCATGAGCAGGGGCTTAGACCCGAGTGACCTCTGGTGTCCCTGCCCACGGAAATACTGGGAGGCTGGGAGGTACACAGAGCTGGAGGTTTTGGGTGCTCTGCCAGCACGGCATTCATCACCCCCATTCCCAGCATCCTGATACCTGCACGGGACCCAGTGCCCCAGCTGCTGCTGGAGCTGGTGGGGAGAGAGATGGTGGGTTTAGGATGTGGTTTTCCTGGTGTGTTTTAAACTCGATGAGCTCAGATACACGGGTGAGGTGGCGGACTGTGAGGTCAGCCAGACGGACCTACCAGGAGTGCCCCTGTACTTTACCCTGTGACACAACCATCCGAGGCTCTCCAGGAGCAGCAGGTGGTGGCTCCCCCGGTAGGGACCGGGGGTGGTGGTGCTGCCTGGACTTGTACTTACCAACCCCACTGACGTGGTTACAGCAGCCAAGAAGGTGTTGTGATTAACTGCTGGGGACACACAGGATCCTTTAATGGGCAGCTCAGGAAATGGGAGATACTCCAATCTCCATCTCCCATGTCATTAGTGGCTGGCCTCCCCTTTCTTCAAAATCAGCTGATATGAGGGAGGAAGGGACTGTTCTGGAGTGGAGTCGAGCTTGCAGATAAGTGAGAGGGGATATTCCTGCTGTGGGACATACACTTGGATTTAGCTCTTGGATCCAGTAACTCCACAGTTTATGGAAAGACTGAACCTAAGTGCCTCCTCCTCATCCTCCTCCTCCTGACTGCAGAGCTGCTTCCTTCTGCTTCCACCTGACATCCCCATGTCCCAGCCACACAGCAGACAGGTTTCCCAGCACCCAAGTTGGGCTGCAGGCCCAAACCAGCAAGCAAAGGGAATCACACTTCCTCAGTGTTTAAAATGGTGTATTTAAAAGCAAGGACAAGAGCTGGGGCTCTCAGGTAAATGATGTCATAGTGCTTATGTGTGCTTCTGTCCCCCAGACTCTGTGAATGTTGAAATGTTTTGGTATCTAGGGTAGGGACTAAGGTGGTACCATGCCCTGGTGATGGGAAATGGCTCTTCGGTTCAATCTCCAGTGCCAAATCAGGCAGGGGATGTACTTAAAACAGATTAATCAGAGCTCAGGAAGGTGACAGTGACACCTTCAACTGCTGTGGAATATTTCACTGGGGAGTGCTACTGAGATGAGCATGGGAAGGTGCCCTGAGAGGAGGCTGTGAGGCCCTGGCCTCACCCACAATCAGGATTGTCACCTGAAAATTTGGGAATTGCCCAGCTCCACCTTTGCTTCTCTCAGTCTCCATTTCCCTTCTTGAGTAGGGGGATGTACCAGCCTTCTCCAGCCTCTGTGCTCATGGTGATGTGCTGTCACAGAATTACTGAGGTCAGCACTAAGCCACACCAAGATGTTGGATGGAAGAAGCCTTTAGAATATGCAGAATGCTTATTTACTGGGAAAATAAGTGGCTCAGATCAGTGGAAAAACACACATTAGCATTTCAGTGACAGCCTCAGCTTTCTGCATTCTGCAACACAAAAGGCATCAGTGTGAAGGACTCTTTCCTTCAGCTCCCTCACATTCCTCAGGCTAAGCTCCCCCCTGATTTGGCAGCCTTCAAATAGGGGAAAAGCCAAGGTCAGAAGAAAAAAAAAAACAACAACAAAGGAGAAAAAAAGGAAGAAGTCCTCAAATCTAAAACCTTAGGCCCTGGTAAAACCTCCCTTCCGACTGCCAACTATCCAAGTGAGAGCTCTTGCCTGGGAACTGCTCACCATTTGCCCATGGCTTTCACACTTCCCAGATCCCCCTGCAGCCTCTTGCTCCCTTGCTGGAGGAGCTGGCACCTCCACAGTCCCCAGCTGCTGGGATGGACACTCATGGAGGTGACAGTGATTAGCTTTTGTCAGACACGGAGGACTTGCTACAACACCAGCACCACCATCCTCTGTCCTCCTGCACCAGCCAACTTCCCACAAGATTCATGGAAATGTTGGGCCCCCTCAGGAACAGCAAGCCCACTTCAGAAAGTGCTGGGAAGAAACACAGTGACACCCAGAACCCCATCCTGCTGCTGTCATGTGCATAAGCTCTCCTACTGCAAATCCCTGGAGTGCGGGAGGTGAGAGTTTGCAGGATCTGGCCCAAAAAAGCACCATGATAGATCAGCTCCTCATACCAGTTCACACAGACCCATGGTAGCTGGTGCTGATTTATACTGACATTGGATCCAGCCTTGGAATGTAAAAAAAGCCTCTGTTTATCCAAGTGTTGGGGAAGGCTGTCGGAGCTGCTTCCTGTGCCCTTTCAATCCCCGGCTCCAGAACTGCTGCAGGAACCACCCAGCAGCAGCCACAGCACATCAGCTCTGGCAAACGAACTCAAACCCACAAACTGAAAGCAAAACCACCATGAGACACGAGGAAGCCATCATTTCCCTGGCTGTATTCACCAGGAGGAATGTGGACGTGCTGCTGGAACTTCTGTTTTACCTGTTTATCGCACTGGAAGTGGACCCAGCTCTCATTTGGGGCATGTGAGGACTCCAGCTGTCAAAAACTGAGGAGCAGGATGCTCATCTCAGGCCTCAGCCACTGTACAACCAGCACAACTCTGAGATTCCAGACTTAAAATACACACAGACATATAAACCCACAGCCTGATTTCTTAGAGAGCATAACAATTTGATTTCCAGTACCACAGGAGGAGAGCAGGGGTGATGGATGCTGTTAATCAATTGCCAGGGGGCTGGATCATTTCTCTTCCGCTGCAGATGCTGGAAGTGCACAGATGAATGATGAAAAGTTGGTTTAACACAAAAAGAATGGGCTGATGATGTAAACTACAGAGGCTGACAGGCTGGAAGTTTGATATTTCCTTTTCTGCTGTTCCTTTGAGGGCTGGACACACTGGGCAGAGCAGCAGTTTAGCTTCTGAGTAGTAAAATGTCCTGCACAGTCACTGTGTTGTTATTCAAATTCCCCCAACAGAGTAAAGCACCATATTTACCCGTACCTGAATTGGACACCTTCTGAATTTCCCAAGAAATAATGATATTGTTCTAGAGGAAAGCTGGGAAGGTGTTTAAAAGTCAGGCTTCAGGTGCAAAATATCTTTTCAATTTGTATTTCTTACAAATGTCAAGGTGCACTTGGTGTCCTAAATATTTATTAATGCTTTAAAAATGAATGTTCTGCTTATTACAGCTGGCTTATGAGATGGGTGGAAATTTTGACATTTAGTTTGCCTTTTAAAAAACAGCCGTAATACCTGATGACAGTTTCTGAAACCTCCACAACATCTCCCACCTGAACATGTTTCCTGTTCAGAAAAGCCGCATTAAAGCATTCAGACCCAGAGATTCAGTGGCAGCTGAACTCCAGCCCTTTGGACTTGGGATGGCTCTGCTCCTAAACCTACTGCCAAATCCTTTCATAGCCCTGGGCAATGGAAAGAAAGCATCTCTAACAAAAAACTACTTTAGAATTCAGCAATAGCCTCATAGCTATCAAAAAAAGAAAAGGTTACGTAAGTTACATAAAAGACATTGGATTAAAGAAAATCTACCTAATTACAAACAGGGCTTACTGGAATAATTAAAACTCAGAACAAACTTTCAGAGAAGCTATATCATAAAACAGTCCACACATTTCTCCACCAGCTTAAAAAAAAACAACTTTATTTTTGGTTTTCTGCTGTTTTTGTCAAAAGGGAACAAAGTTCCCAACAGCCTCAGAAAGCCTAAGGTTTCCCTTCGGTAACAATTTTTGTCTGGCTAGTGTGCTAAATGCGAAAGTTCCCCCACATCTGCAGTTATGGTTAGGTCAGCTTTTGCTCCAACACCTCCCCAGTCAGATCCTGCTCCATAAATGATGCCTAATTGTCAGATAGAGACCCACACAGCAAAGACACTGAACTCAGCACATCAAACTTCCCTTTATGTCTTCACATGAAAATAAAGTTGGGTTTTTTTCAATTCCATTTTTGGCTAAAACTTTAACAGTTTCAGAAATGCAGTATTTGGCCTCCTTGTTTACTGCTGACCCCCAGCAATCTCCACACTTCCCCTCTATACATGTTCCTTGGTATCAAGGGGAAACCCTTCCAGAACCAGCAACTCTGGCTCCTGTGCATCCAACAGCTGAAGGAGGAACCAGCAGGGCAACCTCTCAGAAAAACAGCAGCTAAGCTGCCAAACTCAGTCTTAAATCAGCCACTTGGCCACGCTTAAAATGCCTTACAGCAGCTAATATTAGTTGCCAAGGACTTAAAAGCTGACCACATCCTCTCCTGTAATCGGGCAGAAGCTTTTCCAACCATTTTTGCTTTATGGGATGTAAGGATGATGGAGCTGGGCTGTAAGAATGATGGAGCTGAGCCACTGGAATGATGATGGAGCTGGGCATGCCAGGGATTATGATGGAGCTGAGCCACTGGAATGATGATGGAGCTGGGCATGCCAGGGACAACAGCAGAGCTGGGCCACTGGATGTATTCTTGAAGCGGTGGATGTGGAAGGGAAGTTTTTCCTCATGTATGAGTGGAGCCATTAGCTGCGGAGGGGAGCCAGGAGGAGGGCAGTACAACACTGGAAGCGCACAGTTTCCTTCCGGCTCCCTTTCCAGGTGCGTCCTGAAGGGGTGGGCGAAATATCCCGTGGTGGTTTCACTGGCGGGGGGCTCCGCGGGGATGCGGGGCAGCCCTACGCGGCCAGGTCGAAGTCGTCGCGCTCCTGGTTGTAGTCGAGCACCTTCTTCCGCAGGCGAGAGGCGTCCACCCAGGTGATGAAATCCTCGACGGCGCGGGGGACGAGGAGCGCGGGGTCGGTGACCACCTCGGGCCCCACGCGGACGTGGCCCTGCTCCACGAAGGTGACGGCGTGGCGCAGGTTCTGTGCCATCCGCAGCTTCACCAGCAGGCAGGGCAGGCGCCGGCGGCAGAAGGCGGCGGCCGAGAGGCTCTCGCAGACGGCGAGCGAATGCCGGCCGTTCACCAGCCCCAGCCCGTACAGCTTCTCCAGCAGCGCGGCGGCGCAGCGGGCGCGGAACGCGGCGCTGGCCGGGCCCAGGTCGCGGAGCCGCCGGGCCAGGCCGCGCACGGAGCGCGCCAGCGCCTTGTACTGCACATAATCCTCCCGGCGGCCCAGCCGGTACCGCCGCAGCGCCCGCACCTCCGCCAGGTTACCGCCCGACGCCTCCCAGTTCACCAGGTCCAGCCGCCGCAGCAGCTTCTGCTCGTGGTACTTGAGTTTCCGCACCATGCTTGAGGGACCGGCGCTCCGCCTGGCAGCGACTCTTCCGGGGCGGAGAGACCGCTCGAACCGCGGCTGTTCCGGGGAGGAGCCGCCGGGACCGAGTCCCGGGTCCCGCCCCGGGGCCGCCCAGCCCGGCGGGGCGGTGGGCCGGGGTTGGTGCCGTGTGTGCTTCCCGGAGGAGAAGGCAGCGGAGAGAGCCCGCCCCCCGCGGCCGGAGCCAGGGGCTGCTCCCCGCCGCCTCCCCGGCCCGGGATGCTGCTGCTCCCCGCCGCGCTCCGCGCATCCCCGCGGCCAGCCCGGCTCGGAGGGGTCACCGCAGGTACGGCCGCGCCGCCCCGGCCCCCGCTCCGGCACGGGCAGCCCGCCCTTGTCCCGCCAGGGTTCGAACCCAGGCTTCGTCATCCCTCCTGGGAAAAGGGCAGCGGCGTTGTATCTCTCCGGGACATCCCGCTCCTCCTGATGCGTAGACCGGTTTTCCTTGAGGAGCGGCAGAATCCTCCCTCTGTGCGGTTCGTAGCACCGCAGACCTCCCGAGTGCCACCCCGGCCTCCCCAGCTAGAGGTTTCATCCCGCCTTTCTGTAAGTGCATGGTGCTGTCTGATCCTTGGGATTCAAAATACTCCAAGAAAATTCCCCAGTAGAACAGGTCAGGTTGGTGGTTCGGCATTTCTCTGATTCTCAAGCAGATTTATGTATCGGATCAGTCTTGAATTTCCTGCTCCTGGATCTTCAAAGCACTGGATTTGTTTCAGGGTGGGTGATCTGGTCACAGAGACCATGTCGGTCTCTTGATTTGCTTTGTGCTTTTTCCAGGTTTGCCAGTGAAGACGCCAATGGAAATGTGGAGCAACAGCACTGAGAGGTTTTACAGGATTCCTGAAGGAAAGGGACCACACTCGGTTGGATGTACAGACCTGATGACAGAAAATGCAGTTGAGGTAAAGCTCTTGATTCTTTCTCATTTGGATTTAAGCCACAATATTAGTGAAACAACTTGCTGTAGTTTTACAGATGAATCAAACAGAAGGTGTGTGTCCTCCATGCTGACACTCACAGCTGAGCTTTCTATCCTCTCCATCCTGGTGTAGGATGTTACTGGGCATTTACCAGAGGGATGTAAACTGCAAGCCTTCCCCATCGCCAACTCCTCCCTCCTTCTAATATCCTTGCCTTTCTGGCTCCCCTACTCAATATACTGCAGAAAAACTGTTCTCCTGGGACCCACTCTCTTCCCACCCACCCCACCACTCCCTCCTACGCTGGCCTCCTGAGGAGGCCCCACGTGCAGTCTTTGACTGTAGCTGTTCTCATCACAAAGGTCCCAACAGATTTGGCAGGGGAGACGAGGGTGTGCAGTGTTTGAGCTGCAGGGTAAAGCGTGGGATGTCTTCTTGAGATTTTATCTGTCTGTTCTGGATGTCAGTTCTGTCTAAGAGATTAGCACAGTGAGAAGCCACAATAGAAAGATGGGGCAAAAAGCAAACAAGTAGACAAATTGTCTCACTAGTGTGTTTCTGCATCAAATCCTCTTGCTTCTTAGAGAATATGCCTGCATTCACACTGTGGTTTTACTTCTCAGACT
Source organism: Acropternis orthonyx (assembly GCA_035583155.1). Classification (NCBI taxonomy): domain Eukaryota; kingdom Metazoa; phylum Chordata; class Aves; order Passeriformes; family Rhinocryptidae; genus Acropternis; species Acropternis orthonyx. Next base: position 110,889,812 of record JAWWEU010000111.1, read on the forward strand.
AGCCAGGCATAGTGGAACTTGTGATCAGTTCATAGTGGTTGTTCATGATTTCCTTTACTGAGCTTACTCTGCATTAGCACAAAGCAGCAATTAGTTTCTCTTTGCAGTCAGCCTGCTTGCTTTTGTTTAGATAAGCATTCTGAACAATTACAGTTCTCTCAGGCATAGATAATGAACCTCTTTCCCTTTCTGGTAAGAAGTCAGTCACTGGGACTATTTTGAGATCAAGTTAATATCACTACCAGTATGGAGCAAGGTTCTTCCTTGATGGTCTTTGTTGTCAAATGTTGGTTTAAGTTTGATGAGTAAATAGAAACAAGCTTCATTAAACAAGCTTTTGTTAAACTGATACATTAGTGTTCAAGAAATCAGGCGTTATCCTAAAGCTCATGTTTGTTTGGCCATAATCTTAACTGGCTAAACCAAAAGCACTGTTGGAGCAAGACAGTGAATTTGAATGTGTGTCGCAAATTCCCTTGCAAACCAGGAAGTCAGAATGCAGATTACACACAGCTCATCTGCTGGGAAGTCTGCTTTGAAGTGTGCCATTGGTACATTGCTGCTGTCTGCAAAGGAAAAATACTGACAAGGGGGCTTGGGGGGTCCATGTGAGTGTGGAAAGCTTGGGTGCTTTCGTGGGAGACCTGGAGTACTGACAGAAAAGAAGATTCAAACTGGGTATAAGAAACAGAGGTAGATAAAACACAGGTTAGCAAAGTTGTGTTTAGCAAGATAGACCACTAGAGACTTGTAAACATCTTGATGAGGAGGGAGAACCATATATTGTGTTCCCTTGCTGTGCAGCTGCTACTTTAAATTCATTGTAGGGTTGGAAAGTGACATAGGATTTGCCTCAAAGCCTGTATAGGATAATAATATTCTCATGAGATTCTCTTAAATCTTTTGAACTGTCATTCTTGCATCTCAAGCCCTTCATATAAATTATTTTATCTTTCTTTTTCTCTGCCATATACAAAGAAATGTCAATATTCCTTCTTTATTTTCCTCTTAATCCCAGGGAAGCTTCTTGCGCCTGTATTACCCAGGATGCGATGCCACGGATATCGAGGAGGCACGATGGATTCCAGACAAAGAATACTATCAGGGTCTCTCTGACTTCCTTAATATGTACAGAGTTGTAGGACAAAGGCTTTTCCATTACTATGTTGGTAAGACTGGTTCTGGTTTTATTCCTTGACTAGTGCATGAGCTCTGTTTGCAGGTCGCTAGCTCACTGCCCCGATGAACAGGGTGGTATTGCTGGGCTGAAAAATATATTTTAGCAAAGAAATGTGTTTCTGTAGGATGGGTTTGTGTTGTGTAGGGAGGCTCAGTGTTGAATGTGACTCAGTTCTCAGGCAGTCCTTGACTGCTGTGGATAGGAGTGTCTGGGCAGTTAGCTCTAGGAAGAGCTTGGGTAAACTGCACCTGTGTGTCAGGATTTAAATCCCACAGGGAAATGTGCAAAGATATAAAAGCTGGAGAGATCCTAAGGTGTGAATATCAACAAGACTTGGATGGCTGACTGTTGGGGTTTAAGAGATAATGTAGACCTGGTGTGGGCTGTGGATGAGAGGAGGAGAAAGAATATCTTCTGCCAATTAGAAAATATTTTCAGAATCAGATCCATATTTGTCTTCTGTATTTTAAAGATGAGCCTTGGTATCTTATCTTTAGATGAATGCTGTGAAATCAGTGGTCACCACATTCTTGGGACCTCTCCCACAGGAACAAATTCTTTCTCTCATTTCAGTAACAAGGACATACACTTCTGTTCTTATCTAGGTTCAGTGACCTGTCCTGCAAAGTCAAATGCTGCTTTTAAGCCAGGAGAAAAATATCCACTTCTCATTTTTTCCCATGGACTTGGAGCTTTTCGGTAATTCTGCAGTTTGTTGACAAACTCTTTTTGTCGTCTATGGAGACAGCAGTTGCCAAGCATGGTTCTGAACAGATTTTCAGTAGGGGGGTGAGATCCTTGTGCAGCTGAAACAGATTTGAAGAGCAGGCTGCTGTGTGTCAGTATGCCTCCACTGAAACAACAGCAGTAAATAAAAGTAGGGTTATGTATTTTTGATCATAGACTCATAGAATGGCCTGGGTGGGAAGGGACCTTAAAGATCAACTCATTCCAAATCCTTGCCCTAGATGGGGACACCTCCCACTAGATCAGGTTGCTCAGGGCTCTGTTTGTGTTTCTCCTTTGTATGATAGGACTGAAGGTATTTACCACCCCATAAGCACATCGTGAAGATTAGCTAGTTGATTTTTGGACAGCTCTTTGAAGATGGAAAGTGCTGTATGTGCTACTTATTAAAAATCAATAGCATTTTGCCTTCTGAATAGACAGTAAACCAGCACCAAAGTTTTGTGAACAGGCTCTGGTGCCTGGCATACAAAAACCTGCTCTGCTGGGTAGCAAATTCAAACAGAAGAAATACTGAGTGGGGACTAGCACATATATATACAGTGTGGTCAGCATTTGAAGAGCAGTGGAATTGAAGAAATTACATCTCACCAGAGTGTGGTTTTTATTGCAGGACAATCTATTCTGCTATTTGCATAGAGATGGCTTCTCAGGGCTTTATAGTGGCTGCTGTGGAGCACAGGTATGTATTCTGCATGTTTTGGGAGTTTCTGATGGCAACAAATTTTCTCACATTGAACAGAATGTTATTTATTCTGAAGAAGAACTTCTTTTTGTTTTTAAGAAAAACCAACATCTCTTTTCAAGCCTTGCCCACATCCCCCATAGCTCAACTGTTCTCTAAACAAAGGAAATTTTGCTTAGATAAGGCCTAGAATGAAAAGTCTCAGGGTAGATACTGTTTGCCATTCTTCAGACTTGATATTTTTCTCCCTCTTATTGTTAGAACCTGGAGAATATAAAGGAGGTGGGAGTTTTGGTGGGGTTATTGCACTACTTAGAAGTCTGTCCATACTTACTTGCAGTTGCAGCAGCACTGATTGATAACTGGATCTCCAGATAAGCAAAAACAGTGCTGTGCTGACTTCATGTCAGACCAAATGGAATCTCTACCCAGAAATAACCTTTTGCTGATATTACAGAGATGAATCTGCTTCAGCAACGTATTATTGTAAAAGAAGGTCCATTTCTGAATCACCGGAAGAGTCTACATCAAATGTGGAGAAGGAATGGATCTACTACAGGAAACTGAAAACTGGAGAGGAGGAGCGTTGCTTGCGCCATAAGCAGGTACTTGGACTGGGTCTGTCCTCTGGGAAGTGTAGTAGGAGTGGTGTGTTTAGGGGTCACCAGCAGACTCTTTCCCTTTGGCCATGTCTGCAAATCCTCTGCTATGACTCAGGGTATCTATAAATACGGATCAGGTCATGAGTTCCTAAAGAGGGAAAAATCAACAGCAGCTTTCTTCAGAACATAAACTACTTCCTCAACAGAGCTGTCTCATGAAGTTGCACTCTTGAGCTGAGTCAGGTGTTTGTCCTCTGGTTTCACTCTGCTTTGTGTTTCTTCTCTGTGTCTTCACACTTTTATTGCTCAGCTCAGCCTGTAAGGGACACGGAGTTGAATTCAAGTGTTTGTGTGGCCCTAGGCTTGCTGTAGTTTCATTTACTGCTGTGTAGCAGGATGAATCATGGCAGCTCTGAGGGGGATGTTTGCTTCATAATCTTCACCACACTTTAAGGTAGTTTTTAGAAATGTAAACAGTGCAGACTTGCTGCTTATAAGCAGCATTCACACTAGATGTGATGTGACCATATTGACGAGCTCCTCCAGGCATAGGCTTGACCGTTGAAATATGGGAGTGTTTTTTCCAGCTGATGAAAACTCAGCCAGGGAGGTGCTTCTCTTTATCTCCCTGGGCCATACAAACAGCAGTGCAAGAGTCATTTCCTGTATGCCTACAACATCTTACTTATGAGTCTCAATGTCTAATGTCTGAGCTTGCAAACAACCTCCAGAAGCTGTTGTCTGCAACTTTCACAAGTAGAGAAGTCAGCAGATTGGGATTTATTTGAAATTCAGTGATGCACAGACATTTCGCTGGCTGCCAACATGCTGTGGTTTCCAACAACACTACTGTTCTTGCGTTCTTTTTTAAGCTCTTCTTCTACTGATGTATCAAAGTTTAAAACTGTTCCTATATGGAACAATGAAAACCTTTATTCACAAGAGCTTCGCTACAATTTTCAAGGATGTCTGTGTATAAAAAGTGAGATGGGCTTCTCAGCTGTTTCCTATTTTGGGCAGTTTTGAGGCTATTGTGCAGATGAGACAAGTGATGTAATGACATTTGCTCATGAAAGTGAGCATGAGGAGGAGCAGCAATTGAGCCTTCCTTGGAGGTGTGTAACATCCCAACCCCTTCTCCTGAGTAGTGACAGCACGAAGGAGTTCAAGCCATAGGTCTATGTTATAGGGATGAATTCCTCCGTGTGCAGAGGTTCTGTGCAAGAGCTTCAGCTCTTTAGACCTCCAAAAACCAGTTTTGATGTTGGTCAGACATTGTCAGAGTTTTGTTTCATGGTTCCATTCTGCAGTTCAGAATAGTCAGTACTGTATCAGACACTTAGAGGGGAAGAGACATCAGACTAAGTCCTGTGTCCAAGGGACCAGAAAGCCTGGCAGTTGTCTGATGACTCCTTCCACTGCTCTGCCCCAACCTCTCTTGTCTCCCCAGGTGCAGCAAAGAGCACAGGAGTGTATCAAAGCTCTCAATCTCATTCTTAAAATCAATTCAGGAGAGGAAGTAACAAATGTACTGCATTCAGACTTTGACTGGAACAGCCTAAAGGTGAGTGAAAGGTGGTGACTGCATTTTGATAAACACCTAATAATGCTTCTGGTTTCCCCCTTCCATTTCTAAACTGATTGCTGACTATTCTGAAGATCACACTGTAGATCTATGAACATATTCTCAGGTCATCCCAAGGTGGATAGATAGTAATGGAGCTGAAATGATGCTCTTCCTACTTCAGTAGGATCGATTTCCTAAAAAATGATTCCCTTTAAAAAAAAAAAAGTTTGGGAAAGAAAGTCTCTTACAGCACCTGGATTTTTTTGACAGGATTCTGTTGATACTAGCAGAATAGCTGTGATGGGACACTCTTTTGGTGGTGCTACAGTAATTGAGAGTCTCAGCAAAGAAATAAGATTCAGGTGAGTATGCAAAACAAGGCAAGAGACATTTGGCACTTGAGAGGTCTTGAGCAGGGCACCTTCTCTAGGATACCCCAGCTACTAATTAGCTCCTGAAGAAAAGGTTTATTCAGCATGTCTTGCTTTCTCCACTGATGCGTCTTCCAACTGTGGGGGTGTGGTGGAACATAATAGATGTATCCTAGTGTATCATGATACTGTGGGACCCTGCAGTCCTGGCAATGGAGACCAGCAAATGCAAGAATGGACTAATTATCTTTCTCCAGAGTAGAAGTAATTTTGAAACAAAATGATTCATTAACCTGTTCAATATCAGAGAGAGTTTCTCTTTCCCCTGTCTCCTGCAACTCAAAAGCATGTTGAGAACTTCCATACAAAGCTTTCTGCTTCTGTGCCAATATCCAGTTGTTTTTGGCAGGTGTGGGATTGCCCTCGATGTATGGATGCTTCCTGTAGGTGATGACATTTACCAGAACAGTGTCCAGCAACCACTGCTTTTTATCAACTCTGAAAAATTCCAGTGGGCTGATAATATCTTAAAGATTAAGAAACTCATCTCCAATGACACAAACAAGAAAATGATCACTATCAAGTAAGTGTCCAGGATCCATCATTTCTGCGGTTGAAGAGGAATCTTTGCTTTCTTGTTGGAGCTGTTGCAGTTGCATGTAATTGCAGAAAGACAGACAGTCACTAGAGCACAAGTCATATGAGAAGCAGCTGAGGGAGCTGAGGGTCTTTAGCCTGGAGAGAAGGAGGCTCAAGGGAGACCTTATCATTCTCTACAACTACCTGAAAGGAGGGTGTACAGGTGGGGGGTCAGTCTCTTCTCCCAAGTAAAAAGTGATAGGACAAGAGGAAGCGGCCTCAGGTTGTACCAGGGGTGATTTAGATTGGATATTAGGAAAAATTCCTTCACTGAACGAGTTGTCAGGCACTGGAACAGGCTGCCCAGGGGAGTGGTGGTGTCACCACACCTGGAGGTATTTAAAGGACATGCAGATGTGACACTGAGGGACCTGGTGTATTGGTGGGCTTGGCAGTGCTGGGTTAACGGTTGGACTTGATAATCTGAAAGGTCTTTTCCAACCTAAATGCTTCTTACGATTCTGTCCTTCCTCACGGCTTGGGTTTTCACTGCACGTTTAAATGTCCCCCACAGTGGGGGCAGAGACCTCTCCAAGCACCCAGTAACCCCAAGTTTTGAGATAGTCCAAAGTGTACATTCCTGCCCTGGGGCACAATTTTTGCTCTGAGCCTCGTGCATCACCTGAACACTTTAAACAGCCCTCTGGGGGCAGTTCTGCACTCACCCAGTGAAAGCACTGCAGCCAGAGGAGTGGATGGTTCTATCCTGCACCATAGACCAGAAAGGCAACTTCATCTTTATGTTTTGCCAAGCCAACTCTTTATTGCCATTGCAGGTATAGTGATTCATACTGAGCATGTACAAACCTTCCTCCCTTCTGTAGTTAGGACAGAACTTCCTGCTAATCTTGCATGCTCGTGAGATTAACCTGTTTTATCTTCTGCTAAAGAAGACAGCATGAGACATGTGACTGAAGTCTGTGCATCTTTTAGTCAGGTGATGTAATGCATTCTTATAAGCCTATTAATCATTTATCTATTTGCAGGGGGTCAGTACATCAGAGTTTTCCCGACTTCACCTTTGTGAGTGGAGGAATCATTGCAAGATTTTTCAAATTAAAAGGAGAAATAGATCCAAATGAAGCTATTGATATCAGCAATCATGCTTCATTAGCCTTCCTGCAGAAACATCTAAGTAAGTATCTGTACAGACAAGTATGAAGTTAACTACTATTCAATTCCTGTGATGCTTTTTGTCCAGTTTAAAACAAGATCAAAATAAGTGTGTCAGTAGAAAAAAACTAGTCAGACTGTTTCAGTTTCAGGTTTGTCAGTTACTTTTGTAATCTTAGCAACTCAGAGGAAGATCACTGGTGTTCTGTTATTTTAAAAATCTGGAGTGTCAGTTTTTCCTCCTTAAATCATCATGCCTCCCCTACTTTGCAAGATAGTTTAATTTTTCTGTGTAGTTTTACAAAAAGCTAGTTACTTAACTCATTACCACTTGGGTTTTATTTCCCCCATTTTATAGGTCTTAAGAAAGATTTTGATAAGTGGGATTCTCTTGTGGATGGCATAGGACCCAATGTTATTCCTGGAACCAATATTGACATATCTCCAGCAGAACCTGAATAAGGAATACAAAGAAGCACTGAAAATGCCATGGACATCAGGACACTAATATTGGCCAGACATTGCTCAGACATGTGGTGGCATTAAACACCTACACAGCTTCAGCTTTTGGGGTGTGGAATTAAAAAAAAAAAAAAAAAGGCATTTAGTTACGTTATCATAAAAACAGATTTTGGTTCAAATGAGTTGGTAGGATAATACTGAAATACTGCAACAGGGTAACTTCTGCTTCATAGGCAGTTTGTGGGAAATCACTTCATGGTAATTTAAGTGCTCTTTCTGGTTTTGACTTAAGTTTGCAGAGACACAGATTAAGCTACACAGAATTCAGCTACAGTTCTGCTTACCAAGCTTTAAGTCAGTGTAAGGAAAAAAAACAAAAACAACCCCCCAAAGCCACCACTTTGTTATTCAGCTGTTTCATAGTTTCAGCTGTGCTCTAACAATAGCTGGGAGTTGGGGGAGTTTGTTGCTCCTTCTAGTCAGAAAGGTGCCAGTGGAGGGTGGTCTTCAAAACTGCTTTATTTTAATAAGCTATAGTAAGTGCTACAGGAAGGAGTTAAGATCACAGCAGAGAAAAGTGTTTGTTCAGACACAGCACTCCTCATATGAATGTAACCCTCATAAATGTAAGATCTGTGTTTAGTGCCATACCCAGATGATGTTTTATTCCAAAAGCTTCTGAAATGGTCAGTCTTGTAGCAATTGTAATTCCCCTTGGACAAAGCTCCAAGCAGTTCCTCTTTAGTTGATGTCTGTGTTACCACTACCACACAGTCAGACTGCAGGTGAAATCACAGATACAGCACCTGTACAGCTCCCGTTACATGGTCCTTGTCAGCCCTGCTTCATCTCTTGAGGTCTCCCATGGTACTAATACTCTCCTGCTACTCAGCTTTTGCTGTGATTGATAGCAGAAGCAGTTGGCTCCCACTGACTGACAGCAATGGTTGTACCTGGACAAAGATTGTCAGCAGCCACATGGTTGGCCTTCTTTAAGGCTCTCATTTTTGGATCAGAACTTTCTAAAGCTGCCCCAGGGGAAGGGTGTCTTCTAAATTCTGTTCATTTCAAAATCAGGTTACGAACAAGACATCTGAAGCAAGCAGAACAAGCAAAGCAATTAACAGTGTAATTAAATATTTTACATAATCTGTGATCTTAAAATGACATTGCAATACTAAGACCTGTCCTTCAGAATTTAATTAAATTCTCCCCAGCCTGCCTCTTTACTAAGCAAATAAAGATGTGTTTGTCTTACTGAATCAGCACTAACACATAGGTCTACTGTGAGACACACAGACTGACACTATCAGCCAGCTTGGGTTCCTGAGTCCTTATGGCAGCATGAAAAACCTACAGCCTCTTGAAGAGGAGGTAGCTATTGCTATACAGAGGCATGGAACACCACTATAAAATAGAAACCCCTTTCCAAGACCTAAGGAGGAGACTAAAAGGCACAATCTCCTTTAAACAGCTGCAAGTCAAGTCCTTACACCGCTGTTTATGTGTAGCAGCAAAACCATTCTACTGGGACTTTTTCATATTTATAGGAACAACAATTGGAATAAATTAAATTAACTGGAATTAATGTCTCAAAGCATTCACCATAGCTCACAGTGCTCTAGAGAGCTGGCTAGTGTCAAAACAGAACCAGTGACTGCAGAAGAGCACCCACAGGGCACTTGAGATCATGCATAGGGAAGAGACACAAGTCAGTAACAAAACACATTAACAAACCAGTGTATGTCAGCCAAAGCTTTATTCCAGCTTCTTCCATTGCTTTAGAACAGCACCAAATGCAAGACTTCAACCCAAAACAACTATATTCCCCTATGGAGAAAAAACTACTCCCCCACCTCACAAAAATACCCTCAATTTTTTTTTTTTTTGAGAAAAACCCCCATCTAACAATGTAAGTTTTGCTTTCCAAAAGCAAAAATCAGAAAGCACTGCTGTACAACACAATAGGATATACAGAAACTCATAAGAACCTTTTGTTCAAGAACCACCCACCAAGAACTCAATAGAAGTCAGTGCACCCACAGTCAATAAGAAATTCCAGTCAAAAGGACAACTTTTATTTAAGTAAAGAAAGTACAGTTGCAAGAAACAAGCTAACAATAACAGTTACCAACAACAGCTGTAAGAAAAGAACCTAACCATAACAGTCTACCAACAACATTGTTCCGCGACAGGGAAGTACAGTAGTGACAAGCACTTGGTCAGGTAGGTAGAAAAAAAACCCACTCAACGCTTTGCTTGTATTCTCCTTCCCATGAACACATTTTCGTGGGAATGTTTGGTACACAGGCACTTATTCAGATTCACGTGGTGAACGTGTCACTTTGTTTCAGCAGTGCTGGAGGACATGAGGATCTTCATCTAAATCACAACTGCAGCCTCTTTTCTTTTCTACAGGGAATAAACACAAATTAGATCCAACAAAATGTTCCTATAAATGTGTATAAATGCATTAACATCCAAAGTCATAGCTCCAGAGGGCTTCAGACTAAATATTATTAACATATCAGACCATATTAGAAGGCTACATTTATAGAAAGATGAAACAGCAGACCTGCCCAAGCAGATGAAGCAGCAGAGCAGAGCTCCCAGATTTCAGTTATGAGTTCAAATCACTCCATCCTTCAGTGGGCTTGGCATAAACCACTGCAGGAGTTTTTGGATCCTGTGGATCAGGTACCTTCTACTCAAACTGCCTCTCCAGGCAGTGGCACACGTATGCAGCAAGATCCAGCCCTGTGGCACATGGTTGCACCACCTTAGCTCACATTTTCTGTGCTGTCATGAGCTAATTCAATGCAAAGTGTTCAAAAAAACAGACAATAGGCAAATTCGGAAAATAATAATTAGCAACCAAATAAGGGAAAACTAAAATGAAGTGCTAAACCCTGTAAAGTATTATCAAAACCACAAAATTCAAGAATAATCCTGCATTTGAGGAAGAGTTTGTAGATTCAGCATTTAAACATTTTAATCAAGTTCTTTTAACTGCCTTTTTTTATTTTTTTTTTTTTGGCTCAACAGGCAACCAGATCTGTTGCAGGCTTCATTATTTGCTACCCATAAGCCAGTCAGCTTTCAGTACAGTTGTACTGAAATACAATTACCAGTTCAATCTCTGAAAGCACAAACGCTATCTTCTACTTAAGCTCAGTTCAGTCTTCATAAGGCAGCCACAGAAATAAGTTGGACAGACAGGTTGTGGAGTCTCCACCCTTGGACAGATTCCAGATCTGGCAGTAAGGTTCTTAGTGACCTGATCTAGTTGACCCTGCTTTCAGCAGTTCCAAAGGTCCCTTTAAACCAGAACTGGACTATGATTCCATGGACTATAAAGACAGTATATAATCAGAAAGAACTTCTACTATTTCATTGGTACACCAAATAAGTGTTCACCAGTAACACCTCAAAATTTTTGAGTAACAATAAAGATGTACATGCACTATTCACAAACTACAACAACTAGGATGGTATTATTATGGGTTTAGATCTATAGACCAAGACCTGTTATGGGATTGGGGCACTCAAATCCCAAACTAAATGCTTGGTAGAGTCTGCCTAGCAGTCACTCTCCTGGCCTTGAGAAACATGAGCAAGAACAACATGCTGATAGGAGATGCTCAAAACCCTGCCAAAATCTATAGCTTGGATAAAACATCCCAGCTTTTCCAAGAGGCTCAATCCATTAGGTGAATAAATAAATACTGAATTGCTTTCTAATCCAGACAGAGTGGCAGCTCTCACTGCATGTAGTCACCCCTAAACCAAGAGTAGATAAGCTAAAGCTACTAAGAAAATCCCAACAACAGTATCAACTACATAAGCTCAAATCAGTGTTTCAACTGCATTTTCTAAAATAGAGCATTTTCTAGAAAATTATAAAGCATCCCAACACCAAACACACAACCCATTTGGAAGGTTTAAGGTAGACTCACCATGAAGTAAGGACTCCTCTGGTAAGGACTGTAAATTTTCTGTTGCAGGGCTTAATGCCTATACAAAAAGGGATCCTGTTAGGAATCTGGCACTATTGCCACCACTTCCATTGAGGTACTTCCTTTCATACTAGACTAAATTTTTACATCAGCACTACTGGACTCCTGTTTACCACTGTTTTCCCCCTTTATAACTCACTATATTATTAGTCTTCTGCCCAATTTTCACTTCCATTCAAAAACTGCATGTGAAAAAATGACCTGGAAATTCCATTCTGTTATCAGCACAGCATGGCTGATGACCTGAGATTTGAGTTCTAGACATGAGTTTTTCATCCACAGGTAGGTACTTCATGAAGAGCACTGGTGAAAACCTTACTGTTCCTAGTTACTTCATATTAGAAGTATTTTTCATGACTTTCCAGCTAGTGAGCACCCCTTCTGAAAACCAGTACTGTCCAGTCACCACCACACTGCCATACCTCAGACGATCTGCAAGCCGAGTCAGGAATACCGTTCCAGACATTCTGAGGATCCACAATCTCCTCATTGCCACTGGAGAGATTCAAGACCTGGACAGACAGAGCCAAAGTATATCTAGCACAGCAGCAATACTCTCAACAAATAAGACACCACAGTAGGAAAACACAGTTGAGGATTCCCTGCCTTTAGAAGGTTTTGAGAAGTCTGCATCTTGCAAGAAAGCCCAAGGTAATCCCTAATGAAACTGAATATAACCACTGAATCTACACAAGGCTCTTCTGGACTTCTAAGCTAAGTACAGTGAGAAAGAAAGGCTGGAAAACACCTACTAGATCAGAACCAGAAGGAAGCTGATGAATAGGGCTATCATTACATAACAGACACTGACACTCATCTGAATACAGATGAGGTTAGTTTAGATACCCAAGGGATCTACTTGCAAAAGAGCTGGCTTCCATGATCTCAGGTATTCGATCTTCCAAAAGGTTGCTTTTATGTAATGATCTTTTGGAGCTGCAACTTTAAATTAAATCTTAAAGGTCATTTTATCCAAGTATAATGTCTGTGATGTGTGTACACAGACACACACTGCCCCTGAACCAAAGGAAGACTTCTCATTCATCCCATAGCTTAGAACAGTAGAACAAGGCAGCTCACTAGATTATCCTCTTCTGTTAAAGTTAACTCCCACCAACCACTAATGCAATACACATTTCATCGAAGCAGGAATACTCTGGTATCCATTATTATTTACAATATAGTTTAAGTTTCTTCCCAAGGTTCTACTGCTCCAGCAACAATTCTTCAGAACACCAGTAAAATAGTGCCAGGTTTCGTGAGCATTTAATGGTAACACAGCTCCATAGCAGAACATTAACTCACAGGCCAGATACACTCTCATGTGTGTGGTTCCTATCTCAGTCTGAAGCCACATCCTTCAATATTCCCAGTCAATACAAGGGAATAATGGGAAGGGAATATCAAGTGTTGACATGTAGCATCTAACTCTGTTTGAGACACTGCTGTTTCCATGTAGCCTATAAGATCAGCATCAATCTTTGCAATACTTAAATACTATTATAGAACAAAGCTCTAAAATATTCAAACTTTAGAAGAAGACCAGAGAAGGGCCAGATCTTAAGAATGCAGAAAGACTATTCAAACCATACTTACCCTGGTACCTTTTTCAGATATCTCCAAAATGCGAGCCTCACACCATTGGAGGGAGGTCCACACCACACATTTGGAACCAATAGCAAAGCCCTTCAGATTACAAGGACAGTCATGGCATGCTAGAAGAAATTATGACATATCAATGAAAGAGCAAAAAAAAAAAAAACCCTACATAAACCCCTCAAAAAATCCTTAGATACCTAACAACACTGCTCCCCTGCCTCCCTCCAAACTACTCGATATTTGAAAGTTAAAAATTTCTCATCCTGAACAGTCTTGCAAATGATTTCATGTTCAGAAATGGATTTCCAATCAAAATCATTAATCTCCCCAAGTAAGATTAGTTGCTGTTACACTGTCATGTTAAACATGAGATACTAGGCTTAGCCTGTTGCCCTTAACCCATCAAAGCATACTGACCTTAACACTAATATGTTAACTTATTAGGAAATAAAAATTAGGTTTCTACAAGAAAGCTATTCTCATGTTTGAATGGGCATAACATTCTGCATATTTGACTCCTTAAAAATCAGCTAATTTACCTGCACTGCAGTCAGCCAAGTTTTCATTTTGCTTTTCTTCTTCATCCCCAGACTTACAGCCTGAAGACTGCACACACGTATTTCCACACTCCTTAAATGAGTCAGTCAAGTCTTGTTTCATCCACTCTTCCCCACAGTCATCTTCCTTCTTCTGCCAGCCCTTATGTTTCTGAACTTTGTAGTCACATGATTTTACAGTGAAAACAGGCTTCTGATCTGCTGAGTCTTTTGTAAGAAATGAAAGTTGACTTTCACTATTTGCAGAACTCTGCAGCACATGTTGCAACTCTAGTAAGTTCTCTTCCCAGTCTTCCTGAGAAGGCTGAACATCAGGCAGCACCAGTTCCAGAACGTGCCCAAGCTTGGCACCTAGCATTGACTGCTTGCCATGGGTCTTCAGGACCAGTTCTTTCTCAGGTCTATCACCAGGTGATGACAGCCTTGGGGAAGGAAGGTTTGCTTCCGTCCAATCACCTAGTAGATCTTTTGCTTGATGAATTCCGGACAAATTCACTTCCAGTTCCTTTGTGTTCTCTCCCAAAGAAGGCTGAACATCAGATAAAATCAGCTCTACTGACTTCTTTCCACCACTAACTGCAGGCACCAAGTTTTCTTTCTCAAGTAATGTTAGAACGTCAAGAAAGTTCAGAGCTGTCAACTCCCCTGTCTCCTCACTACCAACTGGCAGCTCCAGCAATTCCTGCTCCAACACTGTCTCTCTTGCTTCACTGCCTGATGCTGTCTGCATGTCAACTGACTTGGTTTCTAGTGCTTCCTTGGTTTCTTCACCAAAGGACTTCCCTGAAAGTGCCTCCAGATCCAGCAGGAGCTCTTTTAGGTCATCATATGAATACTGCATTTCTAATGGATCCAGTTCTACTACTGTCCCTGTTCCACCACTTGAAGACACTTGTGCCTGGAGCACTGGCAATTGCTGCAGTTCTTCTGGTTTGTTTCCTAGGAAAGGGTCAGCTGCTGAGGTTCTGTCTGTCAGTTCTGCTTGCAGCTCAGCATCCTCTCCAAGCAGTGCTTCAGACAATTCTTGTTCTGAAGCTGGCTTTTCACTCCCTGAAATATGAGGGCTGCAGTTTCTCATGGGTTCTAGTAACAGGCTGTTATCACTCTTGCCTTCAGACAGAGATGTCTCTTTATCAAGGCTGTTCTGATGCTCTGCTGTTCCATATCCATCATCAGCATTCCCACTGGCAGCTCTCACTGACACATTTGCTTCTGCAGTTTCTAAGCACTCAGAAGTTACACCCAAGAGAGATCCAGAGCAAAGTAAAGCACTTCCTTCCTGAGATAACCCACAAACCACAGTAGTCTCTCTTTCAAGACAAAGACCGGTATCCCCGTTTGAACTCCTGTTTTCCTTCAAGAGGTTGTCAAGGCTCAAGAAAGCATTATTACCAGTTCCTTTATTAGCCTTCCAAAAAGGCTTCATCTCTTCATTAATACTATTGCCAGAAGCTTCCAGCTTGACAACACACAGAGGGACTTCAGAATCTTTATCTTTCCTAGTTTCTACTACTTCAGCTTCTAATACAAGGTCTGCAGTCATATCATAAAACTTCTGATTTGCTTCACTAAGCCACGAGCCCTCTGAGGGATGAAAACCTGACAGACAGCAAGCAAATGCTTGACCAGGTACTCTAAGCAGTTCACATGGAATCTGTTGGACCATCTCCATGCCAACAGCTTCCTCACTTCCATAATCCACATGTCGAACAACTACACTGTCACCTTCTACATTGCTGATTTGAGCTCTGTAGAACCATCCATCTTTACTGTATTTTGCCAGACAAATATCACCACTTTTAATACAAGATCTGGCATCATTCCAAGAGCTTAGTCCAAGCTCTTCTGCCTCCACTATTTTTTTCTCAATGTAACTCAAGTGTTCTGTATTAGCACTGTGACACCAGAAGTATTCTGGACCATTTACCACTGTGACATAAATTTTTAAAGTCTGACCCACCTCTGGAAACTTCCAAAGAAATGATTTACCATCACAGGAAATCTCATTTGGTGCCCCAGGAGGCAAAGGCTCACACACAGTTATCATGTCAATGTTCTCTCTTTTATCAGTTATTTCTGTGGAACAAGATCTCTCTGTACTTGCAAGATCATCAGCTAAATCCACTGTTATTATACCTTGATGGTCACTGAGAATAACTTCCCATTTATCCTCAACCATCTCTACAAATTCACACAACAGCAGGATTTCACTTGTTCTCTTGGTGAAGCAAAGCACTGCTTTCTCTTCCCAGTCTGTACTTTTTTTGCATTTAAGTCCACCTAGAAAGCAATGAATGCTTATTGCTGGAATAGACGACAAGTCCTCAGGGAGACTGCGTGCTTGATGAACACTGATTACTGAAGTATCACCATAATCAATATAATGTACCCTTATGAAATTGTCCAAAGTCTTCTCTTTTACTACAGCTCTATACCACAGGCTGTCTTCTGAATAAACAGCACTGATTAAATCTCCTGCTTGGAAAAGTTGTCCACAAGGGTTCTTCACTGGTGTCCTATTGTTCAAACTTTCCAAAATGCTGTTAAGCTGGACCTCATCACTCCCTAGCTGAACATAAAAATCCAGTGGATCATTGATGTAAGACACGTACACTAATGTTTTAAGAGCTGGCACTATCTTCTGTTGTGGTAGATCAGACACATTTTTAAGCATTATACACTTGCCTTCAGCATCAGATTTAATATCTGACAGTGCATTCATCTGGACAGAGAGGTGAGACTCCTCCCTTGCTTTATTTAGCAAAATTGCATCCTTTTCACTGCTAAGTATTTCATCAGATTTCAGTAATCCAACTGCCCCCTCTTCTTTTCTAGAGGGCTGGAAAAGGTTTACATCTTCTCTAGAGTGCCTTTTGCTCTCATGTCCTCCCTGAGCTTCAGATCCATATTTTTTAGTTTTAACAGGCCTCCCTGCATTTAAAGGGAGTCTCACTGCAGTCTCATTCACATCGGTATTTCTAGAGCACCAAGTATTATTTTCTACATGACTACACAGCCCTGTATTGTTTAGGCTTAGTTCCTTCAGTTTCATATTAATTTGAGTATTATTATCAAACAACTCAAGCAGCAGTGTATTATCAGAGTCCTTTGCTACTACTATTGCTTTTAATTGCTTTTCTAGGACAGCTTCCTTAAACCACATTTCAGCTTCTTTGGAAACAGAAGATACATGAGATATGGAACACTTTATGGCCTGCATTGGCACAAGCAAGATATCAGAAGCATCACTGGGCAAAGGAAGCAGATCATCTTTCTCTACGGTCTCTGTGTTCCCAAAATCCACAAAGAAGACTTTTGCCTTAGGCTGTGTTTCCATAACTACTCCCCTGTACCACTGACTGTCAGCATACTTTGCTAGGCACAAACTCCCAGACTTTCCCAAGGTTCCTGTGCTGGTCATTTTTTCACTCAGGCAACTGATGTTTTCAGCCAGCTGTGCTAAGGTATCTGAGCATCTTTCAAGTTGGCAGTAAAACATCCGTGGATCCTCAACATGTGTAATATAAACATCTTCCTCACTCCCAATTTTGATTCCATGACTAGAATAATAGTAAGAATGAAGCTGAAACAAGGATGCTAGATGCTTCTCAGGAAACAAAGGTCTGGCCACACCTCTCTCAGTCAGAAACTGGCAAGCACTCTGAAAAGGGGTGATTAAGTCTACGATGTTAAACAGGTCCCTATTTATTGAAGCCAAGGCAAATATTGTACACTTCAATTCAAATTCAGATGATGAAGTAACAACAAACTGCTGAAATGTCTTAATTGCTTCTTCATCCCAAGCAAAAGGATTCTGACCATTGGGTTGGATTAAGTTGTAAAGGCTGCACCTGAAAGCCTGAGCCTCTAACCTAAGGAAGCATTCATCAATGGCACGGAGGTTCATTATACACACGTGCTCTCTGTTGCCATAGTCAACATAGACAACTTCTACTTTTTCTGCACAAACTGCTTCACTAACAATTAAAGCCCTGTACCATTTCTTATCCTCTGAATACTGGGCTAAACACACAAGATTTGGCCAAACATGTGGCTGGGATGAATCCTTACAGTGCTCCTGAATTTCATCCATTAGTAACTCAAGGTCACAGCTATTTCTACTTAACTGACACCAGAAAAAACTAGGATTTTCAACATATGATACAACAACATTAACTGTACTTCCCACTTCTAAGTGCCCTCCACAAGAGTAACTTGGCTTAATTTCCACATAATTCTGTCTTAAAGACATGTGCAGGTTTCCCTCACCCTTATAGTCCTGAGCAGGAAGAGATTTGCTGCTTTTTGAATTGTGAATAGCTGTAACAGGGGTCTCTCTGACCATCACAGCCACATAAGGATCAAGTGCTCTATCACTGCTCTTTAGACCAGCCTCTTCTCTGAGCCTCTCCTCTACATTTATTTGGTTTTCCTCTGCAGCACTTGCTAGGGGAGAGACCTGTGTCACAGAATTTTCATCTGAATTCTGGAGAGCCTTGGGTATTTCACACCTCTGGTATTCACCATAACCTCCCTGGGCCAGGAGTTTACTTACTCTTTTCTCTCCTAATTGGGACTGGTCAAAAATTTCGACCATGCATTTGTCACCGTGCACACTCAAAAACCAAACCTTGAGTCCCTTGTTCAGCACAATCTCCCTGAATGCAGACACACAGGCTTCACTCCAACTCCCTCTCAGAGGGGAGATACCTGCCAAGCTACACTTCAGAGCTAAAGCAGGCAGTTCCTTGAACCGAGGGAGCAGCTCCTTCACTGCACATCGATCCACAGTTTCTGTACTGCCTCTGTCCACCAGGTGTATTTCCACCCCACTGTCCAGCACCCTGGTGACCATTGCTCGATAAAAGCCTCCTTCATTCCCACTGGCACAACAAAGGGATCCAGGGTGTGGGTCCCACCCAGCACCGTCCAGATTCGTGGCATGGGAGTAAAAATTCCACATGCACTGCCTCAGCTGCCTGAAGAGCTGGTGATGCTCATGGAGCTGCAGCCAGAACTCAGATGGGTCTTGGAGGCAGGAGACCTGTGCACTGTAAAACACGCAGGTCTTCAGGTGTACACCAGGTAGAGCAGTAAAGGCCAAATCCCTGTACATTAAAACAGGAGGTACTTCTGGTGGCAATTCCAGTTCTTCAGCTAAGGATTCTTCTACTTCCAGCTGCTCATGAGCCTCAGTTTGGCTCACCTGCTTATGATTGCTAACCAGGCAGCAAGCCTGAGACCCAAAAAGATGGTTCAAGTTGACACTGTTTTCCCCATACAGGGTCACATAATAGAGATGCTCGAAGGAGTTAAAGGCTTTGATGCGAGCACTCACTCCTCTGCCTTGCACCAATGCTTTCAGCACATGGATCTGTGACGAGGACCAGCCACAGCCACCATCTGAAATACCCTGAAGGGCACACATGTAAGTCACCACAGGCATACGAAAGCACTCAGCAGGCAAGTGGCGCAGGTTAGTTCTGGTCACAGTTTCCTTCCTGCCATAGTCCACAAAGATCACAAGAGCTGCCTGCTGGTCTTGCTCCCCCGCAATAAGTTCCAGCAGAAGGGCACGGTACCACTGGCCATCCATGCCACGGGCAGCACACGGCGAGCCCACTTTGGGCAATAAATCCTGCTCCCACTGGTCATAAACATGGCATATGCTGTCAGAAAGGCAACGGATCTCCTGGGACAGGCACTGCAACTGGCAGTAGATGTGGTGTGGGTCAGAGACATGGGTCACTAGGACAGGCTCTGTCACACCCAGCTGAAGCTGCGGGTAGAAGTAATCCAAGGCAGGTGACAGGGGTCGGTAGGAAAGCAACACGTGGAGAAGCTGAGGCACTGCGAAAGCTTCGAGGGAACACACCAGGGGCTGTTGCCAGAGCTGCTTTTTCAGGTAGCCAAGGGGCAGGCAGCGCCTGAGCACCTGACAGAACCAGACAGGAGAGATCTCCCTGGCCAGGCCCAGCTCCTGCATCTGCGCCACGAGCTGGGACAGCTCCAGCACCACGAGCTGCGGGGACACCACCTCCTGCACCACGCCGGACACCTCCCGGCCCTGCAGGAAGCTGAGGAACTCCATCGCCTCCACTGTCCAGTTGGACTCTGGCGAGTCCCCGCAGCCCGTCCCCTCGGGGGGCATGGCATTGGCCACAACGCAGCCCAGCGCCCGCGGGGGCAGCTGGAACAGCTCCGGGCGGCCCCGCGCCAGGTAACGGGCGGACGTGGCCACCACGTACCCCTCGTCCAGCAGGAACACGCGGTAACCTTGGGCTCTGCAGCTCACCACGCAGCAGCGGTACCACAGCCCCAGCAGCTCCACGAGCCCCACCTCGCCGGGGCACAGCCCGGTTCCGCCGCCCGCAGCCTCGCCGGGCTCCGGGGGGGCCGCCAGCCGCGGCCCCGTCGCCGCCTGCACCTCGCGGCGGAGCTGGGCGTAGTCAGCCTTGCGCTCGTCCAGCAGCCCCCAGAGCCACAGGACGGGCACCTCGGGGCGCAGCCCCACGGCGCGGATGCGCAGGGTGACGGTGTCTCCGCGGCCGAAGGGCACCGGCCCGGCGCCCATCGCGTAGGCGCCACAGCTCATCGTGCAACCGCCTCCGCCACGAGGCGAACGGCCTCGCCGCCTCACCGCCCCGCGCTTATATAGCGCACGCGCCGTCCACGTGACCGGCGCCCGGCCGTTAGCGGCCGCCCCAGCGGTCGAGCCCACTTCTCTCCTCGCTGGGAGGAGGGGAGGAAGGGAGAGTGAAGGGGAGGGGGACAGGAGGGGTGGAGAGGGCGAATACTCGAAGGACGCTCCTGCTAAACCGAGACCGGCCGGCGGCGCCACAAAGAGCAGGGTTATTACGGGGTTTTCGGCGGGGCTCGGCGCAGAGCCCGCCAGAGCTCCCCTCGCCCGGCGTGGAGCGGTCCGCGGCGGCCGCGTGGCTGTGGGACAGCCGGGGCGGGGCGAAGGGAGAGGGAGCCGAGGCTGCTCATCTCCCATTGGCCAGCGCCGCGCCGAGGGCGGGGCTTGAATGGAGAGCTCGGCGGCCATTGGGCAGCGGGGCGGCGGTGTGAGGGCGAAGCGGGAAACGGCCGCAGTGTGAGGGAGGGCGGCGGGTGAGGCAAACAGGGCGGGCTGGCTTAGGGGATCCTGGTGTTTCACACTCAACGACTTCTTAAGGATTAAAGCAGTTTTTCACTACAAGACTCCTTCTTCTGTGCGATGGCCTCTGGAGGGGTCCGTTGTTGGGACCAGTCTTATTTATATCAGGGGAGGTTTAGGTTGGATATTAGAGAAAGCTGCTTCTCCCAGAGGGGTGGTTGGGTCCCCAGCACAGGAGCGACGTGGACCTGTTGGAGCAAGTGCAGAGGCCACCAAGTGGGTTAGAAGGGCAGAGCACCTCTCCTATGAGGAAAGATTGGGAGAATTGAGCTTGTTCAGCCTGGAAAAGAAAAGGCTACAGGGTAACCTAATTGGAGCCTTCCAGTACCTGAAGGGAACATACAAGAAAGATGGAGAGGGACTGTTTACAAGAGCACGTAGTGACAGGACAAGGGGCAATGGCTTCAAACTAAAAGACAGTAGGTTTAGGTTAGGTATTAGGAGGAAGTTCTTTGCTGTGAGAGTGATGAGACACTGGCACAGGTTGCCCAGAGAAGCGCTGGCTGCCCCATCCCTGGGAGTGTCCCAGGCCGGGTTGGACGGGGCTTGGAGCAGCCTGGGATAGCAGAAGGTGTCCCTGCCCATGGCAGGGAGGGTGGAACGAGATGATCTTTGAGGTCCCTTCCAAGTCAAACAATTCTACAATTCTATGATACAAATACTTATTCTAACTCAATAGATAGGTAAATCTGCATATCCATCAGGGTTATCAGGGTAATGGGATGGCAGGCAGGATCACTGGGATGTAACTGGTGCAGCAGCTTTGCTGGTTTGTCATTGCCGGTGATGGTGTGCAAGACGGAAAGAACTTGGATTAGTTTCTCAGGGTGTCAACCGGAAAAATATTGGTATTTCTGAACAAAACCTTCCAACTGATGCCCAGGAATTTCCACCTGAGTATGAGGAAGAACTTCTTTATTGTGCCGGTGACCACACACAGGTTGCCCAGAGGGGATGTGGAGTCCCCCTCACTGGAGATATTCTAGAACCATCTGGATGCAATCCTGTGCAATGTGCACTGGATAATCCTGCTTGTGCAGGGAGGTTGCGCCAGATGACCCACTGTAGTCCCTTCCAACCTGACCCATTCTGTGATTCTGTGACTCCCTAATAATGATGAGATGAATTTTTTCCAAGCTGGAATCACATCCCCAAATGCATACATGCACAACAGAGCTACCATACAATCAAAAAGTAAAAGTGTGAGCCAAGAAGATGCCCAAACTGTATTTAATGAGAAATTGGCACACTGAAGTTACAAAGACTAGAAGAAATCCTTAGTATTTATTTAGAGAGCCAAGTATTGTACAGTCATTCCGTTATTAGGTATTACGAAATAAAAGCCAGCTTTGTTCTGTCTACTCAGGGTTGCTTTTAATATTGCATTTTCACCTCTTCATTGCCAAAGATGCACTTAGTGACAAACAGCACTAGCCTCCTTCCCTATGAAATCTGGAAGGCTTTAGGTTTAAAAAGAAATAAATCAATCACTCCTGTTCAAACCTTTTGTGTTTTTAAAGAGAGTGTTACCTTTCCACCTAGGTTTAAAGTGGGCAGTGCGTTTTTCCATGTAAAACAAGTACCTTGATGACCCAACCTGCCACATCAGCACCGGACAAGTAGGTCAGCGTGGTCCTAAGGGGTATCATGAGTCCTTCAAGAGGGTCAGAGTGAACTAGGCTTTTGATTTCCTAGGAACAGGACTGCATTTCCATCATGGATCTTAATCAGTTGTTGAGTAGAGAGGTCAGGCAGTCTTTGGGAAGTAAGTGGAATGCAAACCCTTCCACTTTTTGTGTAAAGCAAATTCGGAATTAGGTAAACTGCTTTTATCTTTTTCAATACCTAGCACTACAGGCTTGGTTTCCTGAGGCATCAAACTAATGAGAGGTAGTCCTTTATGTGTGTGCAAAATGCAATTAATAACAAAAATTCCCAAATAATTTTATAGATGCTTAGCCACAGAAGATGTCTAGTGCTTTGTTTTTAACCTGCTCTTGTCCTTAACAATAGGAACCATCTCTATTGTCAAACAAGCAGACAGTATTATATTCTATTTGCTTAGTAGACTTTTTTTTTACCCCTGTTTACTGTTTCAGAAAGCTGATGCTGGCTGCTAGTTGACAAATTATTATGACAATTTTATTCTCTATGGATAATATAAATTTCATATAGCAGTCTGACAATCAAATAGGCATGGCTGTTCCTAACCAGTAAGGACTGGTTTTGGAGCAAAAACCTATACACGTGATCCTACTGCCTTGTGGAATGAGAATTCAGCTCTTTGATTGCTCTCTGTTTTGTGAATATTGAAGATTTTAAAAAGATCTAACTCCACAGATCCTTCTAACTTGTTCATATGTGAGCCAGAATACCAATGACCAAGGAGCCTGTGAAAGCAAACACAGAAGGCAGAGGCTTAAAACAGAAGTAATCCAATAAATAAACCCATTAGATTAGACTGACTCCTCTTAAAAATTATATTCTTAACATCAATCTCATACTTTGGTTCCCAGAGAGATTCCCAGTCCTCTGGTTGCACAGACAGGTTGTGAACTCCCCATCCCTGGAAGTATTCAAGGTTGGGCTGAATGGGGCTTGGAGCAACCTTGTCTAGTGGAAGGTGTCCCTGTCCATGGCAGGGGGTTGGAACTGGATGATCTGTAAGGTCCCTTCCAACCCAAACTATTCTATAATTCTATGATTATGTCTTTCATACAAAAATCATAATATTACATGTGGTTAGGGTTACCCAGTCCTTCACAAGACACTTATATACCTTTTTTTTTTTTTTCAAATTGACAACCCATAAATGTTTGACTTGAAATGTTTCATGTGTGGGAGCTACTTCACGGTGAATGCTTTTCAATTTTTTAAAGAGCTTACCTGTTCTAAAACCTTAATCAGAAAATGACACGATTGTCCTTGCATAAAACTTACATCTTGCACTCATTTAGTTGAGATACTTTTATTTGTTTTGTTTTTAATTCTTATGGACTTAAAAAAGGTAGTCACATATAAATTTGCTATTGGGAATTGTCCTTTGCTCAAACTAAAAGTGGAGTTCTAGTTCCCAGGCTCCAGTGACTGCTGCCTGGCTTAATTGTAGAGCTGAAGCTTTAATGGCCCAGCAGTATGCAGGGGAAAGCTGCCAGCCTGAATACAAGAGGAGTGAAAATGAGACCCAGGGTGGAAGAGAAAGTAATTATGGTATCAGGAGAGAAGGGGGAATGAAAGTATGAGGGATGCAAAGGGAATCCAGGGCTGAGAGTAAGAAAGGACTAATGGAGAGCTTGGGGAAGGGAGAAAGGAGGGAGCCTGAAATTGTAAAAAAAAAAGCAAGGAAAATCACTAGCAATAATGCAGGACAGCATTTTCAAAATTAAAGAGGTGCAAATTGCAACATGAAGGAAGTGACCCTACATGCAGCTGTGTCATGCACCACATTCAGCTATGCTAAGTGCAATTAAAGAAATTGAGAGACCCAAAGGGTGTTGAAAAAGTGTTGATGCAGAAAGAACTCCTCACATTTTAATGCTAATTGTTCTTGCAAAGAGAGTTGAAAGGCACATACCATTCGCATCCATGTTGGTATAAAGCCCTTGTATAGAGACATAAACCCCTCACCCTGGACAGTTTGAACCAAGCAGTCCATGGAAGATTTATAGAGCAGACCTCTAGAAATGTACAAAGAAAACAGTGTTAGGATTACAAATGTGCAATGTAAAAAAATCCCATCTCCTTCATAAAAATAATTTGTAGCTGACACTTCTTTACAAGCAAAAGCTCTTCTGTAAGTTCCCTGGAGTCTAATCAGAACTGAAATCCACTGGAGTGACTGGTTATGCTTAGGTAGCCATCACAGCAACACCCCCCAGACATTCACCAAATCAGTAAAATCATCACCAGAAAGATGAAGAGCAAATTAGTTAAGCACTTTGCTCCCAGTGACATCAGTGAGCCTCAGGGCTTCAATTTGCTGCTGAAAAGTGAGTTCCAAAGTGTCCGTACCTTCCCTGCTTGTCTCTGGGCTGATTCATTATCCGGGTTTTGACCACGTCGGCAGGAGTTCCCAGAACAGCCGCCACCAGGCCAGAACAGCCACTGCCAACAGCAACAGATACTTAAAGAAGAAACCAAGATGTATCATGACAATTGCAGCATCGTGATTCCAGTTCTAATAATAGAGACATATTACAACAATTACAATAAAATAATGAGTAATAAGTCATGAACTTGGTTTGGGAGGCACCTCGCTATTACTGCTCTTGCTCAGATGTCCTTCCAGTGCCAGTTGCCCTCACCTCTGTGTACAGTTCTGAGGCAGGAATGAAGGACCTACAATAGGCAATTCATGATATTGTTTGCATAAAGTATATTTCTTCGTAACTTAAGGAGTTAAAGAGGTTGTTCTGCAGGGATTATATCGCTGTGCTCCCACAGATGGAGAACAAAGGTGTTTAAATGTACCAGCAAGGCACTTCAAGTCAGGGCAGCTTTGTAGCAATGGTTGCATCCTTTCTTTTGTGTCTTTTGTAAAGTGATGCTCTCTCAGGGAAAAAAAAAAAGTAATTCTAAAGTTGCATTTCAGCAGCAGTATCAAAATCAAAGAAGGGGGTCTTCTGCTGACACAGAGAGGCAGATCAAGACAGCAAGGCTGGAAACGTTCCACAGTGGAAAACGGGTAATCGAGGAATACAGACCTGGAAACACTGTGAGTCACACTGTTGTCCACAAGTGATGTGTTCAGAAGCAAAAAGTGTTTCACTGAGTCATAAGTGGTCAGGTCTGTAGAGGATAATGAGAAAAAACAACACTGTCAGAAGTAAATAGTGTCTGTGCCATTCATGGCATGGGATGTTCATTTCCAGTGCAGCTCCTCCCATTGGCACGGCTGGCACTCTGTCCCCAGGCTCTGATGACGTTTGTGTCACCTGAGTCCTGTCTCAGACATGTGAGCACATTCTCCTTTCTGCTCTCATCTGCTCTGATTTACCTCACAGGTGATCACTGATCTGTGTTTAGGTAACTCTCACCAGGCCTGCTGCTGGCTCAGCTTCTGGGATTGGCCTCAGGCCTGCCTCATCACCACACATTTTCCGGAGGATTTTGGTGAAGCCCGGCTGCTTTCAGTGGCTCTGCCCTGCTCACCTTGCTTGGGCGCTGGGGGCTGGATTGTGGCTGGTGAGGTCCCTGCTTTGCTGGCTCTGGAATCCCCTCAGTTCCTGGCTCACATTTCCTTAGGCTCAGGCGCAAACTATTATTTTTAAGCAATTTGATTTCTACAGGGCCAAAACCCAGGTGCACAAGGGAGAGGTCACCTGCAGTGAGCTTCAAACAGGTCCCCAGTGTAGGTAATCAAGACACTAAGACCAAGAGAGCAGCTGAACTCTTCTTTCTTTAAGTTTCAGTGTGGCCTTAAGTGCTGCAGACCAAGTTATTCCATTTACCTCCCATGTTCACCAGAGCAGCTCTCTGGACATTTGGCACCCATCCAGCCCAAAGTCCCCGTATTCCTCCTTCAGACAGGATCTTCAGAAATGCGTGGTGCACGCCCCGAAACCTGAAATCAATATGCAGCTTTATAGGTAGACAGCCCAGATACGGCTAAATCTTTGTATTTTCCAGCACTTTGTTGCACTGTGTCCTCCCATAGGACTGGCAATTTATACCTGCAAGGATCTGGCCCACTGGACCCAATTTTGGATCCATCTTTGACTTTCATGCCACGATATTTTAGCAAACATACTGGTTGCCTTGCTAAGCAATGATCTGGTCTCTAACAGCAGACAATCCTTTGATCCCATATGGGATTGCAATACTAAATATACAAGACACCAAGAGATGGCAGCAGTTTGGGATGCAAAGAGCAGCATGTCTAGGTATTTGCAGCAGGGTTTCAAGCCCTCCTGGTCTGCCAGCCTTCTCTGTGCCTGTGTATCCTGCATGAGCCATTTCCCTCATCCTTTCTTTCAGCTTTCCATCTTCAGAAAGCATCCTTCCCTCCCCATGGCAATGTGCTGGCATGGACATGCTGCAACACAGAGGATAGGTGAGAGTTTGTTGTCTCTGGGACAAATAAATGAGGACAAGGAAGGTGTACAAATGGAATAAGGAGAACATCTTGAATTCCTCACCCTCTTCATCTGGTGCTTCCCAGGCATTGCTCTCCCTCTAAAAGGACCCAGAGCAGCTGGGGAGAGGGGATGGCAGAAAACAGAGAGAACCACATTCTGGGCCAAGGAATGATCAATAACAGGAAACAAACACCAGCTCTGGGAGGAACTGACCGTAATGGCTTTCCTTCCAACTTCCTTTTTCCCTCCATCTGCATCTGCACCTTCACCAGATCGGTTGGGCTGGCGAAAAACTGTCCAATGGCACCCGCAGACATGCCTCCAACCACAGCTTTCCTGCCAAACAGGGTAAAAAATGTGCTCCAGACTGCACTGAAAATCTTCACAAATCGCAGAGCCCGACCTGAAGAGTTCAGCAGCACAACCCAGGTGGAGCAAGTGCAAATGATTATTCCATATACTAGCAGCCAAAGGTCATAATTGTGATGACTGCAAGTAGTTAAAGTAATCAGTAATATTTCTGTCAGTTTTAAGAAAGGGTTAAAACTTGCCTGGGGGGAAAAAAATCAAGGTTACATTATGCTCCTTGCTTAATGTTTAAAGGCAGGATGGCAAGGTACACAAGTAAGGAATGATATTACAACTGAATGCCATTCTGAGATTCTAAACTGCTTGCTGATATATAAAACTTTTCTTTATCTTTCACTGCTACTAGTTGGGTCATGTTGATTTTCTGGTTCTCTTTATTTTAGTAAAACCAGAAATTTCAGTACTATCCATAGTTCTTCCTTCCTGAAGCACCAGGCATGACAAGTGTTTTGTGTTAGATTTTATAAATCCTATCCTAAAACCACATGCATTTTGGACCTAAGATTTGGCTGCAGGACTCCTTCAGTGAGGACAATCCCCAAAGAAGCAATAAATATTCAGAAATGTGCAACATTACCAGAGAGGAAAGGTTTTGTCCTCAGCCCTGCGAAGCACGGAGTCACGGAGATGCTCATAAGCAACCATCCGAACACCAGAGTACACTGTGGGAAACAAAAGCAGGAGACAGTTCTTGAGTCTGCCTTTTCTGGAGGTCATGCTGTGAGAGAGACATCAAGAGATCCGTTTAAGACTCTCCAGAGCTCGCCTGGGTCAGCTGGTCACTGCTCTCACATTTGGGATCAGAATGGGGAAAGTGAGGGGGTCGCCTGGTATCAGTGCTACAGCCAGAACGTTTCAGCAGCAGAGAATCTCTCTGGCTGAGCCACGAGTCTGCCAGGAGGCAGCATGGCTTTGCCAGCATCCTAAGGAGATGAGACTGCGTTGCTTCCCCCTCAGCTGATGCCAAGCACAAAACCTCCCACAAGTGCTTTTGAGGTTGATTTCTGTCACAGAAAGCTGTTATCTGTGGCTAACCCACTAATGCATTTCTTCTAGCACTTGTATTCTTCCCTAGTGCTTGTAACCCTACCTTTTTTTCCCAGCCCATCCCCACTTACCTCAAATATGAGATATTTATTGTTCTGAGGACTCTGAGTGCCTGTTTGTGCTTCCTGCACAAGACTTTTCTGCAAAGATGCCAGTGAAATTGTATTTTGTTTTCTCAAAAGCCAGAATAAGGCCATGAAGGACTGGGCAAGGGAAGGAAGAGACAATATTGATCCAGAATCCCATATACATTTCAAAGTGGGATTGCAGGCTACATTGGAGACTTATCACAGATATATCTAAAATATACAAGCTCAAAAGGCTGTTGGACACTGAAGGCAGGACCCACATTTGTCCCATCATGAGCAAATAATCACCTATGTGGCGGTAGACGGCTGGTGTGGCTCCCTGCCAGAGCTTCCTTAGTCCCTCCTCCTGCACGATGCCCGCTGCCGTGCGCAGCATCCCGCGGTACGGGGCAGCCTGGCCGGCCGCGGCTCCATCCCGTCGGACGGCAGCTTCACCTTGGATCTGCAGCCGGGTTTTCGTGAGGTCCAGGGGAAATGTCACTGAAGAGGAAGGGCAGGGGACACACGTGAATATGAGTGTGGGTGTGGGGAGACCTCTCACGCTGGGAACATCAGCACCAGAGCCACCCGCCAGACGCCAAAGCGGCTGTGCAGGCACCGCAGGCAACAGGGACCGTACCCAACAGGGCACAGGAGATTCATGGAGGAGAGGCGATTTCACTTCCAGAACTGTTAAAAGCGGCTCTGGGCACAAGTAACCAAATTACATTCCCGTCAAACACCAAGTCTTTCTCCCGTATTTCATTTTGCAGATTTGTTATGCAATATGTGTACTTTCCAAGAGACTCATGATTAAAAATCCTGTTCCAGTTACTCCCCCTGAATGAAGACCAGTCAAATCTCTCAATCGATCATGTGGCCTCTCCAATTCTGCCCAGCATCATGGCAGCACGTTAAGGTCAGGAAAAACCTCACACTGGCCACAGTAACGGAGACACAGATGCAGGCTACAAACCTGTCTACAAATCTATCCTACAAACCACCCTAAAACACGCTGCTTTTCTGATGCAGACACTAAAATCATGTCTAGCCTGTTACTTCTCTCACTGAAATAACTGGTGGCCAGGGAAGGCGGTCCAACTTGATATCAGCTTCCCAGGGCTGCTGCTGAAACAGTATGGATATGTATTTGCTGCCCCTCATTTCAGTTCCAGGCCTGGAGTGCCTCACTGAGTGATGGACCTTCCCAGCCTGTCTCAGGTGGCGAGTGCCCCGGAGCAGGGTATTGTCTTTGGATTGATACCCCAGCAACACACCAGGGTCCTTCCAGAGCAGGACTCAGGTGCCAGGGGAATGCAGTCAATGCTCGAAGCCTCAGCAGGTTTACAGTCTATTTGTGCACTGTTTGGTATTTGTGTTTAAAGATTAGCAAACTGATTAGCAAATTGAGAAGTTACAAATCACTTAGAGCAATGTAACAGATTTGCCTGTAAGAGCTTATAGAAATGACATAGAACATGTAGAGAAAATATTCAAAATAAGTTATTTGGTCACAAAGCAGTGCTACGCAGATGCCAGCGTGCTTCTATCCCACGTTTCAGCAAGTAGCTTTCCAACTCCATTTTTAAAGCCATCTCCACTGTAACCAGTTACGTAAGAGTTGATTTTTCTTTGATTAACCTTCATTAACTACAAAGAGCAATTTCCTCAAGGAATCAGCCCTTGCTAGTAACTTAGGCAACCGATCTCCCTGCCTCTTTAGTTTTTTTCTGGAAACCCAGCAACTGCAAAGCTTAAGCCAGTCTCAGTTGTTCTGTGTTAATGATGGCTGTCCTTCGGCAACGACTTCTTCCTGAAAAACCCTCCCTCCAGCAACGCTCAGGTGACATAAAACCCTTGCAAGGCTTAGATTACAGAAAAGTCGCGATGAGCACAGTGAAATGCACAGATTTGTTGGAGCTGAAGGCTGAGGAATGAGGCATCCGTGGACTGACGTTTCCCCTGCCCCCCGTAAGTAAATTTTGACCCCTTTCCCACTCGGAAAATCAGGGTGAGTTGTACCTAGTTCTGCCACAGCCGCTGCACAGGCTGACAGAGCGAATTTGCTGGCTCGGGGCCATCTCTCTGGAAGAGGTAAGCTCTTCTCTTCTTCTGCAGGTGACATCTAGCATCTCACAAGAACCGAGGCTCACCAGCCACCCTGCCAGGGTCTGTCTGGAGCGAGAACAGACCCTAGCACAGCTCAGTTCTGGGTCGTTTAGGAGACAAGTTGCTGAAGGTCATATTTCTCCAGCGCCAGCACCAGGAACTGCAGCAGCAGGAGTGACTTCTGCAGAGCTGCAAAGTCCTTCTGCAGTGACACAAGAGAATCCTGCTCAACAGGCTCCTGGGAAATGTAGTCTGTCACCAGCGCTGCCCTGTGCCAGGAGACCGGCAGTGCAGGTGCAGTCACACGCAGTTTTGTCCATTATCTGCATTAAAAGGAGTAATCATTAATGAGAGCTCAAGATCACGAGCACATGTGTGGGGTCTCTTTGCTTTACGGGGTGAAGGTGCCTCGGGAGCCCCAAACTGTGTTCAAACAGCTGCACAGGCATCCCAGAGGGATGGAATGATCCAGATGTGGTTTAATAAGAGCTGCCTTAGCAGCAACTACGTGCCGAGCCGGGGGGATGGAGTGCTTGCAGCAATCTGCGTCTCCTGCGGATTAGGCATGGAGCAGTGCAGTTTGAGCAAGGGACACGCAAACCTGGGATGACAGAAGCTGATCACTGCCCAGAGCCCCAAAAGTGAAAAGCTGAAAGTTTTGCCTGGCTGAATGCTGCGGTCCTGTTAATTGTGTGCCAGTGCTAATTTCTCTTAAATTAATGTAGACATATTTAGGTCCTCATCATTTTTAAAAAAAGGGATAACATATATGCTGTTCAAGAGAAGGTTTTCATTTATCAGTAAGGATCAGCTGAATTCCTAAGTTAATCATTAGCCATTAGTCAGTAATCCTCATGCTGAGGATTTGAGGATTTTTTAGGTCACAGAAAATTATTCCAGAACACCTTCCCACACACCTGTCTGACTGCCTGACATTTTGGTGTGCAGTTTCCTTCGCATTGATTCAGACAAATGAAGGAAGCATTGCAGGTTAAATATTCAGCTGAAGTCAGATGAATTTATCTCAGTGCTCACCAGTAATCAGTATTAAATTGCATCCTTCTTTAGGTTAGAATTCATTAGAATTTGTGCAGTGATAAAAGAAACTACTGACAAAACCCTGGCTGAAAATGGGAAGAAGGCATGTTGCAGTTTAATGCAAACATACCTGGCTGCATGGAAGGTATGAGTAGTTCAGAGCCTTTTTCTGGACAGTTCATGCAATTTGCTGTGGCACTTTGTGCCTCTCTCCATAGTATTCTCTGGGCTTGGCCACTATATAAATGCCTGTATATTGTTGATTCACAATGTAGGCTGGAGAGGACCTCTAGAGGTCACCTACAGTCATACTACAATCCTCTGCTCTGAGCAGGGAGAGCTTCAGAGTTACATTAGGTTGCCCAAGGTCTTGTTTGGTCACCTAAAAACCCCACAGGATCAGGATTTCACCATCATCCCTTAGATGAGCACCTCTGGGTACAGTCTCATTCTGTTTTCTCTGTAACCATGCTTTAGGGAGTGCAAAACAACAGCTAGATCCCTTCTTAAAATAAACCCCATAGCATTGCAACATCCTATGGAAAGACCAACTCTCCATGGTCATTTTTAGTCTGAGGAAATAGGTTCTTTTTAAAACCAGAGTGATTTAGGGATGGCAGCAAAGAATTTTGTCTTCTCACAGAATCTTTGAAATGGACCTGACTAGAGATAGCCACTGTGATGTGTGGAACAGAAAAGGGCCAGTGCTCACGAAGGTCCATAGCTGGAGTTCATATATCCCCAAATCCTGAGAGAAACATCACCAGCAGAGAGGACCCTTCCTGTTCATTTATTTCAGTTTTTGAGGCAACATTTTTTGGTTTCTTTCCAAAGCCAGTTTGACAAAGTCTGCTTATGCAGAGAGAGAGTGTGGACTGCCAATTGGATGGGAAACAGCAGCAGGATCTGGGAGGGCTGTTTGCTGATGGAGAAAGGCAGCCAGACTGTCCAGTCATCTCACCTGCTTCTGCAGGCGTTAGTTTGCTTGGAAAGACCATTAACCATAACCTGCCCAGAACTGGGGCCTAGTCTGGAGAAAGCTTGGTAGTGACTATTGCACCATAGTGCCTTGCAGTTGCATTTGGTGTCCTTCAGCACATCATGCCCCAAGAGCAGAAGCCAAACAAAAACAAACAAACAATCAAAAAGGCCAAAACAAACACAAAAGCCTTTAGTTAATGTCTTCACAGGGGGTTGATGGCTTCTCTTATCTGTATAGGTAGATCACTTTGCACTCACTACTCAGTGAGTTAATGAAAATATACTGTGCATGTAATGAAAATATACTCCAGTATTCCAAGGACTTTAACTCTCTTATCACTTTACCCATTCATAGGAAAAGAAAGAATTTAATGGATAAAATAAAACCAGGAAATAAACATCCAAAGAGCTGTGATAGCTAAACACAGAAGTGTAGTAATACCACAGTTAACAATGATTTATCTGTTTGTTCCAGACAGTTTGTGAAATGAAGATCAGCATCCTCCTTGCCACTGTTGATATATTTGGGCATGTTCTTCAGCAGAGATGACCAACAGGTAACATCCCAAGGTGTTTCAGTATGACTGTTTAATGAAGGACATAGATCTGGTTTTCACAGCTCTTGTGATGTGATGTAGGGCTGGACACTTGACTGTGGAACAAACAGGTGAAAGGCTAGAAGAGCTGAGCAAGGCTTGTTGAAGCAAGGAGTCCAGACCTGAGGATCAGGTCCGGGGTCTGAGAAGAACTAGAGATTTGGACAAAGAGCCAGAGCAAAAGAAAACAAAATAACAAAAAAAAAATATTTAAGAAATCAAATAGTTGAGGATGGAAGGGACCCAGAGTCTGGCTAGTCCTATGCCCTGCTCAAAGCAGGGTCACCTTGAGTAGGCTCTACAGTCCAGCTGTGTTTTGAATGTCTCTCAGGACTCCCCAGCCACTCTAGGCAACCTACTGCAGTGTCTAACCACCATTGCAATAAAAAAAAATTAATAAAATTAAGTGGACTTTTCTGTATTTGTTTATGCCCAGTGCCTCTTGCCCTTTCACTGGGCACCACTGCAAAGATCCTGGCTCCATCCTCTTTGGATCCTGCCATCACGTGTCCATACACACTGGTAAGATCCCCCGAGCCTTCTCTTTTCCAGACTGAATTGTCCCAGCTTTCTCAGGTTCTCCTCA
Organism: Acropternis orthonyx; assembly: GCA_035583155.1. Taxonomy (NCBI): domain Eukaryota; kingdom Metazoa; phylum Chordata; class Aves; order Passeriformes; family Rhinocryptidae; genus Acropternis; species Acropternis orthonyx. Next base: position 110,923,380 of record JAWWEU010000111.1, read on the forward strand.
AATGACAGATGCTCCAGCCCCTTTATGAACTTCTTGGCACTTCACTGGGCTCTCTCCAGTCTGTCCATATCTCTGGCACTGGGAAGCTTCGAGCTGGACCCAGAACTCCCAGTGGAACTCTCCAGCACTGAGCAGAGCCAGAGGATCACCTCCCTTGATCTGCTGGCAGCACTCTTTCTAATGCAGCCCAGGGTGCTGCTGAGTGCAAAGACACATTTATGACTCATGTTCAGCATGGAGTCCACCAGGACCCAGATCTGCAAATTTCCTTTCCAGGCAGGTGCCTCCCAGGCTGTTCTGGCACATGGGGTTTTTCCTACCCAGGGGCAGAACTTGGCATTTCCCTTTGCTGAACTTCATGAAGTCACTTTTTTTGCCATGAAAACTTGGACCAGATGATCCCTGAGCTTCCTTCCAACCTGGTTTTCTGTGTTTTTAAGAGAAGTCCCTCTTTGCCCATTTTTAAAGCCTGTTGAGGTTCCTCTGAATGGCAGCACACCCATCTGGTCTGTCAGCCACGCCTCCTGGTTTTGTGTTCCCTTCAGTCTTGCTGAGGTAGTGTGGGGGAAGGCTGTGAGAGCACTTCCCTAGGGGGATTTTTTTATACTTAATGAATTCTGTATGTAATTTTGGCATGCCACCTCCGCAAAGAAACTCATCTGACCTCTCTGAAACCTTGTCTTCTGACATTGCAGTGATATAATAGAGGTGACCAGCAGGTTTTGACTTGTCAATTCAACCTTTAAAGTGTTTCTTGCTTCTCAGACACTGGACACACATCTAGCCTTTAATGATACGATCTCAGACAGGTGAGGGGTACCTTTCATAAGGTGTCTGTGTCAGGTGATGCCCACAGAAGTTTTTTGCCACCTGTCTTGCTAAAGATCTGCAAATCACAGCCTCTCTGTTTTGTAACGTTGTAACGTTGATGTTGCCAAAAAGTAATTTGTTTTTTCAGCTGAAGAAGGCTCTGCCTTGCTTTGTCCCTGGCCATGTCCCTGTCTGCCTGAGTAGCCTCCCAGCAACTGGCGTAAAGTCCAAGGACTTGCCACAGCTACATCTAAGTTTTGCAAGCTGTGGAAGTTGGTCCTCGTGCCAGAACAGAGCACAATTGGCTCTGCCTTTCCCACAACAAGGGCTTGTCCCCTGGGCTGCTTGGTGCTTTGACATCTTGTCTCCATGGCAGTGCTCAGCTGGCAGGGCTGATCAGAGCGGCCTATTCATTAACTCGGAGCTTGGCCAGCGCGGCCATGCCGGGGCTGCGGCCGCCGGAGCAGCTGCCGGGGCGGGCAGCAAGCAGGCAAAATGGATCTCGCTCTCCTCTTGGCAGCAGTCCTGGGACTCCTTATTGTCAAGGCTGTTTTGTTTCAGATGAGAAACCCGAGCTCCCCTCCTTGCATCAGGAGCTGGATCCCTTGGTTTGGAGCCGCATTTCAATTCGGGAAAGCTCCTCTGGAGTTTATAGAGCAAGCTAGGAAGAAGGTAATGTGTGTGGCGGTGTGCCTGCTCATGGGTGTGTGCTCAGGGTGGCTGCCTGCAAGGGGAAAGGCAATGAGAAACTTCTGCATTAAGTTTTCCCCTTTCTTATTGTGTTTTATAATGTCAGGAGCATTTAGCTGGTGAAGAATCGGCTTTGTACCCCTAACATTGCAAAGTTGTGGATCTGATCCAGGCACGATCTCTGTGCTGTGACTATCCTGTTTGGACCTCTGCTATTTTGCTTTTGCAGTCTGGCTGTGTGTTAATCTCAGTTTCAGATAATATGGAAAGCTCTGTGACAACCACTAGTACCAGAAAATTAGTTCTTTGCATGCCTAAAGTTGGGTTAAATTTTTGAGTACCAGCATTCAAGAGACACAGACATGCTTGGAAGGCAATGTTTGCCATCCTAAAAAATTTTCCAAACATGGGTGTGAAGATTTACCCCGTGGACATGATTTTCTCTGTGTCTGTGGGATAGAGACTAGGTTGTTAATTTAGCTTAGTTACTTAATATCTAGGTAGCTAATACTGATAAAAAGAACAGTGTCCCACTTTCATTCAGGGATGGTATCACCTGCTACTGCAGTGTAATCAGCCTTGAGTGTTTGACACCGACAGATCACACAGCCCACTACTTGCAAAAACTGGTTAAAAATGAAACCACTGTAACATTCTGAAATTTGAAAAAAATAAACCCTCGACATGTTAATAAATACTGGATGTTTAAAATTGGCTGTTTCATTTTGAACTGTTAGATTTTATATTTGTAAGTACTTCTTTTCAACCATGGTTGTTACAAACTCATGGTGTTAAATGAAAGCAGAGGTTTAAGTGCAACCTTTGAGAACACCAAGTGCTGTCAGTCTTTTATTAAAGCGCATTGGGCACACCATGGGCTAAGACCGTGTGTATCATCTGGAGTTCTTTGGCTTCTTTGTGCTTAACAGGCCAGTTTTAACATTGTATTACTATGTCTTTCATATATCTTTCACTTATGCATACCATGAGTAGCTATTTGTTCATTCATCATACTACAGAAATGTAGGACTGGAAGAAAACTCATTCCAGCCCATTCTCTAACTATTTCAGAAAATTCGATGTACAATTTTTTAAATAAATGGATCAAACCTCACTTGAAAAATCCAATATTTCTTCCACTCTTCTGATACAAGGCTGTTAGAGAACCTCCTTGTCCTGTTGCAAACACATCCTGATGGCAGCCAGATTAAAGCAGCCTGCCAGTCTGTCTTTTCCAGTGCAGTTCCTTTTGGGAACAGCTGTTTCACCATGACTTCAGCTTCCTTTAGGTGCCTTTTTTTTTCCCTGAGAAGTTTTTAGCAAAGTCTCTTGGATGAAATTTTAAAACAAACCTAACAAAAGAGTCCTTTTTGGGGGTTCATTCATGTATTGAATGAGCAAAGCATTTACATACTTGTATTGATGTACAAATACACACTTAGTGGTTCTGGGTTCATTACTTCTGGTGTTTATTTGCCTGGAGACCCTTTAGGCTGCTGGTGGTGCTGTGGCAGCTGGTGACACATCTGAGCACACCAGGAACACCTGAAGGACTTTATAAACCCCAGGTTTTGTTGGGACAGAACCTAGAACAAGAAACATTTTGAACGAAGGATACTCAAAATAAGGCTTTCTTACATCTCTCCCCTTTACTGTGTGTTTGCAGATAGGACTTTTCCTTTGACTTAGTTTTTAGTCCAGCAACTCAGAATCCTTGTGACCTCTCCCTGAGGTTCCCCTGGGCCAAGAGGAATGTCTCCATCCGTCCCCTCCAAGGTTGGCTGCAGCAGCAGCATCTGACAGTCCCCCTGTCCCTGAGGAGGGCTGCTCTTTTGTTCTCCCCTTCCTCTCCTGAAACACCGCAGGCAGTGCCTGCCTCCCTCCCTTCCCACCTCCCACACTGGCAGGCTGTGCTGAGGCCAGGAAAAATAAGCCTTTTTCCTGCCTGCTCCCTTTTAAAGGAGTAGACACTGTAGCAGAGTACAGCCAAACAAAACACGTGCTGCTGCCAAAGGGTCATTAACAGGCATTACAGGAGTTGCAAAATACAGCTGCAATAATTCCAATCTCCTTAATATTGCCAGAACAGGGTTAAGTGTCTTTAGTAGGAGCAAGCTGGCCTCGTTAAAGGTGGTGCAGAAACAGGCTCTAGGCAGTGTGAAACCGTAGGGTCATTACCTTCAGGGGAGACTCTTGCAGTTAGAAAATTGCTCCCCTAGAATAAATCCTTCAACTTGTCAAAGTGACACTTACTTCTTTCTTAATTCCTTTCTTTCCTAATTCCTATTGTGTCTATTCCTCACTGCTTTCTCTCTCAATCCCTGCAGTAACACAGCAGACTTCCACTGCTTCCAGCCTGCACTTTGCTTGAAGTTTGCTGCTTCTGTTTTCCTCCCACAGAAGAACATGTGGGCTGGAAGAATTGTGTGCTTTCCCCCTTGTGTCATCACTGGGACTAAGAAAAGCAAGTTCTCCTGCTCTAACTAAATATTTAACCTCTGGTCTAATGAAAGATACCACCTCTCCCTCCTAAAGCTGCCTGGCTGGATTAAAGCAGTTTTACAGGTGCTCAGGGATGAGCAGGGTCGGTAACCAGGCCCACTGCGAAACATAAAATACAGGGAGAGCTCCCTAGACAGGGGTTCAAAAGATGAAGCTTCCCACTTTGCCTGGCAAACATGATGAGTTACTAAGGAATTTCAAATTCTTCTTATCAATTTGCTAATTAAGCTAACAGGAAAAGTTCAGTTAAACGGACAACATTGTTCTGCACTCTTGTAGGGACCTGTGGGAACATCCCTCTCAGTGTGTTGGTTGTATGTGGGAAATGGTGCCATGTCTCAGGACTCAGCAGGTGCCTCTTGGCCTTACTGTCTGTGTGCGGCTGGGCAAGGGATAACTCCGTGGGTTACAGGGACATGAGGAGGGGCAACAGGCTGGAGAGGGGTACAAGGCTTCTGGTGGAGCATTTCCATAGTCAGTGTCCACAGCCAAGTCTCTAAAGGTCTGTGGCCCTGAACAGAAGACCAAAATGCTGGAGTCCCTGAGATAGAGAGGAGAGGACATGGCACTGACCCTTGTGTGTGTGTACATGCCAAGGGAGAGGAAACCCACCCAGTGCTCCCAGTTTCCCGCACGAGTCTTGATGCAACTGCACTGTCCCAGCTGAGAGTAGTTGCTCCCTGACTGTCAGCGCCCTTAGGAAAAATGGCTGTTTCCCTGTTTTCCTTCCTTCGGGATTTTTGAGAGCATGCTTCTGAAGTTTTTGTTTCTCTGTAGCGTTCCTTTCACGGAGGCTCAAATTTGCCTCTCACCATGGCACTGCAGTGTTTCACAGTCTTTGGAAAAAAACAGCTTTCGTGAGGGAAAGCAGTAAATCCTAAGAGGATTTTTATTTTGCTTCCTCTATCTCTGCAGTCATCAGGTGTCCTTAAGCCCTGTTTCAGACAGAGCAGTAACCTGGGATGCAGTGCTGCCAGCAGCGCCCACGCTCCCACTCATAACAAACATGCAGAACGGCCTGACAGCTTGTTCTAGGAACTGATATTGTTGCAGTGTAACATCAGCATAATTATCCCAGGACAGATGAAAAGTCTGGTTATTCAGGTGTTTGTCTTGAATAGCAACTATCATTATGTACTCAGTAACAGGGTGAGGAGCACATCCAGGTGAGAATATGCAGCTTCCTGCTTTTCCTTCCCAGCTTCAGGTTTAGGGACTTCCTAGGCTGGAATTTGCATCCACATGATCTGACTATGATAACCTAAGCTCTTTTAATTACACTGTGGCATCCCACAGCAATGAATCCATATTTTAGTGATGACCCACATGAATAAAGTATTCTGTCTGGTTTTAAACCAGTTAAATTCTAACAGCTGCCCATTAGCTTTTAAATTATGAGAAACTCTTTTCACCTTTCCTGGGATCTAAGTCCACTTAGTTTCCTTTTGTTAAAACTTTAATTCATGCAGCTTGTACATCCCTTTGTCTTTTCTAGCTCGTAATATCCTGCTGAGATGGATTGGGCAGACACACAAATTATATTGAAAATACAGGCACAGGATGGGTTTAGGTGTTTGCTGTCCTTTTCCTTCTCCTTTTCTAGCAAGATGAGAGCTCTTAATTAATTATCTCAGAATACAGAATGGTTTGGGTTGGAAGGGACTTTAAAGATCATCTCATCCAAACCCTGGCCATGGGCAGGGACACCTTCCGCTATCCCACTTGCTCAGAGCCTCATCCTACCTGGCCTTGAACATTTCCAGGGATGGGGCAGCCAAAGCTTCTCTGGACAACCTGTGCCAGGGCCTCCCCACCCTCACAGTAAAGAATTTCTTCCTAGTATCTAATATACACCTTCTCTCTTTCAGTTTAAAGGCATTTATTAGCACTTGTATAGTAGATCTTAGAGAAATTTCAGGGTGTGATTCTTCTAAGCCTTCTTATTCTGTGGTGTTTCTAGGTCTCCTCATAGTTTAGACTCACAAATTACTCCAGATCTTGAGTAAACTTTTAATTCTTCTTCCAGTGAATGAATTAAGAATATGTTTAATGCTACACATCCTTATGTCCTCCTAAAAGCTATACTGGGCTCTTCTTCAGTATATCCTATTTATCCACTACTAACACCAGTCTTTAATAATGCTTGTTATAATTTTTTGAGTACTAGAATGACTCTTTGAGGCTTCCCAGGTCCTTCTGGCACTAGGTTTTCCTGTCCATCCTCCTGCTGCTGAGGGTGATTTAACAGATCAATGTAGGTAGTTCTGCAACTTCATATTTTAATCCCTCAAGAATTTTGAATTGAAATATTTATCACTGACTTACCCAGCACTTCTTTAACTCTATTCTGCTTAATACTTCCTTCAAAACAAGGTCTCAGTCTATCCCTCTCAGTGAAGGACTCCAGGGTGGGACTTGTCTGAACCTGAGGTGCTTTCAACGAAATTACTTGTCCTGGAGGTCCTTTATGGAGCTTATTTTGTTTCGATTTTGTTTCATGTTGGTATATTTTTAATTATTCTGGAGAGATTGCAGGAAATTGGATGAGATTCAAAACCAGATTGTTTGTGTAGGTGTTTGCAGGAAACCAAGAGGGTCAGTGAACACATAGTTGGTCCTGTCAGTGAAGTCTAAGGGTGGCTCGGCTCAGCTCAGCTCACCTTCAAAAACAGGAGCTGGTCTGATGAATCGATTTTTAGGATCCCCCGACTGCATAGGCTTGGTTTCTGATCACTGTTATGGGAGCTCAGGTATCTTACTCACATGTAATCACCTAAAATAAAGTTCCAGTCTTTAAATGGCCATGACCTTAACTGAATAATTAAGTGTTATTGCAAGGTGTTATTAGTTCAAAATTGATTTTATTTTAAAATTAGCTTAAAGGGAATTGTAATGTTAATTTAAAATTTAAAAAAATCTAATTTGAAAACAGAGTACAAATTCACTGATTTTTATCCAGCCTAATAATGAAGACCTGGACATAAATAACAACCTTAGCAATTTAGCTATTACAGAATCATAGTATGGTCTGGGTTGGAAGGCACATTAAAGCTTATCTTGTTCCAACCCCCTGCCATGGGCAGGGACACCTTCCACTAGACCAGGTTGCTCAGAACCCCATCCAACTTGGCCTCGAACACTTATTATTAAAACAATATTTTATTTATTATCACCCAGAGGGTTTGAACAGTCGTTCTTTAATAATTTACTGTTGAAGGACACAATCAAAATTCAACTGATATCAAGAGGAATATTTTTCTTGGCTTCAAAGACCTTTTGATGAAGGAGCTTTACAAAACAGACACAGGCAGGAAAAGAAATTGTTACAGTCAATGGCATAAACCATGTGAGCAAGGTAGAATAATTTTTTATGCCTACATCTGACAGATGGCAGATATTGCACATCTGTTTTCTAGTTTAGAGCATTTACAATTATCAGTGATCATTTTCATAATGTAGGAATTCAGAAATTAATGCCTATTGCTGAAAGTTTTGAGAAGGCTCTAGGATATTCGATTAAGGGAAGATGAAAAAAATATTTATGGCATCAAAACCCATCCCTGAATATAAGCCAATCTGTTCTGCTCACAGCTTGTTGGCTATTTTGATATTAATCTTTCAACATCTATACAAGAAAGAAATCATTGCTATTAACAGAAAGAAAATAAAAGAACAGGAAAGAAAAGGAGAGGAGAGGAGAGGAGAGGAGAGGAGAGGAGAGGAGAGGAGAGGAGAGGAGAGGAGAGGAGAGGAGAGG
>JAWWEU010000111.1:110931355-110992396 GCA_035583155.1 Acropternis orthonyx
AGGAGAGGAGAGGAGAGGAGAGGAGAGGAGAGGAGAGGAGAGGAGAGGAGAGGAATTAAAAAATGCAGGAGTGTGGAGTTTCTGCTAAAAGAATATAGACTGAAATAGGTAGAACTATGGATTTTTACACTGTGGGCACTTTGTTGTGGCAGCCAAGGGATGCAGTAGATAATCCACCCCTTGCGTTCTCTAAATCCAGGTGAAGGTTGTATTGTTTGAAATGTGATGTAATTCAAATATGAAGTGTTACTCTCAGAGAAGGAACCTCTTCTACTCTGCAAGAGGTCAGACAGCCACAGATCACATTCTCTTCTGCTCTATAAGTCTACAAATTTTGTTCTGATTCATGTTGCAGTCTCGAGCCAAGGTGTACAGAGAGCAGGAAGGACCAGCTCCTCCCTCCCGACCTCTCAGCAGCACTGAGTTAACAGTGCAGTAACGGGAACTCTGTGTTTGTTCCAGCATGGACCTGTGTTCACAATATTGGCTCTGGGAAAACGGTTTACTTTTGTGACGGAGGAAGAAGGAACTGAAGCATTTTTTAAATCTGAAGACTTAAGCTTTGAACAGGCAGTACAACAAGCTGTCCAGAATGCAGGTAACTGAGACCTGGCTTTTCTAAGAGGAAATCAAATCTAGTTACCAAGGAACATTAAAGCCAAACTGAAAGGCTATTGGCTTTTTGATCACACCTTAAATGCTTATTTTAGCCCATGACCATACTATGAAATGAAGGTGAAATTCAATTTCTCCATGTGGATCCAGCACTGTAAACCTGCAAAATGATTTGGATTCAATCTCAAGGAATCAGTTTTCTGATCCAGGGACTATCAGTACTTTTATCATCAAGCAACCCCAGTTTGAGATCAGGTCTTTTTCTGAGGCTGGGCAGTCCATCTGTGTGTACCATGTTTGGAGCAATACTTTATAGTCCTGTCACTTCATCTGAAAATCAGATTGTAGCAATAATTTGTTGTTATTATAGTATGAGTTATAACAGTCATTAGAGAGGGATGAGTTACATATCACATCCAGAATGACATACTCTGTCAGCTCATGTGCTTATATCCACACAGAATAGCCCTGACAGGAATTCTTTGAGTAGTTTGGCAACTTTGGACTATGAAATAAGAGAGAAGCAAATTGTCAGAGAGATTTAAATCACAGAATCTCTGTGGCTGGAAGGCACTGCTGAAGATTACCTGGTCCAAGTCCCTGCTCAGAGCAATGTCAGTGACAGCAGATTGCTCAGGGCTGTGTCTAGTTGGGTTTTGAATATCACCACAACTGGAGACTCTTCAACTATCTGGGCAACCTGTTCCTGTGTTTGATCATCCTCACAATAAAAGTTTCCCTGTGTCTCAGTGGAGTCTCCTTTACTGCCATTTGAGCTTATTGCCTCCTGACCTGAGAAGGGTCTGGCCTCATCTTTCTCTCACCACCAGATACCTATCCACACTGATAATCCAGGCTGAACAGTCCCAGCTCTGTCAGGCTCTCCTGAGAGAATGTACTACTGCAGAAAGGAGACACAAACTTTTCTTGGGTTGGTGTTTCTGATTGCAGTCAGTTCTGTGGATGTGCATGCACATCTCTCTATATTCCACTGGGGGGAAACCTCTGGATTGTTGATTCCGGCACTGAAGCTTGACGAGGCAGGAAGGTGTTACACAGACTGGGAGAAAACAGAGGGTTCATCAAAATCTTTGACTTGTTAGAAAGAAGCTTTCAGGGAATTTCACTCGAGGAAAAGGAGGGTTAAGGCACTAAATTAGAGTCAAAAGTGAGGTGTAAAAATTTTCACTCTGTCTTTCAGTGAAAATCTACTTTTGTCTACTTTCAAAAATGTTTGTGTTTCTTTTTGTATTTAGTTTCTGTCCCTGCAGAAGCATTTTATCAGAACCATGGTAACCTGTACAGCATGATGAAAGGGAAAATGAGCCCTTCTAATCTGCACATGTTCACGGGCACTTTGTGCAAGGAGCTACAGGAGCACATGGCTCAGCTGGGCACAGAGGGCACAGGAGACCTCAATGATCTGGTAAGGTAAGGGACTTTTGCAGCACATCTCTAATGCAGGGGTGTCTTATATGAGATGTCACTGTACAGCAGGTGGAGCTCAGGCTCTCAAATCTTACAGAAGTTTTGTCAGGATGCTCATCACAGCTTCACCATTTCAGGTGGCTCACAGAGTGGTCAGGGTTTCATCTAAAGGTGTTTCTTCCAGTTAGGAGAAGCATCTGAATTACCTGTTTGGAAGAAAAAAGAAAACAAAGCCTCTTCCAACAAACCCTGTTTCCCAGAAGATGGAGTAAAAGCTTCACATGTTTATAAAGAATTTAAGAACAAACTAAATACTTGATCTTCAGCAGGTGGAAAACTTGGACTTTTGGGCCAAGCCTAGACCAAAACATAACTTAGTCTTCTGAACTGACTTTGTTGCCAAAGCTTCATCCTTCATGTAACAAAAATCCCCTTACTGACAGTTTTATGTGACAAGAGCAGAGCTCTTAACTTCTCCTTTTTCCTGGTCATCTGGGACAACACCTTTATCTTGTCTGTCCATCAGTATTACAAGTCGAATATTCATAGAATCATAGAATAGTTTGGGTTGGAAAGGACCGTAGAGGTCTTCTTTCTCCAAGCCCCCTGCCAAGGACAGGGATACCTTCCACTAGGACCAGGTTTCTCAAAGCCCCATCTAACCTGGCCTTGACCACTTCCAAGGGATGGGGCAAATATTGCCTTTGGCTTGGACCTGTTTCTAACACCTCACATCCAGGTTGTCTTTTGCTGACTTTTTCTGCATAATACAGTAAGATACAGCTTTTACTGCTGCTAAGACACTCAGGACCCAGCACTGCAATTACTGCAATATGGATTAACTGGGGGGAAATGTGGGGGAAAGAGGCTTTGAAACCTCCCAGTCCTCCCTTTGAAACCTTCTCATTATCCCACTAGTCTCAATAATGGGGTGCAAACCCCCACATCCCGTGATGTTTCCTCACTTATCTTCTGAGATCAAAGTCACAACTGCTTCTTGTGAAAAAATGGGCATCACTGAGTCAATGGGGAGCTGCCCCACTGCCTGGTGTGCTCTTATTGGCTCACATTTTCCTGTTATTCCCCTCTCCGAATCCATCTGTGGTCTTTTAGCCTGATCTCAGGTTTCTGTGGACAGGGATAGACCTGTTGTTCTGTGTTGTACTGGCACCAGCACAGGCTGTGGTCCAAGTCATACACAGAGCATCCCAACCTACTGCATCCCTGATGCAGCCTTGGGATGTTATTCTTCCCGCTGCCATGACTGTCCTGGCATCCAGATCAGCTGTTATTTGTTTAAAGTTCAAAAACCCCAGTTGTTTGCTAGATGACAAAATACAGCATCCATAAAAGTCATCCACAGTAAATCTGGTGGGGGTGATCTGTTCTTATGGTTTTGACAAATAGGACGGAGTACAAGAACTGGAATGCAATGCCCTGGATAATTGCTATTTAATTGCCTCAAAGCTAAATCCACAGAGCCACCAGATGGCCCCAGCTTCCTTAAAATCTTTTGAAAAGCAGGAAAATGAATGCTATTCCCTGAAACGCACGTTTAGCAGGGGCTGACACCCTGCAAAGACTGAATAAGGGTTTCTAGGAGCTAAGGAGTACAGAAGGGTTTGAGAACAGAACTCAGAGTTTGCAGGGTAACGGAGGAGTAAACAGGGACAGAGTGAGATGAAAAGAAAGCAGAAAATGCTTGTTTGTCCAGAAAAGCTGCAGTCAGAGGAAGGAAGTTTAGGGGTTTATGGTCCAGAAGGGTTTGTGCAATACTTGGAAGGTTCATGTGGGTCGACCTGAAATGAGAGGAATGGTTAATGAGGAGAAGGGGACCTTGGTGCCCAGAGCCCTTCTGTCACTGCTCAAGTGACCAAATGCTAACTGATGAAGTTCAGCTGCGTGCAGAGGACCTGCTTGAGGTCTGTGTATCTCCAAGTCTCTGCTTAAAATCAACAAGGGTGTAGGTGAGGTACGAACCTTGTGCTAGCCCTTCCATATTGGCACAACACTTCAGTCCCACAAGTGCTGACAATTTACCAAGCTGCATCCTGACCTAAACCCTCTGCAACAGCTTCCTGTGGCCTCTAAGTCTTGGGGGTCTTGTCCTTGCAGGAATGTCATGTATCCAGCAGTGGTGAACACTTTGTTTGGGAAAGGCATCTGCCCGACAAGTCAGAGTGAAATCAAGGAGTTTGAAGAACATTTTCAGAAGTACGATGAGGACTTCGAATATGCTTCTCAGATGCCTGAGTGCTTCTTGAGGTAATGGGGCAGAAGTGCTGTATCCACTACAGGCAATTTACTTGCTGGAATATCAACCATGTGAGACATTTCCCTGGAGGATGATGCCCTGTCTTTATTGAAGGCATGTCCTGAGATCAGGCAGGCTTTCAGCTAGATGCTTCAGGAAAATTCTTGTCTTGTGCACTTTCCTGGCATAAAGCAGAAACAACTTTGCTTAGGTGGGCAGGGTCCAGCATGGGGAGTAGCTCCCAGCCAGGGAGTAGCAGAACAGGGCAAAGGGCAAATGCCTGACCCTAAATGTGAGTCCCAAGCTCAGGGGGTCTCCAATGAGTTGTCTCTGTGATATTTTCCACATCTTAGCTGTTTTCCCAGCAAACCAATTCCAGGTTATGTGGCTGCACTGTTTCTCAGTTGACCTTGAGTAGAGGGACCCAAACTCTGAGGAAGGGAGCTGTCAGTGCTCTCAGGGCCGTGATATTGCCTTAAGCACCTCAAAATACCCTTCAGAAAGAATTGGGGGTGCTCTAAAAATATGGCCTTGTTTTTCTCCAAGAGGATCATCCTTTAAAAGATTGGCCTAAGCAATCTGTCCAAAGCCACAATGGAAACCTGTAGTGGAAAGGTAGGAAAATGTAGGGGTCTTGCAGTCACAGGTCCTGGCTGCAAGATGAGGTCTGGACCAGGTGAAGGTGAGGAACATGTTATTCCTCCTGTCAGTCGTCACTTCTGTCAGTGAGACTGACACTTGGCAATTCATCAACTGATCGCTACCCTGAGGCTTTTGGAAAAAAATAAGGAGTCCTTCTCATGGAAAAGGAAATGTTGGTTTGTACTACCTCAGTTAAGTGCTTCTTGTTTGTTGCTTTTCTTTACAGGAACTGGTCTAAATCCAAGAAATGGCTTCTAAAATTATTTGAGAAAATAGTGTTGGATGCTGAAAGAACCAACCTTTCAGACACCACATCCAAGGTAAACATCCCAGGCTAGGAAATAAAATGACTTTGTTGTATACTCTGACTGAAGTGATGGAGGGCAGGAATTATTTCAGTACTGGAAGAAATAAATCAAATATGTCAGTTTTTATAGCTATATCTTCATTGTCCAGTATTGCTGTGACCTGCAGTAGGACAGATCCATAACTTTGAGTCCTACCCCTCCATTTAGTTTATTTCCAATGATTCTCAGAATTAGCATCTTCCTCTGGGGAATTTTAAGCCAAGCATTCAGAGCTACGATCCATTGCCAGCCGCCAGTATTCACACTGCAGTGAGCAGTCGAAAGAGGTGAGAGAAAGACCCTTCAGTTGTTTCTCTGAGGGCACCACGCTGTGAAATCTCAAGAACTTACATGTACTATTTTTAAACCCTGGTGTAGAGTGAGTAGGTCCTCCAACAGACAGACTAGTAGAAAATAGCAGATTACTGGATTGGAAGCCAAGTACCCTAAATATTGATTGTGTCAAAGCTGTGATAAGTTGTTCCCCTGGTTATTCTCTTTAGCTCTGGCAGGAATTCTGTCGATATGGCTGACAAACGTGATGGCAGACTGGCCTGGGAATTTTGATCTGCCAAATTATTGTAGAACAGGTCATTAAACAAAACAGGTTTTATTTAGACTTTAAAATCTTTACATACCACACTTTCTTTCATGAAATAAACCAGATTAATGGAAAGAGAGAGGAGGGTGGAGAGGAGATGGTGGCAAGTAAGAAGGTGCAGGAAGTAGGAGGCACAAACTTGGTGGATATTTGGAAAAAAGATCAGTCATTTTTTGTTCAAGGTCAGCCTTTTCCCCTCTGGAAAGTAGGCAGGAAGCTTTGCCTTGAATGCATGGTTGCTCTGTATTTAAGGGAATACTATAAACAAAAGCTGATCCTAGAACATTACATGGTTGCTATAGTTTCAAAGAATATCCACCCATTGAAGTAACTGCTTAGGTCACTACAAAGTGCCTAAAACCAGGGAGTTTTCTGATATATCAGACCATCTCTTCATAACAAGCATGAACAGAGACAATATTTTTTTCATTTGGATTCATTCAGCTGGTTCATTCCCGTTTTCAGGTTCTTTGGAGGAGTAGAGCAGGAGTTTGAATCGAGATTTCTTTTTTCTTTCTTCCACATGCAAGCAACAACGGGGAGTGAGGGTACCCAATCCCATAAAATCTTTAAGGAAATTGAGAGCAGTGCAAGTATTGAGTACGGATTCATGTGGGGCACTGAGTTCTTGCCCTCTGCCTACAAGCGAGTCTCACTTTCTCCGTCATCTCTACTTTGTGGTTGCAAATAACCCATAACTAACATTACTTATCTTTGACAAACTAGTCCTTGAATTCCAGTAAGCCCTAGCCTAAACATTTTAATATACTTTTATTATATACTTTTATTTATATCAGACACTACTGCAACATCTCTTGGACAACCTGCAAGGAAAACATCTAGCTCCCAATTATGGTCTCCTCATGCTCTGGGCTGCCCAAGCAAATGCTGTCCCCGTAAGTACATCAGCCTCTTCTCTCTATCCTGCTCAAAAGCTTGTATTTGGGAAGCAAAGACTTTGAAGTAGAGGTCACACACACACACTGCATGGATTCCAAAGAAGGGATTATCACGCCCACATGCACCACCACAAATATACCCAGGCTGCAGTGTCACAGAAGCAATGACAAGAAAAGCTCTTCTTGTATTTTTCCTAAATTATGTTGTCCCCTATCATAACATTTCAGGAACATAAGCCTCATAGCTATTAAGATCACAGTCTTAAGCTGTGAAGAGTATTTAACTCCATTTTGAAGCACTGTGGCTGTGTTATAGTAAAGGCTCTATTTTAGATATCCTGGTGTTACCAATTGTAAAGAATATCAAAAGCATAATATAGAGTAACTTCATCTGTGTGTAAATCCTTGAGTGAATTTGTCTCTTTCATTTTGGGAAATCTGCTGTACAAATGCCATTGGAAGAAAAGCAATAGTTTGATTCTACTCCCATTAAGTTGTGTCTATGTTAGAAAAGGATTTGCTGGATTAATGATACTGATATAAGTATGCTAACAAGCCCAGTATATTTAACACAGCTTAGGCTGACCAAAGACATTTATAGGAATTTCTCAGATGAAAAATCCATAGCAGCAAAAACATCCTTTATTTACCATGACTACTAAGCTCTTTCCAGCACAGCTATGTCCATTACAGATGTGATTTAGAAAAACATGATAGTGAGTTATTTTTATATGTACCCCTAATGGATATATCTATGTTTTTTGTAGATTGGATATTACTGAAATTTAGCCTAAGGGAAATTCATCCATTTCACTGAGGATTCTGTGGATTCATGTGTTGGTATAAGTGGGAGGCATAGCCTGCTGTCTGTTATCAGGATAACTGACATTCCTTCCACAACACTTACTTCTGTAATATTCAGCTGTAAATAGACATACAGATACTTTGTTGTTTCTCAGAATAGGCACAGCCACTGTTCTGGGGAATGGAATGATGGAAAAAAAGGCCTTTCACCTTCCAAGGGCATTTTTTTACAAGCACTTTTATCTGAAACAATTCAGTTATCCCTCCTTAGCCCATGGAGTGAAGCCACAATGTCCAAGTGCTGCACAAGAAAACTAAGCTACCAGATTTGTTTTACAGAAGGAGGACCTGTGTCCATGTCAGTCTGTTTGGGAAATAACAGTAAGAGTTCTCGTCCCTCACCAGCACAGATGGCCCACGACCAGATCTGTGTGCAGCCTGCATCTCCCGCTAGCTCAGCAAGAGGAGAGACACTCCTGGCACTGCTACCAGTCCTTCTGGTTTCATCCTACTTAAGAGGATTTTCTCCTTTCCTAAATTTCTTGATTTTCAACTTCATTGCATAATCAGTTAGCAATTTATTTCTAAAGGGGATATACTACTCCTTGTTTTGCTGTTAATTAAAACTTTTCCTGCCCATTTTAGTGTGACTCACTATGAAAATGCCCTGCAAGTTATTTAACGTCATTTCTGCGACAATTAGTAGGAATTTATTATTTTTCTTTTCATTCATGCAGATGAAAGTAATCACGCACAATGATTAGTAGTTCACATTAACACCTAGTTATTTGAAAATAAAGAAAGGATTCTGTACTTCAAAGCTCAAGGCCAAAGCTATATAATGTTCACTAAAGATAAGTACACAGCAGATGACTAGACATAATCTCCCAGGAGCTGAGCCCTTAGATATGAGTTTACCCAGGAAGCACAGCTCCCTGTGCATCCCAACTGCAACAGGCACGTACAAAAAAAGTGCAAATTTTTCCACCTGCCTCTGTGATTTGCTACAAAGATACTGTATTTCTGTTCCATCTTCCTAAATTCAAGTGTTTCCATCTCTGTTTAGGTTGCATTTTGGACCCTTGCTTTCATACTCTCTCATCCTTCCATTTACAAGAAGGTCATGGAAGATCTGGCTTCTGTTTTTGGGAAAGCAGGTAATAAATCTGATTGCGTCCTGGAAGTTAGAATGATTTATTCTGTGTTGGCCCAGCACACAGCGCACTTGGTCAGTGACTGGGAATGATGAGTGTTGCTGCTAAGAATCCTACTGATAAAGTAGAGCCCAGCTCTCAGTTCTTTTCTCAGCATATGCTCAAGAAGTATTTTTAAACAAAAACACCTTTGATGTTATCAAAAGAAGGTAGGAAAAGAACTCTATGTGTCTCTTTCTTCATTCTTATCATTTAAAGTTAGATTTGTATTAACCAGTGTTGTGCTTTTTCCATGCACCTGTGATAGGATCAGATCAGGTCTTTCAGTTCAGCTGCTTTTCATGGTGTGATGTTCACCAGTTTCAGCTATTCTGTGGAAAAAAAACAGGCCAGGAACTGTTCTCTTTTCTGTCATCAGAGGCCAATTTATCCAGCGTGATCCGCCCCCCATGACTAATCTCTTTCCCTCAAAAAGCAGCTTCCTACTGGGAGCAGTCATTCCCACATGCAGTGCCCTGAACCATGCTTAGGCTTTCATGGGAGACTTTGTTGACAGAAGTCAAAACCGTATCAAGAAACATGTCAATAATTAACCAATAAAGAAAACCACAAAGCAGTGCTTAAGCCTTTCTCCTGGTCCTGTTTCATTTGCTTGTGTTAACACAGCCCAAGAGCTCAGCCATGGCTTCTTGTCTTGGTGCCTACAGTCCCTGAGACATCCATGCAGTGTCCTACCAAAGCACTGAAAAAATCCAGAGACTCTTACCTTCCAACATGACCTTCCTTTGCTCTCTCTTGGCCAACACCATATCTACGATGGTACCTTAGAGTTATTACATTATCTTCAATAGTTTCTCTTAAATTTTACTGATTTAGGTTCATTTATTTACTCTGAAAGAATAAAGAAAAATTTTGGATGTAAACTGCGTCTTGAAGTATTTTACCAACAGTTCTAAAGTGGGACATGTCAGCCTGTATCAAAACAAGTATATGTCATTTTTTACACTGAGTCTTCTTTCTTATGCCACAGCAGGTAAAGATAAACTGGAAGTCTCTGAAGAGGACCTGAAGAAGCTCCCTTTTATTAAATGGTGCACTTTGGAAGCCATACGGCTGAGGTCTCCAGGTGCAATCACCAAGAAAGTCATAAACCCAATTAGAATTAAGGTGAGGTTTGTGGGGTTTTTTCCCCAAAGGATGCTATAGGATTTGCCTGGAAGGGGTCCTCTCAATAGATCTAGATAAATAAAGTAAAAGAGATATTCCCCAGTCTCACACATATATTCTTTTTAACAGATTTATTCATCATTATTAATTTACAAGTGGTTTTACTTTTATCTTGCTCAAAGTCTTACCTTCAGTTTTTGATTGATTTGAGATTGAATTGAATTGAGCTGGAGATACTGTGCTGATTGTATGTAAACTAGTAATCAGACACAACAAATGTAGTAGAAGGGGCTCATTTTCTGTTTGTCCTCCTCACTGCAATTCAGAAGGGGGGTGTGAGCATTCAGAAGTCTGGCAAAGAAATATCTGTGAAAAAACTACTTTCTTAAGGAATCAGTGCTCCAGACTATTTAAGAAATTGCTAATGTCTACTGTCATATAAGACTTTCTATGAATTTCTTTGCATTGGAGGAAATGTTTAGAAAAAGATTAAAAAAAAAAAAAAACCCAGCTCACATGGTACGTCAAGAAGCAGAAAAGACACAAATAATGCTTCTAGTCTTTTGATAACTGAAAAAAAACCAAATTAGAACACAAATAGTCTTTCCATGGTCTCTACTCATTAGGTTTTATGGGAGAAAATAGCAACAACAAGAAGAAACTTCAAACAAGTAATATGGCCACTGGGGCTTTACCACCTTCACTTGTTCTCTCTAGGACTTTCTGCTGGTGGAAGAGAAATACCAAGGAAGGGAGTTGAACCTGTGATTTTCTCTTTTCTTAGAGTTTTTTCTCCTTTTCAGAATTTCACCATCCCTGCAGGTGACATGCTGATGTTGTCGCCATATTGGTTGCACCGGAATCCCAAATATTTTCCAGACCCAGAAATGTTCAAACCTGTGAGTTGTCACTTCTTAGTGTGGGTATTTTTGCTGTGTTTTCTCCTCTTCACTTATTTCACAACAAAAGCATATGGAGAAACTTGCCCAAAGTTGGGTATTCCCCATTGGCTGGAGGATGGCCTTATATTCAGAGAAGATCTGCACAGAAAGGAGGAGCCTATAAGAATAAGCAAGACTGTAAATTCAGTGACATGTTCCAGGTAATATGGCACTACTTTATATCACATTGATCTTGACCTCATCACTCTCTGCAACTCCCTGACAGGAGGTTTAGCCAGGTGGGGGTTGGTCTCTTCTCCCAGGTAAAAACTCATAGGGTAAGAGGAAACATCCTCAAGGCATGCCAGGGGAGGTTTCCATTGGATATTAGGAAAAACTTCTTCACTGAAAGGGTGGTCAGGCATTGGAACAGGCTGCCCAGGGAAGTGGTGGAGTCACCATCCCTGGAGGGCTTTAGGAGACATATAGCTGTGGAATTTGGGGACATGGTTTAGTGGTGGGCTTGGCAATGCTGGGTTAATGGTTGGACTCAATGATCTTAAAGGTGTCTTCCAACCTAACTAAGTCAGTGATTCTGTGATTCCAAGTACTTTCCTCTCCCTGTCAGATGATTTCTGCTAGGTATTAGCTCTGCTAATTTAGTAGTTAATCCAGTTTTTTGATTATTATTCCACTGCAGGTGGCTGTGTGGGCAGGCTTGTAACTGCTCTTTTTAGCACCATCTAATATAGAACAGTTTGTCTTTTTTATAGAAATATATCAAGGCGTAATTTAAACAAAACTTCCCTTCTAGCAAACTTCCTAATTTGAAATCTCTCATAACAATTCCTGCCTGTTTGAAATCCGAAGTTGAAACCCTGATGCAGTTTATTTCTTTAGTAACTTTATTCCTAAAAAGCAAGCTAGGTCATTTTTTAGAAACTTCCCTTTTTACCATGAGGAATAGGTGAGTATCCCTTGGACCTTGTCATTCCAAACGTAAGAACTCCTTCATCGTCACTTAGATTTTTTTCTTTTATTAGATTTGGATGCTGACAGTTTTCCTCTTCTGAAAGCTCTAAACAGCCCCAGCTGGGAAAAAAAAAAAACAACCAAAAACCACTAAACCAGATAAAGACAAGATTGCATCTTTTCTAGAACAGCTTCATCAGAGCAGTTCACCACCAGATCCTTGACAGGGTGTTAGTTGGCAGAGTTGCACCGAGTTTGTGGAGGCTGATATAGTTTGTCACTCAGCAGTCAAGAGACTTACTGCTCTCAGTGTCACCCACCAAAACTTCAGCCCATATTGCCCTGTTCCTTGTGTTGTTCCTTTTCCCTCAAAGCAGCTCAGGATGGAGCAAGGATCCCTCTGGGTACAGATGGGCTGGTTTTGTTCCAAATAGTTCATTTTCTCACACACTGGCTTACACTACTTACAGCTCATAGACCTTACATTTGTCTGTGCACAGCATCTTAGAAGTGTTTTTTTAGTGCAAGATGTGCTTGAGCCACTTGTGTGTCATAACACAATTTTGTGGCTGAGGCTTCCCCCAGTACTGGTTGAACATTTGCTTTGCATTTGTGTACATTTAAAAGGAGAAGGTTGCATTTTTATAGGCATTTCAATAGCTCAAGATGCAGGATTTAGGAAATGGGGAGGTGTAGGAAGAATGCTTTGGGGTGCTTTTGAAAACCCCACCAGCATTTTGAGGCACCTAAATATGTTTCAGATGGGACCCTCATTTCTTACCCTGAGTCAGTGCTGACTTTGGAATCCAGACTTTAACGTTAACAGGTTGAATGCAAAAAAAAAAAAAAAAGCATTAGTGTAACTTTGTATTGAGGATTAGCTGTCCAAGGTCATTTTTAGCCTGGAGAAATAAAGTTAAGCTTTATTTATACAAGGCTGATTTGGAAAAAAAAGTTTCTTCCCACAGGATCGTTGGAAAGAGGCAAATTTAGAGAAGAATGCTTTCTTGGACAGCTTTGTGGCATTCGGAGGAGGGAAGCATCAGTGTCCAGGAAGGTCAGTGAAACAGCTGGGGTTTATTTATTCCCAAACCCTGCAGAGAACAACTCTCTTTAACTGGGCTCCTCTTACACTTGGAGATAAAGCATTTGCTTTGCCCTTTATCAGTCTCCTAATATTTGGCATCATCCAGACCTTGTTTAAACTGATTTGAAAGTGGTTTCATTCCTGGAAAAGACAGGTTAAGTCACAATGTAAAAGCAGAATCTGATCTAGTGTATCAAGGGATATTGCCCTCCATCCCCTGGAAGGAAAGGCAGCCTAGCTCTGCCTCTGCTGAGGTATCTTTTCATCAAGGGGGAGTTGTCCCAGTTCCAAACTTGTCAGTTTACAGGCAGAGGTGTTTAGGTTCTAAACAAACCTAAAGAACATTTCTCTGCTCTGAGACTCTTTCCATCCTCTACTTTGCTGATCTTGAAATATCTTGACTGGCCCCTCTCTGTTTGAATCTTGTCTTTACATTAAGGCCCACACAATTGTGTAATGGCTTAAATTGCAGATCCTGTCTCACTTTACTCCTCCAGCAATGCCAGCCTTGATGCTTCCTGCATTCCTTCTGCTGTTTTCTCTCCTGTCCCTCTTCCTGGAACAAGTCCCAGGGAGCCAGCTGCTCCTTGTTTCTGTGTTCAAACATCTCTATGCTCAATCCTCTGCCTTCAAAACCTGGTCTCCTCTAAGAAGCAAGTAACCAAGAATCCTTAAACCTAGTCATTTTACCTCGAGTTGAGCAAGGAATCTGGAGGGACTTGCAGAGGATCTGCATTCTGGAATCTGCTCCCTATAGGAGGTTGGATGTGAGGGTCAGATAAACTTTGTGAAGGCATTAAAGACATGAGCAAAATTAATAAAACTGCATTCACTATTTAGGCTTGCCAGAGGAAAGTGCTCCCTCACTGCTGTACCTCCATGGCTTGTACCATATTCCTGAGCTAAATATGAGCACAGCCTCATTCCCAGCAAGGGCAGCAATATTCACAAGAGGCATCTGCAGGTACAGGGAAAGCTGCAAAACAATGTTTCTGAAAGCTGCTTGTTTGTATATCCTGACCTATTTGTTCAGGCTGTTCTCTGGACTCTGATAACATCTTTAAAATAAGTTTGTGGTTAGGAAAAAAAATGATAATATTTCTACATAGACAACAGGTGGAGAATATTTTTCTTGCTGACAGACAGAAAACCTCTTTCAAACCATTTGGCAATCCACATGGTAACACAGCTTCAAGTCTTTCAGCAATAACTGTAAAAGAATAATGTGATGGTCTTGAAAAAAAGAAAATTAAATAAAGGGTTGTATCTAGATTTCAGATTTCAGATTTCCTTGATATGGCTGAATGAAACAATGATATTTCAAGTTTAAGATGCATTTACCTTTAATCTAGTATTGAGATTTATAAATTAAATGCACAAAACATTTAATTTCTCCATTGCAAAAGTTCAGCATTAAATTAAAAGCTAATTTAATCAACTGAAAGCTAGTAAATAACTTACTTGTCAAATATTCTAGAAAACTGGTGTGGGAAGGGCTCTCACAAAGCCATTTCTTTTTTGCCTAAAAGAAAAATGTGATGTCAATTTGACTACTTTGGCCTAACCAGGTGGTTACTGCCTGTGTGACTGTGCTCATCTTGCACAGCTCTGTCTGTTGTCTCCTGTCTTGTGCTGACATTGTAAACCCAGTACAACAGCTGTGATTTCCTTCTCAGACTCCATTTACTGCAAGATCTTAATCCACAGCTGGAATCTAGGGTTCTAGCACCACACACATACATATCAGTGCACTGGGGGCAAGATTTCAGAAAGCACATCTTGGTCCAGCCCCCTTGTCACTAAATAAAATGGGAAAGCATCAGTGACTCAGGGTGTTTACAGGAAAACTGTCTAGGACTCAGTCACAAATATGAAATACAGGTAGCAACTACGGGGCTGTAGCATTTAGCTGCAGGAAAGCTCATGGTTTCTGCTTAGTACAATGATCCATGGGAGAGAAGGACACGCTGGGATGCTGCAGTCTCACCTTTCTCTCTTGTACTGTCCTTCTGGCCACCCTCAGACACATGTGTTGCTGATCACCCTTGTGTCTCAGCATCTCTGTGTGCAGAACAGTGTAACAACAGCAGCCTGTTGGGAAAAGCAGTTTGGGATCTGGTGGTGGGAAGTGCTGTGGTCAGTTACAGGTTATATCCATGGGACAAGCTGCAGAGGAACGCTGCTGTGGGTACAGAGTTGTCAGGGCTGGGCAGCTCACATCCTGCTGTGCTGCTGTTTGAAGGGCTCTGTCCATGCAGCATTTCCAATATCTTGGAAATCTAGATGCATTTGGGTGTTTGGTTGCATCGTGATACCCCCCTGCCAGACCAGTGAGGGGGCTCAGAGTCAGGACCTCAAGCACCAGGAGTCCAGGGCCCCACTGTACCAACAGGGCTCAGACTTGGGGGATCCCACCAGTGCACAGGCATAGAGTTTGGGCCAGTACACCCTACCTGACCTGGGCTAATGTGCATTGAAATATCCCTGCCCTGCTTTCCCCTGAGCTCAAGGTCACCAAAAGCTCTCTGTCACGAGGTAATTCTGATGTGAAATCACAAAGGTAATTTGGGTCTGAGGCTGTGGTAAGACAAACAAGCATCCTTTCACTCCCAAGCCCAGGGCAGCTCCGTGTGCAGATCCCAGTGGCTCTGCAAGAGCCTGGGTCTTGTGGGACTTTTTAGCTTCTCTTCACACCTGCCAGGCCAACTCCAGGCTGACACCCTGCACAGTCATGTGGCCTCTTCCCCCGTGAATTCCCTAATAGATGTTTTATCCAGGTTTTGCAGCACCTCTCAGATAGTGGGGTCAAAGAAAACACCTGTAGAAGAGGAAGGTATTATTACTATTTTAACTGGATGTTTAAGACTTACGTCTAAATTCTGCAAGTGAGTAATCCCATGACCTGGCATAGGTGCATGGTGAATGCAGAAAGCTCTTGTACATATCAACATTAAAAAACAATAGCCTGGAGGAGTTCACCTGCAGTTATCTGAAATCTTCTCCAGCCTGACTAAGAAAGACCTTTCTGAGAGTGTTACAGAAATGAGAAGTCATGCCCTTGGGTCTCCTACTGCATCCTAATGCTGGTGCATTAAATAATAACTCCCACTGTCACTGCTCTCTGATGTCATCAGGCTCCCAGCTGTATTATATAACTTTATATAGCACGATTAGTCATATGGCCTTTTCTGTGTTTGACTGCCTTCTCACTCCTAGGAAGTTATTTCAAGTCAGCAAGCATTAGGAGAACATAAATGTTTATACAGTGGAAAAATCCATAACGATAAGGGGCTGGTTTAAAACAGGGTGTCAGAGGAATACTGTGGGTCTAACATTTCACCAGAAAGAAGGGGCAGCGGCTACGTTTGTGTTCTTTGCTGAGTAACTAAGCTGAACAAAGCCACAGCAGAATTCTCTATGGAAAACAAATTTTCGGGCAGGACTAAAGCATGGAGCATAAAATGTGCCAAAGGCACCGTGTTTGTCTCCTGATGATAACACATACCTGGTGGTCAGGCTGGATGGCAAAGGTTTTCCTTCCTTTTCTTGCAGATGGTTTGCGATCATGGAAATCCAATTGTTTGTTGTGCTGTTCCTATACAAGTATGAATTTGTGCTGTTGGATGCAGTACCAAAGGAGGTAAGAGTTCCATGCAATCATACAGCATTCCCCATCTTTACATCCTGCACTCATCAGGCTCAGCTGAACAGCCGTGCTCAACTCTGACTATGTATGATGAAGTGAAATTTTGAGAGGGTTATTATAAAACATGCAATGCATAATGCAATCTTTGTTTTAACTCAGAAAACCCAGAGTATCTTCAGCAATTCCAGTTAGTGGGGCTGCACTGTCCATACAGTAAGAGCATTTTGTCTCATCATTGCCTAAACATCACCTGAGATTTGATCATTGCTTTTTGCCCCTCACAAAGACAGTGAATATGGAACTGGATCATTAGTACTCTGAAAATATGGAATCAGATGCAGCAGTCACAGTGCTCTTCCACTCCATTTTCAGTGGTCAAGGTAAATGACTAGGATAAGACTGAAGGAGCAACTGTGACACTGAGAGGTTTTACCATTAAGGGAGAATGGCACAGTCTGCACTTTAGTATTTGAATATTTTGAAAATATTCACAACTCTGAGAGTTTCTTAAGACCTCATGTGTCATCCTGACAGAATGACTGGAATAAAAACTACTCAGGAAAGCCCTACTCAACGGCTTTGGCAAAGCCAAGAAATACTCTTGGTATTTGGTCTTGGTTCTCTAGGACCAAAGATTCAAGAATATGTTTATATCTTAATATTAAAGCATGACAATAAACTCATTAACTGAACTAACCTAAGTGTTTCTACTGATTTTCTTCTTTCTTCAGAGCCCGTTACATCTGGTGGGGACTCAGCAACCCATGGCACCATGCCAGGTCCAGTATAAATGCCGGGAATAAAAGCTGCCCAGCACTAACCTTCCTTTCCCAGTCCCCTGGGGATGGATGGACCACTGAGCTGCTTCCCTACCCTACATCTTCAGAGAGGTTGTCTGCCTGAAGAGTTCTTAATTTCAACTTTCAATGCTGTACATACTCAGCGTTGTGCTGTGCCGTGCCAGAGTAGTCATACCTGTGCTCTGCACCTGGTTGCCCACCTCCTAGTGTTTAAAATTCAAGCTCTCCTGCTGCATTCATAATTCGGGGGTCAGTTATTTACAGAATTTGCAAATCTGATATGCTAAACTTGACAACCAAACATTCAGGACAAAAAGCTGCCATGTTTGGAAATCCTGCATGGAAGCTGTGCTAGTACCAGTGGAAAAGCAGCTCCCCTGGGCCAGGTCACTGCTTCCTAAAGGTTGCTTCAAACCAAGGCCAAAGTGGTGCCCCATGCTAAGAAATCAGATTGGTAACACTGTGCATCTCCCTGGTGTTGGTGTGCACAAAATCCAGGACAGACCACTTGGTCAGATCCACAGCCTGATAAACTACCATGACTTCTGTGCCACTGCCTGTGTGGGTAGGTGAAGGTCTGCCTGCTGCTCTGCCTGCAGTAGGTGCCAGCTTTCTGCAAATAAAATGCATTTGTAATGAAAAAATTGCAAGCACTTGAGGTCTTGTTCCACTGGAGCGCCTAAAATTTCTACTGAGTTTTATTTGCTCCACAAGATTCGGAATCTGTCCTTGCATGAGTATGCAATGAAAGTTTGACTGTGATGTTCAGCTTCCAATAAAAAGTGCTTGCAAGAAAAGACTGGTTGTCTAATATCTAAAACACTTTTGCTTTCCCTTTCACATGACTTATAGAACAAATTGCACAAATCTAAGAATATTCAATCCTATAAAGAATAACTAGTAAAAGTTGTTTGAAGGAGCTGTCAAATAAGTTCAGATAACACTTTTGCTCCTGTCAGATTTCATATACAATAATAGCTGGCATGTATTTTTAGTCTTTTAAGTAAGAATTATTCATCATTTTAAAAGTATTTGCAAAAAAAGAAACCCCACACAAATAGACTTTCAAGAACAGCAAAAACTATGGGAATAACAAGCATAGGAAAATAACACATTGTATAATTCATTACATGGTTGGCTTACCTTCATTATGGATAGCGCAACTTCAATGATTTATATGGCTGGAAATGATTCATCCAGCTTCTAATTTAGCTCATAATGATTAACTCTGCAAGAGTTGCACTCTTAACTGCTGTTTCAGTGTCTCTTCCACAACTGAAAGCTATTGTCCTGGTTTTCATGTGTGGTATTACCCACGAGTGTATATTTTGATTTTAAAATTTGAAAATGTTAGCATCTTGTAAGGCCACATGGGACAGGGCTTTGAGCAACCTGGTCTAGTGGAGGGTGTTCCTGCCCATGGTAGGGGGTTGAAATAAGGTAGTGTTAAAGGTCCTTTCCAACCCATACCATTCTGTGATTCTATGATTCTACGCATCCTGCAGTTTTGCAAAGTTATTTTTTTCTAAAGGTGTATTGCTTTTATTTTTCTGTTTTATTAATTTTGGGGCTTGGGGGATTTTGTTTGTTTGTTTGTTTTTGGATTTTGGTTTTATTTCTTTTTCCCCCAAGAGAGATAACTCAATAAAGCAAAACTCTGTAATGGCAAACTTGACTTAAAACGTAAAATGTCCCTAAAGGAAGAACAGCATCAAATTGTTTGGAATGAATAAAAGGCAGCTGGAGGCACATGTGAAGATTTACAAGCACATCACTGCACGTGGTTTCCAGTCTGTCCTGAACACACTCACATTTTGGGTGTAGGTTCTGCATATTGCTGAGCTTTTCAGACTCAGTGTGATCTTGTGTCTGCTGAGAAACACATTCTTCTTCCTTCCCCATTACAGAAAAATAGCCTGTGGGAAGTGCCTGGGAATGTGATAAACCCACATTCCCCTCAAACACAGAGGAGCAGAGAAGCAAAAGCAGGTGAGGACCCTGGGCAATTCCCTGCCCAGCCCTTCCCAGGGCTGGCCACATCCTGGGGTGACACCCACCAGCCACAACGAGAGCAGTTCCTACCTTTTGGGCTGAGGCTAATACTGCCTGTAGGTATGGGACACATTGTGGGGGGAGAGGAGCAGCTTGTGGTTGCACAAGATTTCTTATGGCATGTTAAGGGGAAGAACCAGAGGTGGGGAAAGGGAAGCATCCAGGTGGGTTGGGAAGGAACAAACGTGGAAAAATAGACAAATAATGCGATAAAAGAGGTTGGTTGCATGTACACAGGCTGCTGATTGCTTGTCTGGCTGTGCCAAGTGCCTGATCTGGGTAGGACAGTCTGCCCCGTCTCCTTACACTCTTTTCAGCTCCTTTCCTGGGTGAGGGGCTCCCCTGAGTGTGCACATTTAGGTGTGGGGATGTGAGTGCAGTTGCCCAGAGAAGCTGTGGCTGCCCCATCCCTGGAAGTGTTCAAGGCCAGGTTGGATAGGGCTCTGAGCAACCTGGGATAGTGGAAGGTGTCCCTGCCCATAGCAGGGGGTCGGAACGAGATGACCTTTAAGGTCCCTTCCAACTCAAGCCATTCTGTGATTCTGTGATGATTTTTCTATCTATTTTGCACTCGCTGACCTCCACCCCGACGTGCAAGAGCAGGGAGCAGGATGAGGACATAGGTGCTGCTTGTGTTAGTGCTGAGTGTTTTCGTCTGAGTTGCCCAGTGGGGCCATCAGTGCATACACATGTTTTACACGTGTGTTGGTGGATGTGCCTGCTGGGAATCCATGTCTAGTCTCACTGCAGGCTGGGCCCAGGGGTGTGGAGCTGCAGTAGGCACACCTCTGTGGGGCTACAGGATTTATCAGCTCCCTAAGCAATCAAGAATCAGACATGAAAATATCTGTCCTGAAAAGCAGGACTTATTTTTATTAGAAATGTAGGCATTTGGCAGGAAAGAAATAGCTGTTCATGGCAGAGAAATACCAAACAAGCAACTAAAGAAGAGTGGGCTTGGCCCTTGGATTCCATCACTGCCCTGGGGGCGATGACGGCTCCAGGCACTCTGTACTTTCCTAGGTGGAAAAAGGAAAAAAATAAAAGGGAGAGGGATTAGTAAAGCAATGCGGTGGTCAAGTGATAGAGCTAAATGGGGTCTTCTGCCTGGAAATAATTCAGAAG
This sequence comes from Acropternis orthonyx, assembly GCA_035583155.1. NCBI lineage: Eukaryota > Metazoa > Chordata > Aves > Passeriformes > Rhinocryptidae > Acropternis > Acropternis orthonyx. The sequence goes on from JAWWEU010000111.1 coordinate 110,951,830, forward strand.
CTTCTGGGGGAGGGAAAGACTTTCCCATGGGACAGGGTTAAACGGGAATTAAAAGGTCATCATGATACCCTGTGCAGGAGTGGATTAACAGTATCCAAATTATTCTTCTTCAAGTGCTTGTCCAATCTGCTTTTAAATACAGCAGTGCAAAATTCAGTGGGAGGTCTGTCCTCTTACCTGCCCCTCTCTACTGTTAGAAAGCTGTTTTATGTATCAGTAGCAGGAGTTGGAACCAGGTTTTATCCATGCCACTACCAAAAGTGTACAAAGCAGGAGAGTTTTAAGCCCACAGAGAAAAAAGAATAATATATTTTGACCTATCTTTGTATTTCTACCTTCTGTATGAAGTATGGATGTTAAAGGGAATGCAATTGTTCCTCCTCCAGACATGCCATAGGCCAGATCTACCTGATCAATAATTCCAGTATCTAAGCCAGTGAAACAATAGTAGGAGTTCTCTTAAAGAGAGAAGAAATCTAAAGTAATGAGAAATGAGCAAAAAAACTCTGTTAAATCAAATTTCCTTTAATAATTTTTGGATTTTTTCTATATTACTGAAAAGTTAAAAAAAAATAAAGGGAAATTATCACATTGCAATCACATTTTTTTGATACTTTTGAAGAAAGAATAAACATTTTCCCTTAAATCATGAATTTCCCACAGAAATATAAAATTCATGAAAACATTCTGAGTTAAAACTGCTGTGTACTGCAAGTGAATCTTTTCCAGCCATCACAGTGAAAAGATCATGTACCATATCAGCAACCACCTCTCAGAATAATCACAACTCCTTTCATGTCTTCACTCTAATGAGCCTCCCTGAAGGCCCCTCTCATCCGCACTGAGCAGTCAAGTATTTCAAGTGGTCTCTTTCTCCTTTCTGTGCCACTGGTTGTCACAGAACCCAGAAGTTTTGGCTTAGCACGTATACCTCCTCAAAACAGACGTCTGGGGACTCAAAGATAGGACTGTGGCCATTGAGAGGTGAGCTAAAGATAATGACTTCCTGCTGAAAAGAAATTAATTCTAAGGCCCTCGCTCTGTGCTGGGCTTAAGCACCATGCTAAGCAAAACTTGACTTAAGCACGTGTTTTGCTTTAAACAAACTCTTAAAATGGATTTGCAGAATAAGACTGGATTTTGATTTAAACACAGGCTTAAGGGCTTTGCTGAACCAGGGTCCAAATGCCTCAGTCCCTAACCTGTTGTTTACAGTTAGTCTTGGCATCTGTGCTGTAATTTTAAAGACGTACGAGGGTTGGTGGAAACACTGAGGTGGCTTTGCTCATTTTAGGTGAAACTGGCCAAGATTAAAGGATTTTAGGAAGCATTTATAGCTCAAACCAGTGGGTTTTGTTGGCAGCAAGCATCTTTCCCAGTTATTTGGTACATTCTAAATGTGTGGCTCATCACATGGCAGAAAAATATTTCCTCTCTGCCAGTATGTGGTGGAAGGGGAATTAGACACAAGAAAGGCATTCAAAAGATAGCAAGCACTTAATTGCAACAGCCAAAGAGAGTCTTTCATCATGTGGCCATTCTGAAATGACATTGGACATGCGACTGATTGTCACGGCATTATTTGTTTTCTTCACTTTGATCATAAAATTATTAGGAAAGGCTTAATGGAGTTATAAATATCTTGTTTCCATGAGAGTCCTGGGAGGACAATTATAGCACTGAAGTCTTTACAAAGATAGAGCATTTATAAAATGATATTATCTGAGGACTCCAATGGATAAGGCAGGGAATTCTGCCCTCTATTTCCAACTCCTATTGACTCACTGTGCTCTTTGGGTGAATCGCTTCATCCCTCATTTTCCTCACCTATACATTGGGGTAATAATGACAATTACCCACTGCTGAAAAGTCTATATAGCTTAAAAGATGTAAATACTGCTCCCACTCATCAGATCACTCAAACCTGGTTATGGATAGCAATGGATGTCTGGAAGGCTCTGGATAACCTCTGTGCTTTCCTGATGTGTGCTCCTGGTAAATTACATGACTTGTAGAGTTACAGTCAGAATATCCCGGAGAAATATTTTACATCTCTTAATTCACATTTCTTAAGAGGACAATGAAACAGCTGTACCCCACACTCTCCAGAAATACTTTGCTTTTAATGCAAAGCTTGGAATTTAAAGACTATGAACAAGTTTCTTGTTGAGTAAAAACACAACATGCTTTCATAAAGCCAATCCCTAGAGAGAAGCATCACCTAGAAGACGTAGCTACCTGGGAGTAGGAACTATACCTATACTCTTAACTTTCCTAAGCTGCACAAGGCTTTTTCTGCTTTAGAAACATCTTCCCAAGTGTGCAGTGCTGAAAAAGACAAGTGAGGAAGGAGTGATGGCAAATGAACAAACAATTTGGGGCCAAGGTCCAGTGGGATAATATGCCTGGAGGGGAAAACATGGATTTTGGATATGAAAACAAAAGCTTTAGTGCTGGAGAGGAGATACCACATCCCCACTGATAGCACTGTGCCCTGGCTGTGACTCCAAATGGCTGCTGATGAATTTGAGGGAGATCAGAGCTGAATCAGAAAGTTGATGGAAATGTTGCTAAGCCTGCCCAGCTTTGGAGTCCATCTAGTGGGCTTAAGAAAGGGAATGCTCAGAAGTGACTTGAACACAGCCGGAGGATGCTCAAGGGCAATAATGGATGGGCCTTTGGAGCTTGCTGTGCCTTTTTGCAGTGGACTGGAGTGAAAATTAGCAGATTTCCACCTGAAATGAGGTAAAAATGCAGATCAGAAAACTGCATTGTTTTACCAAGCACTGAAATTACATTTCTGTATTAACAGTCCTGACAACAAACTTGTCCATTTTTCTGAAACAGAAGCTTTTGATCTGAGGTATGTGCATTCCTGGGGTGGAGAGAGAACGGGAAGGTATCTGCCTACTTTTCAGGAATCTGCAGAACATAAATCAGGAAAGTCTGAAGACCTAAATTCTCTGTACGGGCATTCTGCTTCCATAAAGCAACTTTCAGGTAGTCTACAAAGGCAGAAAACGTATTTTCTGAGGGTATAATAGTCAGATCAAGTAATCACAGCTAGGCAGAGACACTTAAACCTAAGGAGGATCATGTTCTTTACAAAGCATAATTAGGGAATGGAAAGATGGCGTTCCCTTTTTCCTGGGTCCTTGTTCAGAGACAATTACTGGTGATTTCTGTGAAGCTCTCACCCAAAAAGACCCAAGTGAGGCTCTGTGGATATAGTCCCTGAGCACTGCATGCCCAGACTCCTCTAGCTGTGGAGTCTTGCACTGGTGAAGCAGGACCCAAGCTGAAGATGGGGCTCTGTCACACTTCTCATGTCAAAGGTCTCAATCATGGACTCAACCTTTTTGAATTAAACAAGTAAGTTTCACTGGGTTCACAGTGTCAGTCTTTGTTACTGTTGACACAGATCCAGAGGCAATTTCAAGGCACTGGCCTTTTAGCTGGCCTTCATTTTGAAAACCATCATTGCTCAGAAAAGCATTAAGTGTGTCCTGTTCACTTGATACCAGAAGAAAATCAAGGGCTTTCCAGTATTGTGACATGGCTCCCTGAGTGTGATTCCCAGGTTAAAAGAACAGATAAGCAGTGCAAGCTACTTAAAGAGTTCTGCTCTTTAAGTAATTAATTACAGCTGAAGATACTGCCTTTGATGCTCTTTTGTCCAAATTTTGGTATTATCATTTACTATTTTAAGCTTGTTTATAGAACTGGAATAATACACAGATTAAAAAAGGATTATTACAAGGGCGTTTCCAGGCATTAAAGCTGAGGTTTGAAGTTCCTTTTTTCTGAAAAAATAAACGAAAGAATGTTTTACTATCTGCAAACCTGGCAACTGGTCTTTGCTTACCATGAACTGAAATCAAGCACCACTTTCTTAAAAGCCAATTTCATCACAATGATCTGCCTTTTTCTTAAAATAATACAAGTCTGTCCTTTGGGTGTTAAGAAACATATTCAGCTGATTTTCTTGCAGCCCCTGGCCTCACAGCCTGGTTCAGAGGTTTTGTGGAAACACACAGTTTGCAAATGCTGGCATATATGGGTGTGTAGGAAACGAGATCTCTACAGACCCACAAGCCAAGACAAATCCAAGGGATTTGTTGCAATCACTAAAACATCTGCACTGAGCTGCCACACCTGCCAGCATGGATCTGCGCCTGACAAGGTACATTTATCCCTCCCCACGGAGACGTGCCAGCATTGGCATCTTGGTACAGGGGTCGAAGGTGGAAGCTGGGCCAAGGGTGGGAGCTGGGGCTGTCCTGCCTGCTGGACTCTGAGCGTCTCAGAGCCTGCGAGTGTGCTGTGCCACTGGATGTCTTGGTGGGCTGCCTGTCTGAACAGGACATCTCTAGCACAGGCTCCTTCTGCAAACAGATTTACATAATGAATTCATGGCAGAGTGGGTTTCTTCCCAAAGTGGCAGCCCAAGGGCATCAATCTAGACCAGAGGCCATGTTTCATCTTCCCTTCCCTGCTCCTGTCCTCCCTGGGAACTTCACTAGTGCCCTTTTTCCCCCTTCCCAGCTCAGCTTACATTTTACTTCAGGATTTTCAGGAAACCAAGCTGCCAAATATCTAAAAAGCTTAAGCTGGACTGCAGAACTGTAAGGTTAAGCCTGGCAGACCTGTGCCTCGACACGCTAATATGGACTGGCTATCTCTTTTGGAGCTCTATCACACTGCTGGGAGAGCAGGAGAAAGGGGTAGAGTCTTCCCTCTGGCTGGTGTGGAAGAAGGACACTCTTCAGAGGTTGCTCTGCTGCAATGAGTCAGTGCTGTGGGAGCTGACTGCCCAAAAATATCTGTGTCACCAAGACCGTTTCTATTTTGCCATCTCCAGTGTTCACCTTGCACAAGGGCTGGCGGAACAAGGGCACTGGCATCATCCAGGGGCCAGCTGTCAATCACTGATGTGATTTACAGAAGATATATAAAAATAATAATTTTATATATATATATATATATATAAGCATAAACACAGATAAGGAGTGTAAGGAAAACGTGTCTTAGTAGAAGTGTTGAAAAAGTAAGTTTTTACTTCTAGGCACAATTCAGGCTCAGAAATACGATCTCAATTGTTACTTGCCTGCTTGAGCTGCTTATTTTCTATTAACTGAATGTGTATGTGGTGCCATGTGCTGATTAATAACTCATCATTCACAGCCCTCTGCTTCCCATGATACTCCAATTATGCCTTCAAAAGTCACCTAAAAGTGTCAGAATAATGAATGAAAATTTCAGGAACAAAGGAAAACACAAAAAGCCTGAAGATTATGGATCATGCTTGAAGAGATTGAAACACATAAATTTTTTATGATCTCTCAATATAAACTAAGCTCCTTAAAATGACATTTTGGAAGGCCTTTCTGTGTCTTTCTCCATAATTATTAATAAAAATTAACAAAAGACAAAGAAATCTAGTACAGTGGACTTCTCCATCAAACCTGTCTAGCACTGCTTCAGAACTAGGGCTTCTAAATTCTATTTCTCAACAATTAATAAACAATAATTACCACACTATTTGCTTTATAGGAGTAAATTGTGTCTTGCAGTGAATTACACTCTGTGGCCTTCTAATTAGCACATATAAAAATAGAATTTCTAGTAGCTTTGTTTTCTTAGTTGTTTACATTCTGAAGCAAATTAATTAATATATTCATAAGCTCAATCTGTATTTAGATACCTAAATAAGCATCTTGATTTTTCAGAGCACCTACAGCTCTGAGAGTTACATAGTGCTTCTGAAAACCAGGCCATTTATTTAGGTGTCTATATTTAGGTACATGAGTTTGAAGCGTTTGGCTTGAGGTCACATAGCTATGGCTCATTGCATTTTTTTATTTCCATTTGGGTCACAGTGGGCAAGTCACTCTAATAATTCTCATCACAAATGTAAGAAATAGCAGTAGAGGTGATAAGAATTACTTACTAAAACCCATCATGATGCTTACCACTTCCTCAAATATGTGAAGTTTCCTTCACGGGAGGATTAAAGTTTGAAAAACAGAAATCAGATGCATCAGGAAGGTAAGAGAGTATGTTTAGAGACTGAACTTACATCGCGGTTAAACTGCGCTTACTTTCTGGATTTTATTTGTCTGGCATCTTTGTCATTCCCTCTATACAATTATGAACATTCGAAGAGCCAGATGTTTTATCTTCCTATATTTTCACTGGGTAAATCCTAGAGACCAAGTGCTTCTGCTGGTCAATACATGGCAGCAAAACACAGCTTATTCTTGAGGAATCTGAGCTGATATCATCAGTCATGCTCTTGAGTTGTGGCTGCACTTCCAAGACTGCTTTTGAATTTGCACAGTAGCTTGTACAGGCCTTGGCCTGAGTGAACCAGTTGAGAAATAAACAGTCCAGGACTCTGAAGAGAGAAGATCACTGGGAAAAAGGACATCAGGAGAACAACACAAAATTTTAAACAGGGAACAAACTGAAAAGCTCCTCATCAACCTCACTCCAGTGGGAGAGTTTACATCTGGCCATATTTCACATTTGAGAACTGTAGTTGTACTTTAAGGATGTTGTTTGTTATACAACAAAAGTTTTGTGGTTTTCTTTCTTGAAATGGAGAATGTTTTAAAAGTCAATGAAACCTGTTTTTTCCCTTGATCTATCATGCATCTAGGCTGAAAAAACATCTATTGGTTAAAAATATTCCTTAACCAGAAATGGGGATGTGTCATTTTTGTTGTCTTCAAAACTCAGGGTTAGCGGTAAGATAATAAAGCTCCGTTTTGCGCAACTCCATGTTAGATGGGGAATTTTTGCAATGTCAAATCAAACAGACCTTTCTTCAGGTAACTCCCACTTTCAGAAGTGGATGGGAAATGTGAAGACTCTTTGTTCCTGTTCTCATTGCCTTAAGAAACACAAGCCTGTGGTCTGACCTCTGTCTGCCCCTGAAGATGTTCAGAAACAACAGGGATATACCAGAGGGAAGGTTCAGGGAGCAACAGAGCCAAACGCAGGGGTACTCCTGGTGCTTCCCAAAGCAGTGCAACAGGTTCTTGTAGAATCTCAGAATGGTTGGGCTGGAAGGCACCTTAAAGATCATCCAGTTCCACCCCTCTGCCATGGGCAGGAACACCTTCCACTAGTCCAGGTTGCTCCAAGCCCCGCCCAACCTGACCTTGGGCACTTCCAGCAATGGAGAACCCATCACTTCTCTGGGCAACCTGTGCCAGGGCCTCATGACACTCACATGGAAGACTTTCTTCCCAGTAACTCATCTAAACCTCCCCTCCTTCAGCATTCCCTCTTGTCCTATCACTCCATGCCCTTGTGACAAGTCCATCTCCAGCTCTCTTGTAGTCCATTTAGGTTCTGGAAGCCCCCTTTAGGTACTTCATCATACTTGCCTGACCCCAACATATCAGATTGAGAGAAGCTTCTGCTTCTCTGCATCCCCAAACCCCAAAAGGAAACAGCTCTGCTCAATGATCAACCTGCTCATGGAATATCTTATGCAAGGGCACTACAGTCACCGAAATTTTACACCACATGAAAGATACTTTCCTTTTCTGCAGCAATTTTTCAATTGTGCAGTTACTGTTCCGGTATCCAGAACTGTGCAAAATGCTCTGTAGAGCAAAAAAAACCAAGCAGAGATGGTGTTTGCTTTGCACATTTTGGGGTTTTTTTCTGTAATATGTTGTAGCTAAGCTGCTTTGCAGTTGCTGTACACACACAGGATGGCACTGAAGAGGTGTCGAGGCAATGTTGTCTCACTGCACTGAGTGACTGGGTGATAAATTGGCAGATGAAATTCAGCAGTGATAAGTGCAAAGTAATGTACAGGGAAAAAATAACCCAAACAGTACATACATAGGCACTTTTTCCAGCTATCACTTTTGCTGCAGGAGATCTGGAGGCTGAAGTGGAAAGTACTCTGAAAATATCAGTGTGGGGCTAGGAAGTGGTCAAAAAGGGGAACTGAATGTTAAGAATTAGTGGCTCCTCCCTTAGATGACAAGGAGACCACCAAAGTCATAAGACTCTGGCACTCAGATACTCAGAGTTCTTCAGAGTCCCTTGATCACACAGCTCTTGCCTACTCTAGATCCTGCAAAATTCAATAGCCATTTTAGCAGAATCAAACTTTTAAAGAAAGTAGTGTTTTCTTGTAAAATTAGAAAGCCTAGAGAGGATGGCAGTAAAGTTTCCCACTGAAAACAGAGAATATTACATGAGCTTGAAAGAGGGATAGCTAAAGGGAAATCCAGTTAAAGTCTGGAAAATAACCATAGAATCACAGAATGATTTGGGTTGAAAGGGACCATAAAGATGATCTAGTTCCTACCCCACCCTGCCATGGGACACCTTCCACTAGCCCAGGTTGCTCCAAGTTCTAGTCAATGTGGCCTGGAACACTTCCAGGGATGGGGCATCCACAACTTCTCTGGGCAGCCTAAGCCAGTGTCTCACCACCCTCACAGGGAAGAATTTCTTCCTGATATCTAATCTAAACCTGCCCACTCTCAGTTTAAGGCCATTCCCCTTTGTCTTATAACGATGGTGAGAAGGTCAAAATAATAAATTTACAGCCTCTATAATTAAGCAACAGTGATTCAGGAATAAGTTTTGAAATTGCTTTTACAGAGTGAAGAATTATCCTGTCACAGCATATTGTGCAAAGCAAAACCACAAATGGGGGTCAAAAAGACAAGACAAACTCCGAGAGAACAGGACTACTGGTAGCTACTAACTGGAGTAGCTTGGACACAAACCTGAGTTCCAGAAACCCCTATCCCACTAGTTGTTGAAAAATTGCAAGGTAAATAGGAGAAGAATAGAGGATCTATTTTTACACTGTTTTACTAAGCATCCAGTCTTGGCTGCTGGAGACAAAATACAGAGCTAGATGGATCCAACTGTGTTTTTTATATTCTAAAAAAGTAACAGAAACAGTCAAGGGTATGATAATGCTGACAGAGTCAACATTAATTTTACTTGCTTTATCCAGTCTAATCTCCAGACTGAGCATTTGCAGAAAAATCATAATCCATATCTGGCCAAAGAATGTGGGATTATCCCAGTGAGCAGAAATGTAAAAGATGAAGCATTCACTTCTTGGGCATGTACAGATTTTGAGACATTATTTACTCATTTCTTCCGAAAAGAGGAAACTCTGTCACCAAAGCTCCTGCAAAGGCTGCAGGACTGAATCAGGGTCTGTATTTTGATGACCAGAAATCAGACTCAGGTGGTGAGGGGCGAAATCTTTTGGTTACACTGCTTGGGTTGTGCTGAAATTCACCGTGGCTGGTTCAGCACATTCGAGAGGCCACTTTTGCTTACAGATTAAATCTGGAGATAGGAAGCAGGTGCAGACTGGAGATAATGAGCAGCTCGGGATTTGGAGGAGATGGGCTAAGCCTGTGCTCTGGGGTATCAGCAACAAACTCCCACTCAGTACTCTGGGAGCAGGTCTGCAGCACTGTTTGCAGATCCTGAAAGTAGCAGCTGTTTCATCACGTCCTTTGGTATGGTCTCCAGAATTACAGCTTCCTCCAGGTTTTGGCACGTGACAGCTACTTAGGTTGTGGGAAGATGCCCACAGCCTTTAGGAAGCACAGAGTGCATGGCCTGAATAGCTCTGGGGCCCACGTGGGTAAAGGGTGAAACTCCAGAAAGGACATTCTCTCAGTTGCTCTTATTTTATCATTTTGGCAACACCATTTTTCTGTGTCTAAATAATATATTATTTTGTGACCTTTCCTAGTAGAAATCTTCAATGCTTACAACAGAGGATATTAAAACCCTGCAATTGTTGCCATTCTCATAATTACCTAGTTTGAAGGACATTTTACTGCAAACAGTGGAATTTAGGGTTTTTTTTCCATATTTATCTTAGCAATAATATCTGGATGCATATAGATCCAAAGTGCTGACCTTAACATTCCTAATTTTTCCTGTACATGGATTAGCTTGCTTTCATAGCTGTAGAGGTTCCTATATTACTACAAGGAAAACATATGCTCAGGCAAGTTCATCACAATGAAAATATTCTTCCCAATATGAAAATTAATAAAAATTGAGGGGAACTGCTGTGCACATGACACAGTTAAGAGGATGGGGATAAGAAGACACAAGGAAATTGTATAACATAAAATGCAGGACAGAAAAAGCACTTTGGATGCTCTTCCTACTCAGAATATTAAAATAACACATCATGCAAAGGGAATATACGTAAATGGAGACAAAAGAAGATATCCTACTATGTTAAATTCTTAAAAAAACCCCAACAATATTATACTTTGATTTAAAGCCTGATTAGTTTATATTGCGACATCTTCGGTTCCATAGCTTGCTTTGTCTTCTGCATAGTGCCTAAAGCAGAAAGACTGTGGTCAGGGATTGATATTTTAGGCATAAGGACAAACCAATAAAGATAATAATTAATAAGTTACCTATAACCATTTAAAAATAGAAGTAGAACCAAAGCAGAAAGCCTGAAAGGGGTCTAAACCAGATATATATTGAGACATAAGTCAGTCCTTAGTTATGGGACCAGGAAGAAACTATCCTGTTGCAAGTAGAACAATTTCCAGTGCATTGCTCTCTGCTGTTTGCAGAGGTGAGGTGGGATATGCTATTGATTTCAGTCATTACACCATTTTTTTTATGCTATTATTGGAAAGTGCTGCTATAAATGGCACACATCTTTTTATATTTTTAACTAATGGAGAATTATTCCTTACATAGATTTTTATAGGCTATTTAACAATTATATGGGAGTCTTCTAGTTCTCCCTTACATCCTACAGATTTTCAAAGCCATCTTTAGAGAAACCTATTTACATTTCGGTATCGTTCTATTGATTAAATCCCTCTGTATTACATTCTAACGTGAAGAGACCACAGAAAGTCATCATTAGCCCCTGACATTGAGTAGTCTTGGATGTACAGCTGGAAGAGGGGAAATAGCCCTTCTTTTAATAAAGTGTACCTTGGGGCACCTGAGGGATTTCTCTTCTTTCTAAAATCATGACCAGCATCAGCTTTTTTCCATAGTAAATGTCACATTTCTTAAGACTCCTACCAATGCACCTTCTGGCCTCGTCTGCAATGGGGAGATACCCCTTAATCACCTCTTTGTCTGAAGAAGAGATGAGCAATGACTGGATCCATTCCAGATGGAGCTCACTGCAAAGGACAGTTTGCATGCTGGTGGTCAGAGGTGGGAATGGTCTGTGGAGCTCCATCCCCCAGAGCAATCAGGTCCCCTTCAACATCATCCCTGGGGGCTTTTGGGGGGTTTGTCAGTAAAACCATGGAAAGGTGCACTGGTACTGTGTGGGCATCCACTCCACTTCTCTCTGCATCCCACCTCACCTCTCTTCATCCCATCCGACCCCTCCTCACTCTCATTCCATCCCATCCCACTCCACCCCTCCTTCCTTCCATTGCATCTTATCCCACTTCTCTCCTACTTCCACCCTCATTTCATCCTACCGCTTCTTGCTTCTATCCCATCCCACCCCTCCTTGCTCCCATTCCATCCCATCCCACATTTTCCTACTCCATCCCACCTGTCTTCACCCCATCCAACTCCACCCCACCCCACCTCACCCTCAGTGTGGGGAGGGCCAACACCCTGGTGGAGAGAAGCTTTGCCTGAGGACACAAATTGCTGCCTGGTTCCTACCAGACTCTGTCCCCACTCACCTGTCCTCTGTCCTGCTCACCTGTTCTTGCATAGTCCCTGTCCTGCCTCACCAGCCCCTGTCCCCACTCACTTGTCCCCTGCCCCCTCACCTGTCCCCTGTCCCCGCACATTCCTTGTCCCTACTCACCTGTCCCTGCACAGCCCGAACTGCCTCATCTGTCCCTGGTCCCGCTGACCTATATCCTGACCCTGTCACCTGCTCACTTGTCTCTGCACAGCCCATGTCCCCTGTTCCTGCACATCCACTGACCCCGCTTATGGAGTCCCTGCACACGCTTGCTCTGTCCTCTGCCCCTGCACACCCCTGTCCCCTCTCCCCTGTCCCCTCTCCCGTCCTTGCGCATCCCTGTCCCCGCACGTGCCCTGTTCCTGCACATGCCCTGTCTCTGCACGTCCCTGTCCCCGCATATCCCATGTCTCTCTGCATCCGTCCCCTCTCCCCTGTCCCCGCACATCCCTGTGCTCTCTCCCCTTTCCCCGCACATCCCCTGTCCCATGTCCCCTCTCCCCTGTTCCCGCACATCTCCTGTACCCTCTCCCCTGTCCCCGCACATCCCCTGTCCCTGCACATCACCTGTCTCCGCACATCTCCTCTCCCTTGTCCCCTCACATCCCCTCTCCCCTCACACCCCCCTCCCCTCACCCGGACCCTGCGCGGCGCCGCGGGACCCGAAGGGGTGTGCCCAGGGCACGGAGGGGGCGGGGCCAACGCGCTCCTCGCCTTCCCATTGGCTGCCCAGCCTGCCCGTTGGCTCGGGGGGTGTTGCTGATTGGGCCGGCCCGTCCGGCGGCCTCGCCCGTGCGGGCGGCGCGGCGGGCGCGGGTGCTCGGGCAGCGACAGCGGCGGCAGCGACAGTGACAGCGACAGCGCGGGGCGAGCGAGCCGCAGGTAAGGGCAGGGCCACCGCCTGGGGGCTCCGTCCCCGCCGCGGCCTCAGCGCTGCCCCCCGACCCGCGTTATGCAACCGCCCCGGGGCGCGTTCCCGCTCCCCGCGGCTCCCGGTGCGGTGTGCGGCGGGGCCGGTGCCCGTGTGTGCCCCGCGGGATGCGGAGCGGCTGGGTGGGTGGGGGCGGCGGGTTTTGCGGCGGGGCACACCCGGACAGGGTACCCCGGCAGCCCGAACCCTGCGGGAGACCCTGCGCGGACTGCGTTAAACTCGGCTGCGGCATCCCCGGGGATTGGCTCCCAGGTGAGAGAGGGACGGGTCAGGCTGGGCACGGGGAAGAAATCCGTGGCTGTGACGGTGCTGAGAGACTGGCACAAGTTGCCCGCAGGAGCTGTGGATGCCCCGTGCCTGGAAGTCCTCACGGCCACGTTGGATGGGGCTCTGAACAACCTGTTTCGATGGAAAGTGTCGCTGCCCAGGGCCGGGGGGTGGAACTGGGTGGTCTTTAAGGTCCCTTCCGACCCAAACCATTCTGTGGTTCAGTGATCCCACACCAATGTCATTTGATGCTTATATAACAGGTAGCTCTCTTTATTTCTCAAGAAATAAACTTGCCGATTAATTTCTTTTCCCCACATCTCCAAGATTATTGTGCATCTCTTTAAAATGCTGTGGTCCTTTACTGCTTGAGTTTGGAATTTAATGAAGTTTCTTAAGAGGAAAATGTATGATAGGTTTATACAGCTGAAAGAAATAATACAAATGAGACTTGTAGTTTAATCAGGGGTTGTGCTTTACATCAGCTTCTGTCTTAAGCTTTCAAGTTGTGCCCTTACAAATGGTTTGCTCTTTGTTGAGCTAGTTAGAATGGCTTCTCTGTAGAAAAGGAAAACTCTTTTTTCTATGAAAACACATAACTACTGTAAAGAAACTGCTGCATTTATTCTTGCAGTAAAACTAAATTATATGGTTGCACATTGTTCCTGGACAGATGGAAGTTGGAATACTATGAGAATATAAAAAAATGACAAAAACTGCAAACACATAAGGGTAAGCAAGGACAGAAGATTTTCTGTAGATGATCAGCTCTGTTTACTGCTAACTGGTGCCTTTAATAGCAGGAACTGCTCCATTCTCCTTAAACTTCTGAGAAGTTGTCAGCTAGGTGATCTAGTTTCTGTCCTCTTCCAAATCTTGTAGTGTGTATTCAGATTCAGTGGCTTGGTTTGTTATTGTTTGTGTTGAAATTGTTTGTCATTGCATTCATATCCCTATTGATTTTTTTAAAATAAATTATTTGCGTGTGCCAGCAGGAAATCTTTTTAGAGGAAACTCTGAAATTTTATTCCAAGTCATTATGGTGCCTTGAGTATCTTCTAGGAGTTAAGCACTGTGAATGGCTTCTGTTGCGGGTAGTTCTGGCATAGATGGTTTCTTCCATTTTTTCCTTCTGGCAGGGAAAGAGAAAGTAGTTTTTGGTAAGAATTGGGGTATAGTTATGAATTTCAGGTTACAAACTGGAGGGCTGTTAAACGAGTGTTCCACTGACCCCTGTGTGAGGTGACAGCTCTGGCTGGAGGCCAGTGAAGCTCTGATGCCATGTGCCCCTTATAAAACGGGCTTGGTTTAAATAGATTAGCATAGAGGCCAAGTGAAGGTAATCAGGAAGCTTGTTCTGGTTTCTTTGTGTTTGAGGAAGGTTTTTTTTGTTGTTTGAATAACTTTAATGTTGCCATGGTAACCGTGGTGCCTGATTGATCAGAGCTCAGCTTCTTGACCATAAGAACAGCACATGAAATCTTCCCACCTTGCTTTAATTGCTCCAAAGTATCACCTTCCTATTGTGGAATGGGACGGGAGTCTTGGCTTACTTGGATTCACCAGCATCTCCTGGCTTGTTTTCTCCAGGGCTGGGGATGCAGATGCTCAGCAAGCCAATGCCAGCTGAGTCCCTTTGCTGGTCACAGGCGTGGGAGGCACAGCTGAACCTTCAGTGCAACGTGCACATCTTGGACTGCTTGAGCTGGCCAGTCCTGCTTTAGAGGAATAAAACTGAATAGTCCCTTTGGATGTTAAAAGCTTCCAAAAATAGTTACAAAGTCTCAGCTAAATTTAATACGGCTAGGATGTCAATGGAAAGGATTAGAACATTTGGGATTTGCACCAGTTAGCATTTAGAAAAAAAAAAATTAAAATCCTCTTCCTCATATCTGAGAGGAAGAGGAAAAGTCTAAGAGGAAAAGTGGAGATTGACACTATTTTTGTGTGGGGCCAGCCAAATTGGAGCTAAAATGTGAGTGGATACCTGTGCTGGTGATTTTGGTTCCTGTAAGGGGAATAGTCATTGCCCAGTTGGAAGACCAGGAGTGAAGGCTGAGGGAGTAACTGTAGTCCATATTGCTTTTGAGACTGCAAAGGTTCATTAATCCTGTCACGTGAGGTCTTGTTCTGCTCTTTCTAATTAAGTAAAAAGCCTCCATTTAAGTCCGTGGGAGCTTTCCACAGTGAAGAATTAGCACCATTAAAAATAATGCCCATCTCCAGTGTTCATTGTGTAGGGTGAAATGGAATGTCAGTAAGTTACTGTGTGACCTTCCCTGTTACACACACCCCTTCTTACAAAGTCTTCAGTGTGGGTCCGGGTGACTTCAGCAGGAGTTGCATCCCTAGGCTGGCAGTACTGAAATTGGTGACTCTGCTATTGTGGTTAGTGAATATTTGAAGTAAAGCCTGATTGTTTCAGCAAAATCTCACTCACTGGGTTTGATTCCCCCACTCCTTCCCCATTGAATTATCTTAAAACTTGTTTTTTGGGGATTGTTTTTTATTCAGTAGTGGCCAAGGTGGAATCCCTACACTTTTCCTGGACTCTTACAGAAAAGCAACTGCAACTTTTCTTGCTTTGGTCGTGTCCCCTCACCCCCCCCCCCCTCACCCCCCCCCTCAAATTTTCTTAATTCGTGCAGATTACAGTTTCCAGGTTTGCACTCAGGACTCAATAATACTTCTAGTTTATAGTGATTATATTCAAAGCTTCTATTTGTAACGTTTTGTTTGTTTTATTTTATTTTTAGTCATGTTGTTTGTCATGGCAAGCAGTGTTTAATAAAAAAAAAAAAAAGAAAAGTTTCCTAGTGATTTCAAGAGATACGTGCCTGCTTCTTGATGTCCCTGAGAGACTCTTTTTAAAAACTCTGAAGACAGGAAAATGTTCTCCAAGGAAATGCCTGATTAGTTTCCATAAAAGCAGTGGACAAATCTATACGTGCTTGGTCATATATAAGGCATTGGTCCATTCAAACACTTCATGTACTCCTTTTGTTGAATGAAGACAATTTTTCTGCTGAAGTTTTTGGCTCTGCAGGGATCTGACTTCATGGGAAGATGCACATCTTTGCCCTTTCAGTTTTACACTAAATAAGTGTAATTTTTCAAATAGAAACTTCAGGGAGCTCTTGCTGTTTGCCAGTGAATATAATTTTCTGCTGGTCTCTGCTAATTTTAATTAGAGGTGTGCTGTGTCTAAAAATAGTGAGGTAACAGAATGAACACAGAGCTCCCACTTGGAATCATTTGGTCACAGTATCTACAGTGTTGAACTGACACGACCTGATCTGTTCCAGTGGGAAGGGTGTTTTGAGCTGTCCCAAATTAGAAACCCTTGCACACCTGGACCACAGGAGGAGAAATTTGAAATAACTTACATCAGGGTAAAGTGATGTGTAGGGCCTGGAGGGGGGAGGTGGCTGCTGTGGTTTTCCAAGGGTTAATAGAGCTGCTCTCTTGGGGTTCTCTGTTCTGTGGGATTATCTGACCTAAAACTTCAAGGTCAAAACCTTACACCAAATTCAGAAATAACAGAGGTAACATTTGGGTGAACTTTAAATAACAGGGATAAATGGATGTGGCAAGTGATCAGCATTAGCTGGAGGTTACGTGAACTTGAGCTCAGGTGTGATTATGCCTCAGTATCTCAGACTTCTCAAGGAAACAATCCTGCTGCAGAGTTTGCTGGCGTGGTCCCAGTTCAGATCTTGGATAATTTATCATCAATATTGGTGCTGGATAATGCCCTGTTGTTACTGCATTATTTTTTTATGGCATTGCCACTTCTTTTTGAAATTCTGTATGACAGCTTACAGTATCTTAAGTATTTGCAAAGTTTCCTGATTTGGGAAGGGAGAAGCAAATGCACAACTCACTTTGAACTCAATGCATTTTAGAAGTAAAATAAGTATGGTTTACTCTTATGTGGATGTCTTTTTCTTTTACTAATAATATAAAAGTGACCCTGAGTGGGGGAAGGTAACTTATTTTGCCAGAAGCTCTGGAAGGGAGCTTTAATATAAACAGAAATGTGATCCAGTGATTGTGTTACAGTTACATAAAAGATTACTTTTAATTTGGCTTATTTTATGTAAAAATCCAGTTAATGGATTATACATGACTTAGAATTAATTGTTTTATGGGATTTGAAATGTAAATTCTTTTGTTCTAAATTAGGAGAATAATTGGAAAGAAGATATTTTTTTTGCCAGACGCCTGCCTGAAGTGGCTAAGTAACTTCAGAGAAGGCACAAAACTCTACTCACAACAAAACACCTGAACCTTAAGGTGTCTAGCAGACAGAATAAAGGATACAGTTGTGATTTTTACATGTATATATAAAAAATGTGTGTGTGCGTGTGTAACATCATTTATAATGTGAAAAAAGTTAAGATTTCCAGTTGATGAATGGCTGATGATAACTTTTGATATATGGTGATTTATGAAGTTCATGCAGAGCTGCGAGAACTTGGATTTTAATTTCACAAATGCTTTCAGTAGGTTTGTTGCTGAAAAGTGTAATCCTGACCTCTGCTGTTGCCTGTCCATTCCCAAACTTGGCCTTCTTTTTTTCTGGTTGCTACAAATACTTATGCAGCCATGAGGTCAGGTCAGTTATCTACGAAATAGACCTACCTAGTGGAGTTAAACCCAAACTTTTTTTCCCTAGGCTTGTTTTTTTCTGGAATCAGTCTGTGTGGTTGTGCAATGAATCTGAGCAGGAGATGCTTTCTCCACTAGAAGAGGCTGCATTGGGCCTTTCCCTGTGTAGGGAGGTGACTGGTGTTGGAAGTGAGCAGCCCAAGGTGTGTGACAGATGATGTGGCATCTTTTGGCAGAAGTGCTAAATTGTCCAGTCAGAGTCTGTACTTACAGCCCCAGGGTTTGATGTGTGCTAACAAATGTTGATTCAAGTATGTTTGTCCCCTCTGATTATCACTGAGCTCAGACTTATAGGCAGTTTATTTCTCTTGGGGAACATAAATGTATTTTATTAGTGAGATTTCTTTTTTAACTGTGGTGCTGTGCTTACTACTGTGCAGAACGTGGTCCTTGTATAGCAAAGTAAAATTTGTGAAACAATTGTTATTCTATGTAGAAATTCTTAACTGTGCAGTCCCATCAAAAATTGGGCAGAGGATACAATAATCAGAGTATATAAGGTGACTTGCTAGTGGGGGGAACAGTGATCAGAATTCTGGGTGTATCTGAAATGTAGAAAAGGCACGTGCAGATATACACACCTACCAACAAGTCTGGGAAAAGAGCTGGTCAAAAGACATGTGTGACAGTGACTTTCTTAAAAAGACTTGGCCAATACCAAAGCCCCACTGGGCAAATCTGTCTCAGTAATTGGCTGAAAAAAGAAACAAGCTTTTTCTTTTCAAGAGCTCTAGCAGGGCAAAACTACTGACATAAGTATTTACTAAATTCTAATCTTGGCTGCTGTAGTGTATGCTCATTTTGTTTTTGGTTAGAAACCTGAGCTTCACGGCTGTAACTTAAAATCCAGTTCTATTCTGTTTGCTAACTTAAAAGCTTTCCTGTCTAATACCTTTCAGGAGAGGAAAAATATGGCTCTTCCAGGAGGGAAAAATAAACAACTATTTAGTGAGGAAGACTTTTCTGACTTCTGTCAATAGATTGAGATTCTTTCCTTCTCTGCACACCCTAACAGCTCTGTTATGAATTGGGAAAGGAGGTATGAAACTTGTTAGCTGCCATGAAGTTAGGTCTAACATTCATAATCCAAATTCCTAGGAGTTTTGAGTGTCAGCTTATGTGCCTGTCAAATAGTCAGTATCTTCCCTGACTGCAAGTTGTTTGCCTGTTGTGGATGAAATACCTCATACAGACTGACAGAAGCCTGCTCTGCCATGTAAATTATGTTTTGTAACACACTGGGCTTGAGGTTTATTTTCATAAACCTGGTGACACAGGCTAGACATGATGACAAACACACTTAGAGATGATTGTTCTTGGAGGAGATGATCTATTATTCCTTTTAGCTAGAGAAAGTATTACATTCTGAAGTGAAATTTCTGGCTGCTCTGAGGATTTCTTTGTAGTACTTGCCTGGATATGTTTATCCTGAAATGTGCAGTAGTACTAGGCTTAAGTGAGTTGGTTCAAATACCACAGACAATGTTGCTGTTGTACTGGACCATCTCCTCTGTCATTTGTTTGGGCTCGGTTTTTTTCAGTTAGAATTATCTCCCTAAACTGAGATTAGTTGGAGATGTGCTAATATTGGACTGAGCTGGTGGAAAGAAAAAGTTGTATTTGATAGAAAAAAAAAAAATGTCCTCAGGTTAACACAGTAAAAAGAGGTGACTGTCCTGAGGCTTTCATGCTACAGTTCCTTCCTCACAGCACTGCATCCTTGTTTGGTTTAACCCCCTCCTTCATCAGTTACATGCACAGAGTACAGGACTGGAAAACTACTCTGATTTTAGCTGTGTAACACACTCTACTACCTGGAGAAGGAGGACAGTGAAGATTCTGTGCCCTACCAGCTCTCTGCACATCACTGCATGCACTATGAGTGGTGTGGCTATCCAACATCGACCTCTGGGTGATCCTGATTTACCCTAGTGTGCCCTTGTGGATAACCTCTGCATCCCCCTTCCAACCTTAGTGGTTCTGACTAACACTGGTTAATAAATCTGTGGTTCGGGAGTGTGGCAAGTGTGGACTCAGTGCTCCAAACTGATAACTTTGGAGCATGACTTCAGCTTCTTTTCTTGAGAACTTCTGTCATTATCCCTGAGACTTCAGCAATAACAATTACTGGTATTTCCATAACCTTATGTTATTGAATGATGTGCTCTGTCATCAGCCAAATCTAATTTCAGAACAGCAGCAGAGCAGGGGTTATATGAAAGACACAGGCATAGCAAATTAGCTCCATAATTTAGCTTTACTGAGATTAAGTGTAATAAGC
This sequence comes from Acropternis orthonyx, assembly GCA_035583155.1. Lineage (NCBI taxonomy): Eukaryota > Metazoa > Chordata > Aves > Passeriformes > Rhinocryptidae > Acropternis > Acropternis orthonyx. The sequence goes on from JAWWEU010000111.1 coordinate 110,971,690, forward strand.
CCATAGGGTTTAATTTTGGACACTAGTTCTATATAGTGTGTTTGAGTTAATATTTACAGCTATTTATAGAGAATAGCAAGTATGCAAGAGAGCAAGGGCAAATCTGAAACAGATGAGCACTCTGCCTTTATGTAACTAACTCCTTGTGTTACGAGGGGAAAAAAAAGCAGCTAATGATTGCATATTGTTACTGAAAGAAACAAATATAAGGGAACTAATTATTATCCAGTAAGCTTCTAGTCAGCTTAATGAAGCTCTATAGTGGAATTTGATGTCTAATACACTGGTACTAAGGACTGCTAAATACCTGATTTTATACTAATTAACATACTGATAATTAATTGGACTTTGACTTAGTCCCCTTGGCTGGTATGAAGTTCACTCTTGTATTGACAGGAGGGATATTCTTTCATGTATGAGCTTGTTACTTCTATGTGTCTTAAAGTTGCCTTTGTATTCTGATGCATTTGGGGTAAGGGGTCCAAAAAGTCAGCAGGACTTTCCTAAAAGTGCTGAGAATCACCCTAAGCCTGCTCCTCCCTTAACTTTATTTGCTTCCTAATGTGATTAAGATGAGTGTGTGCTAATTAGCATGGAATAACAAGGTATGTTTTGTACTGAAACTGTAGAAAAAATTGACTTTATTGTTTTTGGTAGAGATGTGTCTTAGTTATATTGCTTTTCAGTGATTCTGTGTTCATTCTGCTTTCCAACAGGGTCTTTTCTTTTCCTTGTAGTTGATGCCTGGTATTATTTTCAAAGTTATTTTCATTTTCTTCTTACCCAGTGCATTACACTTCCAAAGCTGGCTGCAAGCTCTAAAGCACCAGCCTCCCTTGCCAGTAACAAACATGGCACTCTTAAACCCAAATATAATGTAGTATTTTCTTTGAAGGTAATGTCTCTCTTCTGGTTGTGTCCAGCAGCCTGTGCTGATATGTTTAGGTTTTTCCAGTGCTAATAAATGAAGCTAAAGCCAAGTCCCTGTTTGAACCTTGGTGAGACTGGTCTTCAATGCCCTGTGTCTGAGGGCAGTTGTTGCCTTAAAATAGCGTTAAATTTACTTTCTACAAACTAAGCCCCCAAACTAAGGCTCTCTGGTTAACTTGTGGATTTGGAATGTTTAAAAAACATTGTGTAACTGTGTGTCACTTCTCCACGCCGCCAGGGATGAGGGGAGACTCCTACTTCTTTGGAATGCGGGGCCTCGGTCACTATGGCTGCATCCCGGAGGATGGAGGACAGTTCTTACTCTACTCTATAAATGGAGACAGCAGCTTAAAGAGGTGTTTTGCAGAGGAAGATTTTAATGAAATAATTGATTTCAACGATCTCCCGAATTCCCTCTTTGCCTGCAACGTTCACCAGTCCGTGTTTGAGGATGAGGACAGTAAGGTACTGTGCCAGTTTCCATGTTTCCTGTGTAAGAGAAACCTGTGCTTTATATTTGTGTATTGTGGTCAGAGAAACAGTTTAATCTGTCTTGTGCAAAGAAACTCAATCACAAATATGACTTCTTTCTAAGGTGACACCAAGACTCTGCCATGATGTTTATCTCAGGAGCTTAAAAGCCTTTTTGTCAGGTGAGGTCAACAAAGATGTTTTTCTTTTGTTCAGATTTCCAGAATATTGAAATGCAGGTTTGTGTCTTCATGGCAAGTCAAACACGTGATGGTTGGTCCTCCTTGCTGATCAAGCACTGCTGTGATGGGAGGCTACCTTTCTGTATTTATCATAGAATCAGGAAATTGTTTAGGTTGGAAAAGACCTCTAAGATCATTGAGTCCAACCACTCCCCCAGCACTGCCAAGTCCACCACTGAACCATGTCCCCAAATGCCACATCCACACATCTTTTAAATATCCCCAGGGATGGTGACTCAACTGCTTCCCTGGGCAGTCTGTTCCAATGCTTGATGGCCCTTTCAGTGAATAAATTTTTCCTAATATCCAATGTAAACCTCCTCTAGCATGCCTTGAGACCATTTCCTCATGTCTTATGAACTGCTAGTTTGGAATAGAGACCGGCACGCACCTCATTACAACCTCCTTTCACGTATTTGTAGAGAGACAGGTAAGGTCTGAAGTGTTTTAAGTTACCTGTAATACTGTGTTCTCCCTATCATTCACTTTACATTTTCCAGATAAAAAAGACAGGAGAAGCTTTATGAAAATATTTTTAACTCTGCAGTTAACCTAAAACAGAATGTTGAGAACAATATGCTCTTAAAATAATAATTAAAAAAGAAATCAACTTTTGCAGGAAGCATTCAGTTCCTGTTTCTAAGTCTAGTATTCTTCCTGACTTAGCCTTCAGGAATATAAAACTGATAGCCTGGGGCTTTACTGTCGAATGAAATGAGTCTGTTCTAATTGTTATAGGCACATCTGAGACTACTTGAGTGTCCTGTTTGGAATTTTCAATTCAGATACAAGCTGGCAGTGGTACAGTGGGTTTTGGCTGGAACTGTCTGACATATCCAGGTAAAACTACAAATTCACTGGGACCAGAGCTTGCCAGGATGGGCAACTGATCTTTACTGGAGAAATTACCAGATGAAAGAGAAATAAAACAGGACTTCTGAGGGTACAGGCTTCCTGTTAAAGGTACCAAAAGTGGAGTCTGCACAAGTGGAATTGTTTTGGGCATCTTTGTCTTCCATAATGATGTCTTTTGTATGCCTGAGTAATATAGATGAAAAGAAAATAAAGGTTCATACCAGAGCACTAAACAAAATGTTCATATTTATACATATAAAAATCCTACAGTCCAAATTGCCGTTTTGGAAAACAGTGCCCCATTTTATTGCAGGTAAGACTTTTTGCTAATAAGCATCTTGCATTTATGTTCTGCCATTTTGCAGAATTTTCTAACCATCTGGTGATGAGCTTGACTAGAGTTGAAGTCGTCTGAAAATTCAGTTTTAAAGGAGGAAAATGGAAGCCTGCCTAGAACTAGAGAATCTCTCCTCATCCTGCAGAGATTCTATCCCCACTTGCTCCTGAGCTTTCCCCTTTGAGAGCTGCATTCTAGTATTTAGCGGATGGCTTAGTTAGGAAATGGAATGGGTGATTATGTAAGTATGTGGGATAGCAATCCCCAAAGACTTGCAGGACTTAAGGATGTGTCTTAAGAATAGCAGCTGAGTTGTGGAGGTGGATATTCTGTGCCACGTGCAGGTCTGTGAACTATCTGTGGATTCCATGGATTGAACAGCTCTGTTTGCAGGTAAGTAGTTACTCCTGTAAGTCTATATTTATGGAGATGGGATTACCTTCAGATTTCTCATTAAATCCAACAACCTGGGGAGTTGATTATGGTTTTATTATTCCTGTAGAACATGTACTTGTGTTCCCAGTTGATTAATACCCATAATCCTTTCTATTAATAACTGTTGCTGCAAGATAAGAGCACACATGAATTCAATACAAAATATTGTCAAGTTACTAAGTTAAACTTTAAAATCCACACAATCCCAGTAAATGCTGCTAGCATTCACATCTTCAAGTATATATTGATCCAAAGTACATGTAAAGATACACTAAACTTTTTAAAATAATATACTCCAGTAATGGTTACATCTACAGTCATTTCATTGTGTTATTCCTTCTACAGAAAGTAAAGTTTTTTGCAGTGTATCTCTGAATTTTACTCCTAACCTGCACTTTCAGGAGGAAAGTGAAGGTGTGATTGGTCTGGAAGTTACAAGTTAACTATTAAAGAAAGCTGGAGAAACCTGGCATTTTAAATGGTTGATTTGATTTGGTCTGTGAACTTACTGCATAAATAATATTCAAATATATAAAGTTCTGAGTGGCTTTAACATGCAGCAGGGTTAATGTAAAGAATTTATGCTGTCAGTTTTAAAGTTACATTACCTGAAGTGTTTAAGAGGCTGAACTGTAAAGTTCGAACTTCTAACACAGAATTATCTAAGCAATATACTCACCAAAGTTAGGTTTTAAAAGCAAAGTCCTTAAATTTTTTTTAATTTTTTTTTTTTAATTTGAAGGCATTTAACTACTTTGTATCAGATATAGGGTAAGTGCCAGTCTGTGCTTGAGCACAGACTCGCAGCAACCCAGAGGGAACACTTGGCTGCACATACACCTGTGCTGTGGATAAGCAGATTTACTCTGCCTGTTCTTAGTGAGCCCTGTGTCAGAAATACCCTTTCACCAGTATTGTGAGGCTGCAATCCCACTTAGAAAGGATTCTGTGCTGCCTGTCAAAAGCAATGGTGGCACATGTAGGCAGCCTGAGTTTGGACCATCGTTTTCTGCAAAGACACTGGATCAGGCCAGGCTTGGGTTTTCTCCTGGCTGGCACCCTGAGGTCTCACCACAGCGAGTCTGAAGAGCTGTGGGCCCTGGGATCTGAAGATGAGTGTTGCCATCAGACTTCAAGGAACCTGCTCCGGACTCACTGCCCTTAACACTGGAGAGGGAGAATATAGATCAATTCTACCAACATGTATCTGATTGTGTTACAGTAACAGAGCATGTGGTCAAAAAATATTTCCCTACCTTCCAGGCCTGTGTTCTTGGAAAGAAATCTGTACTTAGACAGGAGAATGCTCCAGATGACTGGGTCGATAATGTGGGCATTTAAGGATTTGTGCAGGATGGCTTAGCAGCTTCGATGTGATAACAGCTTCCTACAGCTGAGGGGAGGTGGCTTTGCTTATCTCCACTCCCCTCATGGGCAGCCTGCTCCTTTCTACACAAAATGAAATTGTACCTTCTGTACAGGATGCTAGAAAACATGGAGGTTTTTAGTTTTTTAAAGGCCAGTGAAGGTGTGGAGAAGATTATCTAACAGGATAATCTGTTGCAAATCTGGGATCGCATTCGACTTCGTCCCATCACTGACTTGTGTTCTGCTCAGTTGTTTTGGCATAAAGCTGTTAATGGTAGGGGCAGATTATTTTGGGTTTTGGAGTGTACAGCACTGACTTGGGTGGGTCATGGAAGTCTTACTGTAAAGAAGCTAAAAATAAAATCAGCCCTAAACCCTGGGAGTTGTTGCATCTCTTGGAAAAACTGATGGGACTTAGTTATGTGGGCAAGATAGGGCAAAGCTGAGACTTATTTTTGGCTGATGGTGTGACTGAATGAGAGGTGCGGCTCCTTTCAGCTTTCCTGATAAAGCCATTGGTGTTGGTGATCCAAAGGACATGACTCTAATAGCTCCTAAGGGTTTGTTTCAGCAGTTAATTGCTACCCATAACCCTTAAACTTTCTGGATAGTAACCCTTTTGTTGTGCTTTTCTTATGCACGTATCACTGTTTTGTAAAACCATCTTTTCTGTTCTGCTACTGGAACTTCCTTCAGGCTGAGACTGGTAAACACACTGTCAAAGTGAAGCATCTTTGTCTTTTAAGATGGTTTCTTCAGATGCTGTAGTGCCTCAGGAGGTGCTTAAGCAAAGCTGTCATTATTAGAATGTGCTTTCAAGAGTGAAGGATGTGTTTCCTCAAGCTGTTTACAGGCTGCATGCTCCCTTTTTCCCCCATTCTTTTGGCTCAGATTGGAAGAAGCACCGGTTAAAATTGATACTTTTATTTCACATAAAGAATGATTCATCAGTTTCTGAGCATTTTAGTTATGGTGAAGCTGCCTAGGCAGTGATAGCCAAAGTCCATTAAGTGCTTTTTCTTGCCAATGTCATTTAAACCAATAGGAGATATTATATCTGTGTGAAAAAAGTACAGTGATCAAACGTGTGTCCAGTTCTGGACTTCACAGTCCAAGGAAGACATGGACTTACTGGGGAGAGGCCACTGAGATGAAGGGACTGGACCTGTCTGCTGTGAAGAAAGGCCAAGAGAGCTGTGCCTGTTGAGCTGGAGAAGAGAAGGCTCGGGCGGATCTCACCTGTGTGTACGAAGACCTGAAGACAGGGTGCAAAGAAGGCTGGTTCAAACTCTTTTCAGTGGTGTCAAGTGCCAGGACCAGAGGCCATGGGCATCACCTGAAAGGCAGGAGGTTCCCTCAGAACATCAGGGAACACTTTTTTGCCATGACGGTGACTGACCCACTGGCACAGGGTGCCCAGGAAAGTGGTGCAGTCTCTCTCTCTCTCTCTCTCCACAGACATATTCCAAAGCTGTCTGGGTGTGGTTTTCACCATGTGAATTCTAAATGCGCCTGCTTGAGCCAGGGGTATGTTGGACAAGATGACCTCCAAGGGTGCTTTCCAAACCCTACTAGTCTGATTCTTTGAGTAACCATTGAAGTGTATCCTAATTCTTCTGATGCAGAGGGTCAGTGTGTGAAGACAAGACTGGGGAATAGAGGTGATTAAAAATGCATTTTCTGAACCATGAGCTTAATGGAGGCAGGGTGGGGAAGGAAGGAGAAAAGTCAAACTAACAAGTCAATGGAAAAGATAATCCTGCTTTAATAGAAAGACTTTACTATGAAAACAGTTACTATTTTCATGAGGGATTCTTTCACATTACAACTTTATTTACATACATGGGATGACTGCTTGCTCTTACTGCTGAACCCTCAGTTAGAGTTCCTTTGACTTTTTTTTTTTTTAAAGGTGTATTATTGCATTTGGACCTTGAAAATATTCAAGGGTACCTCAGGTGAGTGCTGGAGTATTTGTCCAAGGGTGATGCTTTAAGAGAGTTATGTAGCTTTACTTGGAAAGGCTTTTTTCCTTTGTACTTGCATTCAGCTTTCTCAACAAAGCACATCTTCGTGCTGCTATTTTTATTTTAAGGTGCAGTAAAAGGCACTGGACTGCTCAGTGGTCTGCTGTGTTGTCTTTAACTTTTATGTGTTAATTCTGTAACTGAAACTTGCTGCTGATGCTTGGACTCTGAAGCAGATAATTGAAATGTGTCTGTTCAGTGTTCTTTTTAAACAAAGTGGAGCCAGTGTGTCTGCTGTCATGTGTGAAATGTTCCTCTGGTTCCCTTTTCCTACAGGCTACTTCAAGAAGATGCTCTGGGAGGCTCTAGGCAGGCTTTGTGTCCTCAGGTGAAGATCTGTTCCTTTTGACTTCATTTTTAAACATCTAGATTGCGAAGTCATAATCTCTCTAGTCATATTACATCACTGAAGCCTCTAGGTGTTGACTCATCATTATATTTAGAGGGTGGCACACTTCTTTTTAGTCTAATATTAGTGTTCGAGCCTGGACTCAGTGGAAGGTCACCCTAGCAAAGATGAAATCACGCTCCAAGGCTGGAAAGGAATGCAGGCTTCATTCTGCCTTCCTGGTACACTTGCAGTTGCTTTGTTTTACTTTCAGTTTTCTACCTTTTAAGGTTGTTGGTGGTTGATATGATAACATTATCAGAAACTGCCACTTGAAGCAGACTGTGCCTCATGCTGTGGAATCTCCACCTGTTTTGCTTTGTCCTGCTTTATAAATGGTATGAATATTATTCCCTGGCATTCTGTAAAAATGGAAGCATTTCTTTACTATACACTGTCTATGCATCTAATAAAATGAAAATACAGAGAGCTTGCAAAGAAAAGTTGCAGGAGCAGTGTCCTTCATGAATCATAGCTGCCCTCTAGGAATCCTATTTTGCACTCTTCCCTGGATGGTGGTTTGCAGACAGCTAAGCACTGCTTTTTTTGCATGATCGTGGCAGCACTAAAATAAAGCTATAGGAAGCTGATCTTCCTCTCAGAAGTATACAGTCCAAAGTTCTTTTTCCACTGCATTATTTTTTTTCTGTAACTAATTTAAAATACTTTTCCCACAAACCATCTCTGTGCAATACAATATTTTGTCTGAAAACACCTGTGACCTTCTGTGCTCTGCATTTGATATCCCATCTGACTGCCAGAGTGATGATCCTGACTTTTTCAGCCTCATTATATAAGTTCTCTCTGCAACTGAAAAGAGCTGTTGATATTTAGCATTAAAATGACCTTAAACTGAATGAGGATAGGTTGATTAGATAAGAAGAAATTTTGTGAGGGTGGGCAGGCCCTGGCACAGGTTACCCAGAGAAGCTGTGGCTGTCCCATCCCTGGAAGTGTTCAATGCCAGGTTGAATGGGCCTTGGAGCAACCTGGGCTAGTGGAAGGTGTCCCTGCCCATGGCAATTGGAATGAAATGATCTTTAAGGTCCCTTCCAATCCAAACCATTCTATGACTCTGTGTTGGTCGTTCATAAACCTCCCTTCCTTTATTTCCCATGGTACAGCTGCTAGACTGTGTCACTCAGCTCTGTATTGGCACATGGAAAGGGATGTAGTGTAAAAGCTCTTCTGTGGGGCTGCTGTTCCTGTCCTTTACACACAGGTCAGGTGTGAGTTATGTTGAGGAGCTCAGAGAAGAAAAGGAGTAACTTCATGAAGTTGAACGTACTGTAGGATATGAACCATCAAAACATGACTGGCAGTAAGGTCCCCAAAGCATCTGGGTGTCTGGAGCTCCATAGGTCTCAAACCACTGAGTGAGGGCAGTAGGGAAGTTAACCTTCACTGACATTTGGGACCTTTTGAGTATTCATTCTGGTTTGGAGGAAGAAAATTAACTGATTTTGATTGGTGCAGTTTGCATATTCAGAATTTTAATGCATATTTATGAGGAGATTATTTAAGGTTGCTCTTGTAGCTGTTAACAAGACAACTTGCATTTATGTATGTATATAGGGTCTGACGGTAATTTTCTCTGAGGTGATCTGCTGAATTTCCAAAGGAGCTGTAAGGAGTTATCAGCCTAGTTTAGGCATCCCTTCCAGCTTCTCTCCTAGGTGGTTCTGGCTGTTACTGAAGGACTTCAGCATTTTTGTTGTCTGTCTGGAAAGATGCATAAGCTTTATGATTTGATAGCCACCGAAGAAGCACAAAGGGCATGCTGAGGTTGGGCACATGTAACAGCATGGCCAAGTTGAATCTGCATGCTCCCACTTCATCCCATGCAAGTAGAAGGTATAGCTGGCCATGATTGTCCTGTTGCCATCCAGGAATTAGCAAGCTCCTAATATGCCTCAAATTGAATCCATGTCCAGTTCCTGCTCTGAAAATATGTTGGAGTTTTGTTGTTGCTGCTGTTGTTTTCTTTTTAAACAGCAAAACCTTGTCAACCAACCAGAAAGTAAGTAGCAAGTATTTCTGGGCTTGAAAGGCCACTGCCTGTAATGTGGATGCTACCAATTTATGCAGCACTCGAGGTTATTTTCCCATCCATGCACAGGGTGCTTGGTAGCACAAATGCCCTTGTTTCATTTGGAGAACGTGCCTGGCAAAAGACCAACTGGGTTAAAGGTAGGCCTGTATTCCTGCAGCTGAAATTCAAAGTAGTGCTTCAAAGCATCTAACCGTACTAGTTGTTTGTAAATTACAAAAATAAACTGATTAATGTTCTTTCCAGAACACACAAGACAGCATTTACTGTCTGCTTTTTAAATTTGGAAACGTACTTTTTTCCTTAAGAGCAGCTATGGAAAAATTCTTCTGGTGTTGGCTTTCTGTGGCTGTGTTCTACTGTGCTGTCTAGAGGGAATGCGTTAACTCAGACCAGGGTGGGTGGGAAGTCTTTCCTGGGAAAGGACCATTCAGGGTATGTATTTAATTTTTTTTTTATTTTCTTAATGCAGGAATGTAATTTTTTTATCAGTTCTACTAAAATACAGAGTTTTGAATAGTGAGACATTTTAACAAAGGTGTTAGTAAATCCATGCCAAGATTTATGAGGGCATCCTGTTATGGCATGAGAAAAGAGGCTCTGGGAGCCATAAGGAATTGCAAGGTCTTGTGTGTAAGTCAGTAAAGAATCATTCACTGCATTGCTTCTTTCTCTGGCACAATGGATACCGTAGGACAAACCATGGGGAGGTCTGATTTAGACATCCCTAAATGCTGTACAAATTTAGATTAAGATTCTACTTTGCAGTTGTCTGTCTCCTGTAATAGGTTGAACTAAATTCCTGAACTCAAATGCCTTTTGATCTTTGAGGAAGTTAGATCTGGCCTGGAACACTGAGGGAGAGGCTACTGTGGCTTTCCTCTGAACTCCACAGTGTTGGCTGGAATGGGGAGGTCAGCCAGGGACTTCTGCTGACAGAGAAGTTTTGGTGGTGGTGGTTTTTCCCTTCTGATTATCCTGCTTGAAAATACTGGGAGAGTTTGACTGTGTGTATGTACAATACTGAGCCTTTCTTTCCCAGGATGATAGCAGGATATGTTCTTTTCTGGGATGGGAAGATTTATTATAACTGGTGAAACTTGCTGTTCTTGACCAGTGTTACTTCTGTGGGTTTTTTGGGGGGTTGGTTTTTTTTTTTTTTTCCCCTTGTGTGACATCTAAGACGTAGCATGCTTTTGTAAAGCAATGTAAAGCCAAGATGATAAGACATCAGGTCACACTTGGAATAAACCAGAGTCATGAACTCTACAGGAACTTCCTTGTGTCTAATTGAAACTGATGCTGGCACGTTGCATATTAAAGCAAGAAGTCAACCCTCCTGGTATCTGCTGACACAAGCAAGAGCTACAGCTCTCAGGGGGAAAAGCTGCCTTTATGTAATTTATAGAAAAGTCTTTGGTTTGTCCCACTAAGTAGTTCTTATCAGCAAATATCTGCTAATAATGAAACACAGTTTTGCCCTTCTTCCTCCAGCAAACTGTCACTCTGAAGTCAACAAAAATACTGTTTTCCTAACTGATAGTAATCAAAAAGTGCAGTAAAGCCATCCTAATGTGGTTAGGGCAGCAGCTGTTCTTTATTTTAATACCATCAGAGGTCCTAATCCATCCACAAGTTCTGATATCAGTTTTCTGGCCCAAGGAAAAGGCTTCTAAATGAAGGTCAGCCTTCCATTAGCAGCACATAAAGACACTGCGTTTACAGAAGGGACATTCTGGCTTAATCATGTTCAAAACAATAAATTTATGACTCTAATTACTAGTTATTTAAGGGAATTTCTCAAATATTTCATACAAAATATATGTTAAGAACACTGTACCAGTTTAATGTAATTAATAAATTAATGCTTAATAGAGGTGAATAAAAAGTGGTCCTTGAAGAGAAATATTGTTTTAGAAAATGAGGGGTATGGGAAGGTGGTTTGAGGTAATACAGGTGGAAAAGGAAGAGATGTCAGCTTTTAGTTTGTGGCATTGATTAAGACAAAATCTGCAACAGATTTGAGGACAAAGGTGAGAAATCTGAGTTGAATCAAGATGGAATTAATTATCAATTACTTCTGTACATTTGAAAACATGGTTTCTTCTATGCCAGATAAATTCCTGATTCTTTTCCAGCTGATGGAAATTTTGGGATTTGCTGCAGTAGTGCAAGAATTTCTCCATGACTGTTCTGAGATCCAGTCCCTGAGCAACAGATCTGCTGATGAACTATACCATTCCATCAGTGAGGATTTTGTTCAGTTTCTGTTTCCTGTGTAGTATGAATGCGTGAATTTTAAAATAATCTATCTTGTCCTTTTTTTTTAATTGGCTTGCTTTAATGTTGTTACTTTTACGTTCATTTCTTCTAATTCTGTTACATTTTCTGGACACTCTACCCTGCTTTACTTTTGAACTACATGACTTTTGAACTGGACTTTGAAACTTAATACAGAAACAGAGGCTTTGCAGATAGGGTAGATGTAATGTGGCTGTCTCGGGGATAAGAGAAACCTTCCATGTGATAGGGACTAATGAGCTGGAAGTTAGGATGGCAGTAGAATGGGGAAAAAGAATTTTCAGCATCCCTGCCAAGAGAGTAATGAAAGCATCTATTACACTGCAGCAAGGTGGAAAGACATTTTCCTATTTGTCCAATTTCTCAAGATAATTCTTCTTGAAAGCTTTTGGCTTTTTTTTTTTTTTTTTTTTTTGTAGTATCTTATCATCCAAGGGCTCATTAGCAAGGAATTCCTCATGCTGTTTATTTCCCATTTGTCCATATGTTCCCCACAAGCTCAGCTTCATCTCTGTTTTAAGTTTATACTTAGCAGCAGTAATTGGAAGGGATGAACAAAGGCATGAAGGAAGGCAACACACGCACAAACAAACTGTCCAGATGTTTTGGATTCCTGCATTTCCCCAAGAAGCAGGCTCCTTAATGTTTTGATCATGTCATTACAGTACAGAGCTGCAGTCCAGAGTACAACTGGCTCCTCTCCTGACTTTCAGCCTCCAAGACAGGAATTCAAGCCACCACAAGAGACCCAAATCTGCTCATACCACAACCGAAAGTGAAAACCTGGGTTGTGCCTGTTCAGCACCAATGCCTGCAGTGGCCTTGGCCCAGGGATGGATTCAGCTTTAGACTTCAAAAATGCAGGACAAAGCCAAACTCCTCAATTCACACACCTGCTCCTAAAGCAGTCCGAGAGCTCACCTGACTCCACAAGTGTCATTTGAGTGTTTTGCTATTTCACTTGTGCTTTTTTTTTTCTCCCCTTAAGTTTTACGCCAATTAGAACTCAATTTAAACTTAACCAAAATAAATTGGTTTTAATAACAACCGGGAGAAAGGGGAATGGTCTTAAGCTGAAAGAAGAGAAGGTAGATTTAGATTAAGTGTTAGGAAGAAATTTGTCCCTGTGTGAGTGGTGAGGCCTTGGTGTTCCAGGCCAGGCTGGATGGGGCATGGAGCAGCCTGGGATAGTGGAAGGTGTCCCTGCCCATGGCAGGGGAGCGGAATGAGATGAAATTTAAGATGTCTTCCAACCCAAACCATTACGTGATTGTACATAACATGAAACATGGCTTTGCACTAGTTAAAATAAAGTGGTGCATGTTTGCTTGTAGATAAGGCCTTGGTTTTCAACACAGCTATTGCAAAACTTAGGACAACACTGGAATGGTCTACAGAACAGAAAGAACTAAAAAAGAAAACATCCTGGCAGTTGTGCAGGGCCTTAGGAGCTGTGGATGGTGAGAGCTGCTGGACCAGGGCATGGCACTGACATTCCGGTTCTCTGTCTTCCCTTCCATTCAGAACACGGCAGTGAGAACAGGCCAGAAGATTAATGAGAGGAAAAACTGTGACCACAGCAAATAGAGTGACTCATGCCCACTCCATGGTCTTTATTTCTAATCTGGACTAGATTAAATATATTTCTCCACCTACTGAGCCCATGGGCACAGGGATCCAGCAGCCCACACTTGGAGCACCAACCTGGATGAAGCCAGTCTCAAAATTAGCCCAGCTCTGCCTCAGCCATCTACCAGGAGCACAGGCTGGGGACAGGCAAAAGAACACTCGGCAAAGAAATCCCTTGTGCTCCCTTTGGTTCCAAAAGGCAACAGTCTCCTCCGAACACCACTGCTGCAGGATGGCAAGAATCGGCTGGATACACGGAATTAATTAAAGGGAAAGCACTAAAAGCAGACTAAAGACTGGAAATCATGTTCTAAAGCACAACTCACATTAAGATCGGAAGGGGAACTTCCCAATTTGATGGCAGAAAGCAATTTACTTCAATTAGCAGGGACATAACCGGAGCACTTGCTTAATAGGAGTATTGCATCTCCGAAAAACAGCAGCTCCCCTAATTGCATTCCTTGGCATTTCTGTGCTTCCACAGCCCATTTTAGGAGGGAAGGAGCAAAAGAACCTTTCTTTTCAAATCTCCTGCTGGGAATTGAGCCTTGTCCCAAGGAGCAGGACACACGTTGAGCCAAAGAGGAGATGGCTGAGGGGAAAAGCAGCAGGAAGAGACTTTCTCTGCCTCCTCCTCCCAGCAGAGCCCTGCCTGCTCTCGCCTGCTGTCAGCTGGCTCAGGCTCTGCTAACGTATGGATGAGTCATTCCCAGCAGCTTCGGGAAGTTTGGGCCTGTAAAGTGCTTCTTCCTCCGTTTCCAGCTGGGAGGTTTGGGGGTGATAGATCCGGATTGTCTGATCAAAGCCTGTCTATAAACCAGCAGCATTGCAGTGCCAAGGACATCGCCCTCCCACCCCACACCTGCTCCCCATATCACTGCCCTGGGAGACAACCTGACCTCGGGTTTATCCCGGGTGCTTTGGGGCCACTTCATGTCCTTTGAGCTGCAGATTAAGAGGGCTGTAAAATTCCTCCAATAAATCAGGAACTTTTGCTCCAAACAAAACCAACAAGATGATACCAACATAAACATACACACACAACATAGGAATTAAGCACAAGAGACTCATCTTGAAGCCTCAGTACAGAGTTCTACATCCCACACCATGGGAAACCATTCCCTAGGAGACATTTTAAACTGAAACACCAGCCCATGCCAAGCAGCAGCCCCATGCAACCAGGTCACCCCTCTGGGACTAAGCAGTCCCTACCTGGCCTTGCAGCCCAACCAATAAATTACCCTAGCACCAGGATCTTTGCTTCCTAATCCCAATGCCCTACAGATCCTGGGCCAGGGAAGCAGTGGCTGGACAAGGTGGGACTGTCCCTGCCTCACTGTGCCAGCACTTCTGCTTGTACCTCAGGTTCTTGTCCCAGGGAACAAAGATGTTAAAACTGCCTGAACCTGCTTCCCTGATAAAAGTGCTCCAACATATTGCACACTGGTTTTACCTAATCAGTGCAAGATCCAACTCATCTCTCTCCCCTGGCAATTAGAAGAGAAATTACCCCACCAGGCTCTACTGTCCCCCTGTGCCCAGCCTCAGGCCTGACCCTGAAGCCAAGGGTCAGTTTGAGGAAAGAGCAGTCCAACCCCCATCAACAGCTCCATCACCCAAACCAGCTCCCATGCAAAGGGACAAACCCCACACTGCTCCATGTCAACAAAAGGATTCTGTGCTGCTCCCACTTACCTCTGTGAAAGGTAAAGAAATCAAGCAGTAACTCAGGCACATCCTTACACAAGCCAGGAGCACATCCTATGGTAAAGGATAGCGCTAATGTAGATTTCAGCTTATTTGGGATTCCAGAACAATGTTGGAGTGTAGGGAAGACAACTTTCCTAGAGCTTGGCTCCCATGACCTATTATTGCCAGGTCAGAAGTCACAGAACAAATAACACTCAGCCACTGCCAGGGCTTTTGGGCACCCTCACCCACTTGCAGCTGTGGGAGGGAGTGGGCAGTGATTGCAGATGCACCACACCTGCCCATGGGCCGGGGGCTCCAGCCAGAGCTGCTGCCCCAGGAGCACTGTGGGGCTTCAGGTGGAGTGGCTGCAGCTGCTGCCTTTTAGCTGTGACATGACATGGCCTCCTATGGCATCCTGCAGCACGGCACAGTCTCTCATGGCACTGCACAGCCTCATGTGGCAGCACCGCTCTCACACTGTTTCCATTTTCACGCCATCCCTGGGAGAGTTCAAGGCCAGGTTGGTTGGATGGGGTTTGGAACAATGTGGACTAGTGGAAGGTGTTCCTGCCCATGGCAGGGGGTGGAACAAGAGGAACTCTAAGGTCCCTCCCAACCCAACCGTTCTGGGATTTTATGATTTTTGACTGTTCTGCATTCCCATTGGAAGCATGAGAGCCAGTGGCCCGAGTCACATCTGCTGTCACATTTCTTGTTCAGCCCCTGCACCACACCGTGCTCTTTGGGGCACTGGAGCCTCCTTAAAAGAGGCAGTGGGAGGGCACCCGTATCTCCTCAGTCCACTGAGACCCACAGCAGCAGCAGCAGGTTTTGGGGCAGGATGATGCTGCGCAGGAGGAACCACATCTTACAACCCCAGCAGTGCTGCCTCACTCCCAGCCCAGGACCTGGTGTGTCCATCCCATGCAGGATTGCTTGGCAAATGACCACTGTGGCAACCTTGGGGCAGCCCCAACTTCCAGCCAACCCCGACACAGGGGCTGTCCCGGCACGGAAACAAACCCTTCAAATGAAACCCAGGGCACAGCACAGTAACCCAGCCAGACCCCTTTAATTGGGATGGTACCATGTGTGAGAGTGGGCTGGAGGAGAGGGAAGCAGGAACAAAGACCTCCAGAATATTAAAATGACACAATCTGTAGGCAAAAGTTACTGGAGGTGTTGTGACAAGGACGCGCAGCCTGTGGCAGGGAGGGACGGCCCAGCACACCCGCTGCATCCCGGGGCTGTTGCACATCTGCAACTCCTTTGCTTTCCTTTTTTGTTTTTTTTTCCTCCTCCCAGATCACTTTAAAGGTCCAGCTTAGGGCATAATTAGCAAAGCAGTTAAAGTGGCGACCTGGCAAGGGCAGTGACCTTCGGCGGTGGCAGGAAGCAGCAGCGGTGGGTGGGCTGGGGGTGGGGGGACACAACACCCGACAGGCGCCCAGGAATCAGCACCGGGTTGTAAAAGCTCCTTCTCCAACCCCCATCTCAGCCTCAATGCCTTCATCTGCTCAAAGAAAATGGGCATTTTGGTGAAATAGTGATGCAGAGCACCGGTCCCCACGGGCTGCGCAGGCACCACTCACTCATGTGCGAGATACCCCCTCCTCCCTCCATCCCCCAGCTGGGCAGCACCAGGGAAAACCCACCCTCACTCATCCCCCAGCACCAACACTTGCCCACTGTGTCCCTGCTGTCCCTCAGCACTGGCTGTTGGGCCCAGGGAACCGTGTTCCCACTCAGGGCTGTCTGGGGCTGCCGCACACCCTTATCACCACCACGACCTTTGCTGGTCACAGATTAGGGGCTGGAGCCGGTTGGATTTGTTTGATTTCTGTTGATGGTTATTAGGCAGAGGAAGTGCCAGAAGGGATTTTGACCTCAAGTTTAAACCTATTCCAATTAGAGCCACTGAGCCTTTAATTACTGTGCTCCGGCCACTTCGGTTAAAGCAACAAAAAAAAAACCAAACACAAATCTGGTCAAAGATGGGGTTTTTTTCTTCTCATCATTCTCCAATCTGCCACCTACTTTGTCCATGTGCTGCATGACTATGGCGTGGGGCATTTTGGCCCACCAATGCTCCAGACCCACCAGTGATGCCATTCCAGGATGATGCCCACAGGCAGGAATTGCAATTCCCTCACCCACTGCCCCACGCACCACCCACCAGTGCCCAGAGGATGCTTCAAGGGCCATCTACTAATGCCCAGGTGGCTCCAGTGAAAAACACTTGGGGTTACAGTTCAGTGGCCCATTAGAGCTCACCAAGAGGCGATGGATATTTTGGAAACACCAATTTCCTACTTGGCATAGCTTCTATTAAGTCAGTTGTTTTGGTTTTTTTAAAGCAAGTCCACAGCACTGCTGTACTTCACTTGGCCTTGGGACATGGACCATGTTTCACTCCCTGGGACCACGGCACCCTTTAGCTCCTGGCATGGACCCTTCGTGATGCTCCAGAGCCTGGGCAGAGATCCCTGCCTTTTGCTTTATTGTTATATCCATTGCTATGAGGTTTTATTAACGTATTTTAAGCTTAGCAAAATGGGGCTTGTATCCATGTAAATCCTATGATTTGAAATTAGTATCTAGGATTCATCCTGTGATCAATTTTTTATATTAAACAGTGACTAAGCCCTTGTGTTATGGTAATTTCCTTCCCTGACTGCCTTTCGTCCATTCCTCAAAAATCCCAGAAAAAAAAAAAAAAAGGTAAAGTGGAAATCCTCATCCTGAGCAGCACAGCACCTCCATCCTGAGCTGGAATGGGATGGGGTGACAGCCCAGCTGAGCAACCAGCCGGAGCAGTGAATGGATTTGGGCATTCACAGGGCCCGGGGGGAGCACAATGACCCTGCCAGTACCCACACTGTGATGTGTTTTATTTGATGAATAACAGGTATCACCACTAAAACTGCCCTTGTAATGTTCCACATTCAAGGAGTTTTTAAATAGATACCTTAATCCAACTGCTAC
Organism: Acropternis orthonyx; assembly: GCA_035583155.1. Classification (NCBI taxonomy): domain Eukaryota; kingdom Metazoa; phylum Chordata; class Aves; order Passeriformes; family Rhinocryptidae; genus Acropternis; species Acropternis orthonyx. Next base: position 110,989,400 of record JAWWEU010000111.1, read on the forward strand.
TGGGTTCAGAATATTGTATGTATTTTCAAACGTATTTGTTTTCCTTTCCTTCCCATGAAAGCAATGTCATCTTTTAAACAGGAGGCAATGAAAACAACAGTAGGTACTATGAATTCTTAACTTCACCATGTTAAAAGATGGCAGCAATTCCCACAGCCCCGGCCTGGGCACGGGCTGGGCACATGTTGCTGCTGCATCCCCAGGCTGGGCTTCCAACTGAGTTATGTTTTCTGGCCCTTTCAGGTGTTTCCTACCAGGATCTCCAGCCATCCCCTTGGCCATCACATGGATCTGAGAGAAGAGTGCACCAGCCCCAAAGAGAGGTCAAGGCAATCCAGCCCGTGAATCACTTCCACTAACAAAGCCACTGAACATGAGTCAGTCCTTGGCTTTGTGTGGCCAAGGCACACAGCGATTAATTCACTGGAGCGTTTCTCTTGACAGAAATTACTTCTGCAGTAAAGTCAAACGGTTTATAGAAATCATTCCTAAATCCAGCAATATTTATTGACTTCTTGGAAGTGTAACAGTATTAGCTAGAGCAGGAGGAGAGGGGGAAACTTCACATGGGTGCCCCAGATAATTAGCACCAATGTCTTCACTGGAGTTCCCAGGTGGAAGAGCACCGACAATGGGCAGAACCCACTCCTTTCCTCCATGGAGCTCCTACCTTCTCCACAAGCACACCTGATTTCCTCCACCACGTGCTGTTCTCCCTTTAGCTGAGCCTTCTCCCCTTGAGTCGATTTTTCTTCTTTTGTGGGAACTGGAAATAAGATCTCAAGATGCATTTCCTATGGGTTTGGCTTGGAAAGGACCTTAAAGCTCATCTAGTTCCATCTCCCTGTCATGGACAGGGACACCTTCCATTAGACCAGGTTGCCCCAAGCCCCATCCAACTTCACTTTGAACACTTAAGGGATGGGGCAGCCACAACTTCCCTGGGCAGTCTGTGCCAGGGCCTCACCACCCTCACAGGAAAGAATTTCTTTCCAATATCCCGCCTGCTGTCAGTTTAAAGCCATTCCCCCTTTTCCTGTCCCTCCACAGGCCCTTGTCAGTGGTGCTGTGGCTGTCTGAGCTCTCTCCCCACCATGGCACAGCCACTCTGCAGAGTGTCTGCCCTCAAAGCCTCCATCCCCCAGTCTGGCCAACAAGGTGCCTGCAGCAAGGCAAAGGTATTTACTTGGTCACTGCAGGTGACCACAGACCTGCCACTTAGGTGGTGTAAAGTGGCTGAGCTGTCACAGACCCAAAATAACTACTTGAGCTTGGAGTTGGTGTTAACACACACTGAACCAAAGGTGGGTTCTCAAGACCCCACCACCTACTTGTCCCTCCAGGCACTCCCAGAAACGCTGTCTGCAGAGGAACATGGAACTGTAGGTGCCTGCAGCTTCAGGCCACCAAGGGAGGAGAAACAGGAATGCCAAATACTCCAGTTTTCTGAATGAACAAGCCCAAATAAGGCCCAGATGCCAGGAGAGCAAACACAAGGCTGATCGACCAAGTTTGGGCAAATGTGACTCAGAATTCCCCAATGCTGCAGATTTTGCCTTGCAGGATAAACTTCATAATTCTATGTTCACTTATTCCTGTTTGAAGAGAAATCTGTGGATCCTCCATCTGTCTCTGTCAGCCCCAACTGCTTATTTGTGGGGACTGTGCATTTGAGAAGTTCAGACGTGAACTAAAACCAGTTTCACAAGGCAGGTCAGCTATGAAACTACAAAAACATCTAACAAGCCTCCCAAAATGGACTCACAATTTCCTGACAGGCTGGCATCGCTTGGTTACAAAAATGAAGATGGACACCTTGAAGTGGAGATTTGTCTTACACCTTCTATGGAAAAGTGATGGAATTCCCCCAGATAATCTGCATTTGTCATCGATAACCAGGTACAGTAACACATCAAAACTCAATTAAACACTGTTCTACAGCAAAAAAATTGCTACAGAAGTGACATTTATTAATGTTCCGCTGTATTTACAGGTTGAACATAGTAAAACTCCGAAGTGAATTACCACTTGGCAGAAAGCACAAGAGTGCACATTAAATCTACATTTTGAACGCATCAGAGTCTCTGCTAACACAAATTATAAAAGCAGGAATTACAGGTATGTTAGGAATTGTCTCAAAAGTCCCAAGCCAAAGGAAAAAAAAGGCCTTTGTTTTGCAAGGTAACTTTTTATACAAAGTTGCAATGTGATCTTTCAGTTTTACACTACCGACAGGTTCTGTGAAAACCCCTGGATAGCCCAAAAAGTAGGCAGAGCGAAAGGAAAGTTTACTACAACACCAAGAATATAGACTGTTAAAAATTAATACTTGTACCACCTCTCAGTAAACCTCTCTCCCAACACCACCTCGGAATCTGGACCGCAGCGACCTTTTTCCTCCGAAGGCAGTACAGGTGCTGCTGGATTGCAGATGTGCGGCCACCGTGGGGCTGTCACTGCTCCTTTGGAGATCATCCCTTCACTGCCGGCACGTGCGGCTGGACAGGACACGGTGTGTGTGGGATGGACAGACACGGTGTGCCTGGGATGGACAGAGGGATGGACAGAGGGATGGACAGACATAGCATACATGGGCTGGATGGGACATGGTGGCTGTGGGCTGTACAGGACACGGTGTATGCAGGGTACATGGGCTGTACAGGACAGGACACAGGGTACACAGGCTGTACAGGACATGGTGTTACATGGGCTGTACAGGACACTGTACACCGGCTGTACAAGGACGTGACATACGTGGACTGTACAGGACACAGTGTTACACAGGTTCTACATGACACGGCCCACGTGGGCTGTTGGCACTGTGTTATGTGGGCTGTACAGGACACAGAGCACACAGCCTGTACAGGACACGCTGTTACACAGGTTGTACAGGACACGGTGTTACACAGGCTGTACAGGATACTGTACACAGCATACACAGGCTGTCCAGCACACGGTGTTACACAGGCTGTACAGGATACTGTACACAGCATACAC
>JAWWEU010000111.1:110992496-111015138 GCA_035583155.1 Acropternis orthonyx
ATACTGTACACAGCATACACAGGCTGTACAGGACACGCTGTTACACAGGCTGTACTGTACACAGCATACACAGGCTGTCCAGCACACGGTGTTACACAGGCTGTACAGGATACTGTACACAGCATACACAGGCTGTACAGGACACGCTGTTACACAGGCTGTACTGTACACAGCATACACAGGCTGCCCAGCACACGGTGTTACACAGGCTGTGTAACAGGACGTGGCACACAGCACACACAGGCTGTACAGCACACACAGAGCCCAAGCAGCTCCCAGGCTGGAGGAGGAAATAAAGCAAGCCTGGCCCCTGCTGGCCCCGGGGACGGCTCATGCTACCAAATCACAACAAACTATCGCTGTAAGGCTTTATTAGCACGTCACAGACTCGACTGCAATAGCTGTTTCAAACATTAGCCACTAATGAATCAACAATTACAGAATTCTGCGTTAATTATTAAAATTTTACACCTAAAAACAAATAGAAAGAAATGCTTCTCCTTTTTTCTTTTTCCAACAGTACTTTTATTTATTTATTTTAAAGCAGGTGATTATTTTTTCTTCTGCTCCAGAGCCTTGATTCACTTCCTGCAGGTGTCCTGCTGCTTCTTGGGGGGGAATTCACTAATGCAGGAAGACATTTGCCAGAAAACATCTGTCGGAGAAGGATATTGAACACCGAAACTATAGTCAGAGTGTTATTTTGGAAAACAGAAGGATGTTGTTCACACAGAGCACAGGATGTCTAAAGACTTATGAAGTATCTCAGCACACAGTGACTTGACTCCAGCAAAGTGCTCAGGAGTTTGTGCATATTTTACAGGATAATGCCAGGATCAGGTCCATTACTGCACACACAGGGGGAATAGTAAACACCAGCTTTTCATTGGATTCATTTCACCAGGCTGTATTTTATGGTTTGCACCAATTATTCCCATCCTAATTTTCTAAAAAAGATTGCTGCTCTAATATTAAAATGTTCATTCACCATGCCCTTCTCATTGTGCCCTGCAGAACAATAATACCCTAAAAAGACAACTCTTCTGTGCTTTCCTCACTCAGAATTTAGGAATAAAGATTTATTTCAGGGAAATTGACAAAGTTGTAATATTTATGAATAATTCTGGACATTTATCTCAGTATATCTAAAAGAGGAAAGTGCTTTTTGAAAGCTCTAAAATGAAGCATATATAAGAATCTAAACACTCTTCACCTCCATCCTCACAAGCAAGGAGTGAAGCAAGGTCTCTAAAACTGTAATTTCAAATTCCAATCAGAGGAAAAGTCTGTGCAACAAGAAACTACACAGTTCCTTCAATAAATGAAAAATAAAGTTTTGGTAAAGAAGCAAAAATTAATAAAAAAATTGTTCAGTGAGACAAACTACAGATGATAAAGCTGATTTTAAACGCTCACACTGTGTGACCACACAACTGGGGAAATAAACCCTCTGGTGACTCAGCAGGAATCAGAGAGGATATTACAAATCCTGGAGGAGGTAATAAACCAGAACTTAGTTAAACAGAACTGAAACCCGTAAATGAACTGACTGAACTATTTTTACACACTATCATGAGTGGAAAACACTGCACAAAGACTGTTTTGTGCTGCAGGTTCTCCTTACAGACTAGAAATAAAGCAGAATCTTAGGCAATTTGCAGTTTCTAATAAAAGGAAAGTGCATTTGGAAAAACAAGGCTCAGTTTTAACATCTGAACAACTGGGGATGGTTTGGTTTCTTTATACCACTGTCCCAGCTGCAATTGTTTCTGTCTTGGGGAAATGGAGTGTTATTATGATATTTCTACAGTGAGCATCATGTTGCATTCCCCAGATGGAAAGCAACCTATTCCAGGATTTCCTTCCCCTCAGGGAGGGACAGTTAATGCCAGGCCATTATCTGCTGCGAGCAGGAAATTATGCTACAAGGGTTCAGCTACTCAAGCCTCTTCCTTTTAAGCACCATTAAGGCAGCAAGGTTGAGGTTCAGCATTAAAGCAAAAGACTTCCAGGCACTCAGGTTTTTGAAAGATGCTCAGGCAGAACAGTGTGTTCAGGTGGGAGGGGTTTTTGGACAGCAAAGGTGTGCAAGAGTGTCATTTCTTCAGGAACTTGGCAGCACTTTCAAACAGCAGGCAGAATTCAGACAAATTGCTCTTTCTGGGCCAAAAGCCAAAGGCACTGGCACATCCCTCTAACAACATTTTGTGACCTTTACTCGTGTTTAGGACACACCACGTGTTTCAAGCATGTGATTAATTCTGAAAGACACGCTTGCCAAATACAGTGTAATACCAAGGGGCAGAGACTTTGTTCTTGTGGTATCTAGTCATAGAATCAAATGAATATACAATTCATCACAGTAAAAACTGAGGGAGAAATGTCAAGTATTCCTCTGCTCTCCATCAAGTCACAGATACAGGAGCTGGGTATGGGATCCCAGGAAACAACTGTTCCCTGCTGCCTTGCGTTCTAAAAATACTAAAGCAAAGTCTAGACTAGAAGAGTTTCTAACTAGAGTTAAAAACAAAGCAGAACAAATTCAGGAAAGCAGAAAGTTTACCTTTAGTAAATAAAGAGAACTCTGGTTCTGGGGAGAGTGGAAAAAGTGTCTGGCATCTTCCTAACCTTTGCATAATTAATAAATCCTCTGAGAAACAGCAGAAAACCTGCAGGGAAGAGACACATTTGTCCAGTTAACACAGGTGTTGTTTCTCCAATGAGAGAGGGAGCAGCTGAACTCCCCTTCACTAGCACAGAGGGACCTCATCACTGGGATGCACAACAGCTGATTACATACAATAATTATTTTTGGTAGCAATGACATCTAATCTTTGCATTTCAGGCAATTTCAAAACCAAAGGTGTTTTGGGAATCACAAAACTTTTGACTCCAAATGATACTCAGACACTCCCAAAGCAGGAAAAAGAAAATAAAACCAGGAAGACAACAACCCAGTCTTCCATTTAAGATGTAAGAACAGATACACCATCAGTTACAAGCACTGTTCTTTTCTTTACTTCTTCTGCATGACAATCAGTATGCTGTTACCAAGAAATGGCAATAGAAGGACAGTGTTTTCATGTACCTTTAAAACCTGAAACCAGTCAGTAAGATGAGCATGAGGGTTACATTTCAGCTGTACATCTACATACACATATTTAATAACCAGGAAAGCTGTGCTCCCAAAATTCTAACTGCACTTTAACAGGGTTTTTAAGCATCTTTCCCCACAAACACTCACCTAGTACAAGGAAGACCCACCAAAGCCAATACTGACCATCAAAGTAACCGGGAAAATAGGTAGAGAACTGAAAAACCAAAAAAAGATACAGGTTAGAGAACATGCAATTCAAATCTATTCCCACCAGCTCTGCCAATCAGTGGAGAACAAGGACACTACTGGGCAAATATTCCTGTTTTAACTTGTGTCCTTGATGCTCATAAACCACAGCTGCAGTTTCTGAAAGGGAAGACCAGGCTTGCAGCACTGCACCACGTTCATTACACTGTAAAGCTGGATGGTACAGCCACTGAAAAAGAAATCCCAGATCTGTGGAACACTCCTGATAAGATGTTCTACTGCAAAAATTACTGCCTATTGACTGAATGGCACAAACACTATTAGAGCACTGAAGTTCACTGTGCCAGTGGTAAATACAGTATCATTTCTTTGGTTTCGTTCTATTAAAGTGTAAGAACCTAACAAAACATAAACTTGTTATCAAAGTTTAAATCACATCTATGCTACATCTAAGTTAATGTCACCTCTTTCAGTCACATCTCTTAATTCAGCAAATAGTTCTTAATGCCACTGTTACAAGATGGCCCCAAAAAGCTTCACTGTCTACAGAAAAGGTTAACAGGTGCTGTATTTACAAATCAGAATTCTGAGCCCCAAAAGATGAGGTATGAAGTGACAGCCTAACACTACTGCTCTCTACTTCTACTTATGCACAGCTAACAAGCTTCTTTGCTTGAAATTCAGCCTTTCAGCCTGGGACGTGCCACCATTTCACGGGCTCCAAGTAATTTCCTGATGGAAGTCTTTTCTCCCAATCCCTCCAAAAATACACAGCCGTAAGGAACAGCGGCTTCCTCTGGTTCCCTTCTCCTGTGCCGCAGGGACGCCGCACCAGAGGGCACCAGAGGGCTTCTCCCACTGTGACTCTCCTCATCAGCTATCCCACATTTCAGAGAATTCATTTATTTCCAGAGGAGAGCCTAAGGAACATCAGACTGGAGAGGCACATCCCCAGGGCTGCCTTCACCTGGGTAAAGGTGTTGCCAGGACAGATCAGATCACTGCTGCTGTTCAGCATACAGTGGCTCCATCAGAGAAAGCCACATTTAGAATGAACCTCGGAATGGGTTGGGTTGGAAGGGACCATAAATCTCATCTCTTCCCATCCCCCTGCAACAAGCAGGGACACCTTCCACTAGATCAGGTCACTCCAGTCCCTCTTCAGCCTGGCCTTGAACACTTCCAGGGATGAGGCATCCACAACACATACCTGGGTATGCAATCTTTTTTTTTTTTTCACTGCAATAATAATTTCAGCATATAAACAGGATAGAATAATGAAAAAGCTCTGTTCTTAGTAAATAAGTGGCTCAAAAATTATTTCATTATAAAAAACTAAGTTTATCACTAGTTTCAATATAAGGGAGACAAAACCAAGCTGGGGGAGAAGAGTATCAGTGTCTGTGTCTGTTTTTTTGCACCACACAACTTACCCTGACAATAAGAATCCACTTAATAAGAGACAGACCAAACCCAGAAATGGCCCCATATCGTCCTGCAGCTGAAGTAGTCAGACAGAAAGACAGGAAAAATCCAATCCAGTTGAAGAGGAATGCCACTGAGAACGCAGGAGAAAAGTACTGGGTCAAGACATCTTTATATTCCAAGGCAAAAAAAAACTCATAAACCCCTTGAACACAGTTTTTTCCTGCTGCTACAAAAAACAAAAGTGTGACCCAAACTATTTTGCGTCACTGCTTGAAAATAAGTTCATTCCATCATGTACTTACTGAAGAAAGTCAGCATGAAAATGCCATCATTTCCTATCCTCAGCTGGTCAGTGTCATCAAAGTCATCCCGTGTCACAAAGTCATCATCCTGCAAATCAGAGGGAAACACCACATGGGGGGATTTAAGTCAGGCCAGTCCATACAGCAATCCCAGTTCTGTATGTGGTTCTTCAAGAAAGGGCTGGAATCCTACATCTCAAAAAGCTACAAATGAAAGCAGGAAAAAATTCCTGCTTCTCATCCTCAGATGATCCAAGGCATGAAATATTATCTACATAATATGAAATTTATTTTTAACATAGTCAAGATCGAGCACATCCTTCTCACTGGAAAGAATTCCTGTACTCATCAAAAAATTATCATCTCAGCAAGGAATTTGGCTTCTATGAAGAAATATAATGAGCAGTGGACATCTAATGCTAGCAGGGGTGGAGAAAGGGGCTGAACAAGAGATAAAGTTGAAAAAACAAAAAGAAATAATTCTGACAGAATGGTTTTATCATCCTTGTATCAGCTGCACTGACCTCTAGAAAAGTCAACTAAGTAAGCAGCAGGAGTATCAAGGGTAGATATGCCAGACAGCTGAAGAATTAATCCTAAATCTTTTTAAAAACAGAAAAACAAAACCCAAAATACAGTGACAGTGCCTAGGACTACAGTACAGTCCCTCTGTCAGCTTGCCAAGCTAATCTGGATAGCACATGCTGGTATTACTGAGATGCCTGACATCATCACAGTGCTCAGAGGAACATTAAAAAGAAAAAAAAAATAGCCACAGAACTCTTAGAGTGTGTAATATCACTACCCCAGAAAGCTTAAAAAAACCCACACCAAAAAAACCCAACACAAACGAACAAAGTCATGGCACATGATGGGCTGGAGTTAAACAAGAAATCCTACCCCAGAAATGCAGGGACACCCAGCCAGGTAGGTGCACTCACCCTCCCAGGAACCAAGGGAATGGTGGCTTCAGCCTTGCTTCTCTCTGCCTCGTCGTAAGTGGGCAGTGTGGTGGCCACGTTGTAAGACGGTGGCTTTGGGAATCCTGACTCATCCTTGTAGTCAAAATAAGCTGCACAAAAAGCAGTTATACAGAAGGTAACTTGTCAGCTCCTTAAAAATACGGAGAAGTGTTCCAGGTGACTTCAAATGACCCAATGCCCTAGGCTGTTGAAGACTGCCCCTCCTGTTCCCTCCCCACACTTCCAGTATCTTACCATTCCAAAACATTAAGTGAAAAGGATGGGAGCACCTTATCTAATATCAAGCAATCCACAGAACAATACTTGAACATGCCTGGCTGTACTAAGTTTAAAACAATACTACTTGCTGTGTCTCTCCTGACTTGGATACTCAGAAATAATTGTATTTCTAGATCCAAGCAGTTATGAAGTGGTTATTAAAGTTATTAGTGGCATGACAGGAGGATGATCCAGAAGTACAGTTCTTACGACCAAGTCCTTCGTTAGTGAAAACGGCAGGAAGAGTGAATTCTTTAAATGCTTTTAAGTAACAAGTCCTTTTGGGAAGGGACACAGCATCATCCCAATGCCAAATAATGAGAGGGGAACCACAAATCCTCACAGCACTTTGATTTTTAACTGTGTTCAATTTACTGAGAACACTGTGAACTGTAACTTGAACACCGCTTGATGGGATGACATCAGGCGAACTCAGCCAAAATGCATCTCCTAAACCCCAAGTACCAACAGGCTCTCTGAACCAATTCTGCTCCCTGCAGCTTGGGAAGTGCCAGCCATCTACGAGGAGAGCAATTAACAGGAGCAAAGCCAGCCCTTTCTTTCCAGGTAAATTACCTGTGTTCTCTGCAGAAATGCTGCTGTAGGGCGGAGGGGCATCGCTCACCACTGGCGCAGTCTCACCCAGCTCCTCTTCATTCTGCAGCTGAACAGACCCACACACAGGAGGTTAAGGGGGTTTCTCAAGTGCTGTCACATCACCCCTGCAGCTTTAATTGTACATAACAGACTCTTCTGGAAGGAGACTGTTCTGCAGCACCACAGGACGCTGAGCAGCTGCTCAGCCTCCCTTCCTTCGAAGCACTCCCACTTGGAATGATCAATATGTCATCTTAGTTTTAATGTGTTTTTAAATCCTCTCCTCACACACCTGGACTCCAACAAAGCACAGCACAACAGCTTTCCAGTACCTTTCCATTTCCCTGGCACTTCCTCAGCTCCCACTGCTTAGGAGCTGCAGTTGCATCTCTTTTAGTCAAAGAAATACCATGAGATACCCAACAAAAGACTCCATTGCTGCCTGTGGCTTTGCTAAGGAAGTGTTTTTCCATGGGTACATTACATAATGATGCACGTAAGTATGAATCTTGCCATTTCCCTTCAACCTTTCACACTGCATGACTGAAAAGGAGATGGTTTATTTTGTGCACTGTGCTTCCCACAGGCTCTGTATAAATAACCACAGAGCTATCACGGGTACAGTGTCACTTGCACGAGGCAGGTGTGCCAGGCCAGCTTTGATCAGGGAAGCAGCAGTATCAGGCCAACAATTCAAAGCAGAACACACCAGAAATGAGGCTACAGCTGCCATCTCATTTTTAACTTCTTTCCATTTCCCATCATCTCAGCAGCAAAGCTGCTGAGGTTTTTTGCAGAACAACTCACCTCAAAAAAGCACCTTAGGATCAAATCACTGGCCTGAGCAGGAGGTTTTGTTTGCAATCACGACTGAACAATACCTCCTTGAGCCTTCCCTCCGTCCCAGACAATGCTCCTGAAGCCATCCATGATATTTTGCTTTCTTTCCTTTGGAGAGATATGTTGCCATTCAAGTCCTTCCAGACCTAACCCAGGGGTTGAGGAGGTGGGGGTATGTTCTTATTTTACTTGCACATCTTATCAGGGAAAAAAGCCAAAACAAAACAGCTCACACTTCTGAAGGCAGGCCTTGGATAAAGAACTAAACTGTTCTGTGTTTTGGGGGTTTATTCCATTTGCTGCCTAAGATCAAAGATTACAGAACTCCAGGATGATTTGAGTTGAAAGGGACCTTAAAGTTTATCTTGCTCCAATCCCCTGCCGTGGGCAGGGATACCTTCCACTAGACCAGGTTGCTCCAAGCCGCATCCAAACTAGCCTTGGACACTTCAGGGATGGGGTGGCCACAGCTTCTCTGGGCAACTTGTGCCAGTGAAAGTCTATAATCTGTAGGCTGTTCCAGATCAGACCATAACCACGTCCTCTGTCAAAGTCCTGACTGCGTTTAGCAGGTGACAACCTGAGTGATCCTGCTGGCAGGTTCAAGGGGTTGGCCAAGAGGGAAAAAGGGGAGGAAACAACACTGGGAAGCACTGGAAAAAATTAAGGAACACTGTCCAGCTGTATCAAAACAACAGAGTATCACAGCCCTGCACTCTGATTCACTGTCAGCTGGAGCTCACCCTGCTCCTCTAAAAAAGAGCCACCAGCCTCTCCCCGTTCACATTTTCCAAACAGGAGAGGTGGGGAAAAAATAAGGGTGCCGGTCAGCCCCAAGTTTTCTGGATAATAACTCCTCACATGACACAACGCTGAGCCACTTCCTTGAAGAAGGAGAAATTCGGTAATTGGGATGAAAATTTAATCCATGCTACTCCAGGAGCAGCTGTGGCTGCCAGAAGGAGACATTTGAAACGCTGGGCCCTGGCCAGATGTGAACTGCAGCAAGTAATCCCTCCCTGTGCCCTGGGAGTGAGGCCATGGGTGGAGGTGGAAGGACCTGCCACACCTGCAGTTTTAATGAGCCCCAGGGCACTGAGCACACAGGAGAAGCTGCAGCAACTCCCACCACAGCGATGCATTTTTGTCTTCTCAAATCAGCTCAGTCAGCATGAGCCCTTTCCAGGGTACAAAAATGCCTTATTTTATAAATGCCGTGGCACTCAGCCATCAGAAGAAAATGCAAACTAACTTGTGAAGTAATTGCCTATTAAGATACAAACACACAAACTACTTGATTCAGTCTCTCCCCAGAGAAGTTGTGGCTGCCCCATCCCTGAAAGTGTCCCAAGGCCAACTTGGACGGGGCTTGGAGCAACCTGGGACAGTGGAAGGTGTCCCTGCCCATAGGGGATTGGAACGTGATGAGCTTTAAGGCTCCCCCTTCCAACCCAAACCATTCCCACATTCCATAATTCTCCCAGCTCTGTAGTCTATGAACTCTCAGAAAATGCTCCACTATGCTTATTGTCAGTCTATCCATGAAAATTCAGCACTTCTCCCCTTTTTTCCTTCTGCCTATGCATGACCCAGTCTGTTAACAGAGGAGGAAAGGCTCTGGCACACCTGAGACACTCTGGATACCACATGCCCTGTGTTACCTGCTCTCCAGGTGAGGGGGTGGCAGAAATTAAACCCCTCACGTCTGTAAAAAAGAAGGCATGTACGACCTGAGAGTGCAGTCACCAAGGAGGGGGAAGGAAATCACTACATGTGACAACACTGGAAGAGATGAAGCAAAAGAGGACACAGATATTGAGTGGAATATTAACTCCTACCACTGGTTCTTCTTTCAATAGCAAAAAGAAATACCTGTTCTTCCACTAATGTCGTGTAGGAGAAAGCAGTTGAATTCACTGCTGGCTTCAGAATCACAATTCAGGTACTAACACAAAAAATGCAGCTACTTTTTAGAGTTGAGCTCGAGGCTGTAGGAGGTTACAGTTATAGAAAACAGATTTTTTTTCTAATGGACAAGGTACACAAATGCCTTCCAACCGTTTTAGTGATTCCAGGCATCTAAAATTCAACTAACTGCCTCTTAGCAGAGCAGGGAGGGTTCATGTGACAGGAAGAATGACTCATGAGGCCTCACAGGGCCGGCAGTGCTGCACTGCCCTGGCCTCCTGTGTCTCACCTACCCTGCGCAGCTCCAGGTTCGGTCTCAGCCTTGGCTCCCAGGAATTCCCCCTTGCGCCATCCCAAGGGTTCAGAACCTGGTTAAAGCAGTGTTTGACTTCAGTCTGTTCTGCTGAGGCTGAGGCTGGTGGGTAATTCTTTCCTCGATTCACTGATGCATTTTAGCTTTTAAAGCAAGATTCTGATATTCGTGGCAATAAAAGATAAGACAGTCTTTACAGCCATGCATACAGCTATTACAGAACAGTTTGGCTGCGATTGCTAAGGCAACAGAAAGTTGCCTGATAGAATCCCCAGGGATATTTATTTTCCAAAAACCAGCATCAGAAGCCTGGCACTGAGCAGGACATCACCTCTGGCTGCCACTTCCCCCTGACCGAGACACGTCCTGTGGAAATACACACAGCACAAAATTCCAAAACTTAGAAACTGTTTGGAAATATTTCCATGTAAAATTGGAAGAAAGTATTTCCAATAAATATACTGGTTAATTCTTCCACATTTCCTAAACTCAGCATATGGGCTGTTGACACAGTTTTGGATGTTTATTTTTTAATTCCCCTTCCCCAAGTCCTTAGGCTGCATGTAAATATTTTACTTTAAATTAGTATTACTGCAAGCAATATATCACAGTAATGTATTAACTCAGCCATTTATCATCAATGTTTACTGCGTTCCAGTTTGTATTTTATGTTCTGGCACACTGGACAGAACTGCAGAGAAAGAGGAATTCTAGAGTGAGGACAACCCTTGCTAGGTCTGTTTTGCTGTTACTGTGGTTTCCCTGAGATTACTAAAAAGGCAGATATTTAGAGTAATGATAGAAAGAGAATTAGTATTTTTTTTAAAAGGTGACAGGATTGATTTTTTCAGAACGAAGAAATCAGAACCTTTGCAAGTCAAACATTATAACAGATAAATATCTAGAAATGCGTATTGCTACGAATCTCGAGATGACTCCAGCAAGGCACCAGCCTGCCCACAAAAAGGGTTACACTTCATTCCCATTGCAATACCCCTGACTCTTCTCCTTCCATATCCCTGGCCTTTTGGAAGCAAATTAAAGTTGCTGTCAACTCTGAAGAGAACTATTTTCATTGATTTTACACTTTACTTTAAACGCACTCCAATCTGAAACCCTGACTTCTGCCCGACGCTGCTGCAGATTCCTGTAACTTAATATCAGCTTATTAATCAGCAGGCATAATGATAAGCTACTAGACAAGCCAACCCACACCCATCAGCCCTCTCCTTGATGAGCAAATAACTGTTTTCTCCCGTAGGCACTTCCAGCTGATTTCCCGGAGCCGTGCCAGCCCTGAGGAGCGTGTCTGCCCCAGCTCCCCGCACCCAGCACGAGGTGTGCTGAGCACCTCTAACTAACTAAGGTGACACACTTGGCAGCTGTGCCAAGCCAACCCCCCCTCCCCTGGCTTCTCCCGGTCCCAGGGAGATGCTGATGCTTCTGCCTGAGCCACGTGCTGGGAAACCGCTTCTCACCATCGACCTGAGCAGAGCCTGGCTCTGGGGAGCGACTGCCCAAGGTCTGTGCCAACCTGAGATTTTCCCCATGGAAAGGGTTGTCAGGCATTGGAAGGGGCTGCCCAAGGAGGTGGTGGAGTCCCCATCCCTGGAGGTGTTCAAGGAACGATTGGATGTGACACTCAGTGCTCTGGGCTGGTGGACAAGGTGGGGATCAGTCACAGGTTGGACTCAAACTTGTAAGACTTTTCCTGTGATTCTGAAATACTCCTCCATTTTAATAAAGGACTGTAAACTGTGCCTCCACACTCTTTCCTGAAAAACCTCTTTTTAGCCCAGCTGGACCAGCTCCCTGCCACACAGCGAGAACACACGGAGCAGAAACCAGCACGAGCATCCACCTGAGGGGACCTTAGAAATGACCCTGGGAGCCACCAAGGTAAAAAATACAAATCAAAACATATTTTATGTCCAGCAAAATACAACCTGTGCTAACAAGGATGCTGTTCTTCTCTGACTCACTGCAGCCAAGGGCCTGACAACACAGAAATACTCCTCGGTCCTGGGAAGCATGCTGATCTAATTCCCTTGTTTTTGTTCAAATGGGGAATTAGACTGGTCTGGACAGACTGTAAACAAGCACTTGGGCCAGCAAAAACCTGCACCCACAGACTGGTCTTAGACTTGAGTGTTTAAGGACTTAATATGGAAGAAGTAGGTTTTAATCTTAGATAGCTGTAATTAAATTTCTCATACCTGGCAAAGCATAAGGCCTACTCATAATATTTAGGATCAGGTTAGTATTTTTTTTGACATTAAGGCATTACAGAAAGAACTCTGGATCTTTTAAACGTTTTAAAATATCACATTTTTTAAAACTGTCATATGAAGAATGGTAAAAAAAATCCAATTGTGCCACCATATATTTAGTTTGGATATTTCACAAGAGGCAGGAACAGAATTATTGGATACACCTTATTATTGAATTTTTCCCATTAGTCCCAATGACAAAGGATCAGAATTCACACACAGAGAACTTTTTCTATTTGCTTTCTGCATGGCTGCTTTTAAGTCATGATGTCAAGCTCACCTAAAGTACCACCACATCTCCTGGGAGCCACAGGGACTGTTCCTACAGCTGCTTCCCAATGGAGTTACTGAGACCCACTGAAGTTTAGCAAAGAGAGAAAAGACACCAAAAAAGCCCAACTCAGCGTCCAACACAATCCTGATGCCCGAGGCAATATTTTATTTTAAAGTGTGCAGGCAAAGCTATTTTCTCCTGTTACACAAGCTGTGTAATGAAACTGGACTGCTACTGTTTCCCTGCCTTTCCCACATCCTTTGAGTTTTAGAGATGGAATGCATTTTAATTCAATAATTACTTCTTCACATAGAATCACTAAAACCTTGTGAACTCACCTAACAGGAAATGTTGCCTACAGAGGTGGGTATTTCAGAAGAAAACAACCAGACTTTAGTCACCTGAGCGCAGCCAGGGCTGGACACAGGGACAGCTCCAGCACAATCTCTGAGCAGCAGCTGTGCAAGCGATTTTACTCTCAATTTTTGTTTAATCTTTACTGGTTTTATGTCAACGGACACCTCCTATTCTACTTATTAAAAAAACCCCCAAAAACAAATAAATACATGTGTAAACAACCTACCCTGGAAGTTTTCTTACCATTCTTATCTTAAGCCAGCACATCTGCACATTAAAAGTACCTCACCAAGGAAACAGTCACTGATATCTCTAATTCTAACTGCTGACATTAAAAGACTTGGTATATACTGATTTTTCAGCTTCGATCTGATTAAATACAAGCTTAAGGTGCCCACAGGGTAGCAACTGATACCTGCCTCCCTGTTCTACTCCAGCCTTCCCAGATATTAAGGAAACTTTATAGTCCTTTGTGGATTTAAACTCTATTCCCATTCTATCTCCAGCAATTCTATCTTGTACAGTTTCACTGAAAGGAAAACAAACAAACGGAAAAAATCTTCCTTCCCTTATTTTCCAATAGCCACCTCCCTTTATGGAATGATTCATGATCCATGTAAGCCTTCAACAAGTGAAACAGGAAGAAATAGCACTTAAAAAGGAATATGTCTTCATTATTTAACACTCCCACCATTTCCTAGGTGGGTTTACATTACTCATACACCTCACATTTATTTTTGAATGCTTCAAGTGAAAAGCAGGCCTGGCTAACACAGAGTGTAAATAAAACTGTTAAAGCCATGCTATTTTTTCCAGAATGGAGGACAATTTCTATTCCAAGGATGAAATACAGTTCTGCCATTGAACTCACAATCCAGGATCTGTGCTCAAAAGGCTTTAAGACCCTAATCCCAGCAACATCCCCGTATAACTTTCCCAAACGCAGGTCGAAATTACAACAGCCTCCCAGTGCCCCTTTTTGGGACACAGCGTCCCTTTTTGGGACACAGCACTGCCTGGAATAACACTTCCAGGGCAGGCTGCAGCCCTCCTTCCTCCCAGATGTTTCCCACTCCCACCTCCACAAGCACAGCCTTGGCATCCAGCCTGCAGAGGATCCAAAACCTGCCCTAGCCCTGCTCCACATGGAAGGGGCCTGGGAAGCTGCAATCCCTTCTCCAGAGTTTTAGGTTTATTCTAGATCAACCTGCACTTCCTCAGTTCGTGAGACCAGACTCAAATCTCCCAAAGGCATTATCACAGGCTATTTTTTATCAGATTATCTAATGCCTGAACAAAAGCTCAGGGCTAGAAAGTTGGCTTTGGAAAATAAATCAGTGAACACCCCTTGAGCACTGCCCTCGCTGGGGAACAGACACAAGCTGTGAGTCTGCAGGGAAGGAGCTGCTGAGGTGGCACAGCCCCCACTTCCACCTTCCCAGCTCCCATCCACAGGGCAGCACGGGCTGAGGAAGGGGTGGGAGAGGAAACAGGTTACAAAGTCATTTATTGATTTCTGTTGTTCTCAGCTCACCCTCATTAACTGTCACCTTTTTTTTCCTGAAAATACAGGCACTTGAGGAACCTTACATATTTGTACATGTTCAATAGGGCCCACACCTCACCAGTGCTGCTCCTACACACAAGTGGATACACCAGTAACTCACTCTGGAGCGAAGTCCCCAGCATGTTTGGACAGTCAATCACATTTACCTGTCCAGGAACCACCTACAAATGTAACCAACTAATCCATTAGTTAATAATATATAACATAGTTAATAATAAATAATCTGGCTAATCCATTAGCCCCATTATCCCCCCAAACCAATCCAGTTTTAAAAATTCCTCCACTGCCTCATAATTCAGTAATTCAAAGAATTAAATGAGTTTTTTCTGAATTTCTCCAGGCTACCCCCACTTATTGGGTCCTATATTCACCTCTTAAAAGTTATCACTTCACTATCAGTCTGTCAACATTCATTATTGTACATTCACAAGCACAATAAGTTTCAAAATATGGAAAAATACAGACACATTCAACGCTAGAGAGACACTCCCACACTCTTCTCTTCATCTAAATCCCAACTCTGCAATTTTGTATCTTCCAAGGTCTTTTGGAGCAACACAGACATCAGGAGCCAGCTCAGCGATAAAACAGTTCACAATACCAATACCTGGGTTCTGGCCGAGGGTGAGGAAAGAAAAGCACTTTCTAAAGAGCTACACAAAACTGAACACATTTACACGTGCGAATCTGACTCTGCGCTCCGGTTACACCAGTGGCTTCGCAGGCCTCCATTATCTGCTTGTCTTTAGCAGGGTAAATCCTCTGGCACAGCCTGGCTCCCTAATCTCCGCAGCACCACACACGGCTACGCTCCACAGGGGAGTCTGCTCTGTGTCTGTGAGCAGGAGCTGGGGGAACAACAGCTTTACACATCCCTCTTTAGGGAAACCAGGAGCGCGTGTATCAGCCAGGTGCTGGGTCACCGAAGGCAACGGGGTCCTTCAGCAATTCTATCACCTATCCCCACGGGCTCCAGGCGATGGGAAACGCTGTTGGATCCCTTGGGAAAGGGCTTTTGTGAAGACACCGGGGTCGACAACAACGGCAGGACTGCACCAGGAAAGGTGATTAATGCAGAAACTGCTTATTTGCCCCTACCAGTTCTAAGAACAACACAAAGAGGTTTGTCATTGTAAGTGAGCACCTCCATTTAGCACAGAACAACAACAAAAAGCCTAAGTTTCACTTAACTTTCACATTTCTAGTATGTAAAAACACAGAGACCTCCAGCTGTCAGATGAGACAAGTATTCCATCCCATGGGAGGGTGTATCTCGAACTCTGCCGAGAGCGAGTCCTACCCACGCTGGGGAAATGCTACCGAGGAAAAGTCACAACACAGCGGTTTGCCGTGAGAGCCCGGGTGCAGCGGGAGCGGGCTGGGAGCCCCTTTGAGGGATTCCTCCCTCACCGCAGCGAGGAATCCTCCGTGCCAGGAAGGCTCCAGCCAGAACTGGGTCACCCCGGGGGCCCTTCCCGAGGGGCGGGCACTGCTGGCGAGGGGAGGAACCCCCCGAACTCCCGAGGGAGCGCTGCGAGCCCAGCCCGTGGCCTGGGAGGGGGGAAAGGTGGAGTAAAACTAAGGGGGGCCTGCGGCCGATGTGGAACGGGCCCGTTCCCTCAGGGGGAACGCCCGGCGGAGCCATCGCCCTGCGCCAAGGTCGGGACCGCCCCGGGACAGGGCAAACCCCCGGCCGGGGGCACACCCGGCCCCGCGGGAAGCTGCGGGAAGCTGCGGGAAGCGGCTCAGCGGCCCAGCCCGGCCCCTCCCGGGACCCGCGGCCTCCGCCCCGGGCGCTGCCGCCCGCACAGGCCGCGGGCCCTGCCCCGCTCCCAGCCCCGCTCCCGGCCCGGCCCCGGCGCCCCTCACCTGCTGGTAGCGGCCGGCGCTGGGCTCTGCGGCCGCGGCCGCCATGGTGCTGCGGGCTCGGTGCGGGCGCTGCGCGGGCGGAGGCGGCGGGGCCCGGGCGCTGCTCGCTGCGGGCTCCGCT
Organism: Acropternis orthonyx; assembly: GCA_035583155.1. Taxonomy (NCBI): domain Eukaryota; kingdom Metazoa; phylum Chordata; class Aves; order Passeriformes; family Rhinocryptidae; genus Acropternis; species Acropternis orthonyx. The sequence continues at coordinate 111,008,888 of JAWWEU010000111.1, forward strand.
CCGCCCGTCACGCTCGGCCGCGCCGCCCCCCGCCCCGCCCCGGGCCCGGAGTCACGGAATCACGGAGCCACAGGGGCTGGGAGAACGCTGAGATCACAGAGCCAGCCCTGTGACACACCACCAGCGCCTTGTCAGCCGGACCGGAGCGCGGAGTGCCGCGTACAGTCGTTCCTTGAACACCTCCCGGGATGGGGACTCCACCACCTCCCTGGGCAGCCCCTTCCGCTATCTGACAATCCCTTCCATGCAGAAATTCCTCCTGATGTCCAGCCTGAACCTCCCCTGGCACAGCTTGAGGCTGTTTGTTCTTGTCCTGCCCCTTGTTCCCTGGGAGCAGAGCCCGACCCCCACCCGGCTCCCCCCTCCTGTCAGGGAGCTGGAGAGAGTGAGCTCCGCTCCGAGCCTCATTTTCTCCAGGCTGAGCCACCCCAGCTCCCTCAGACGCTTCTCGCATGACTGACTCACCAGACCCTTCCCCATCTCCATTGCCTTTCCCTGGATACAATGTCCTTGTCTTGAGGGGCCCAGAACTGACACAGCACTCGCCGTGCCTCAGCAGTGCCGAGCACAGGGGAAGAATCACATCTCTGGTCCTGCTGCCACACCAATCCTGACACAGGCCAGGTGCCATCGGCCCCCTTGGTCACCCAGACACACCTGGGCTCATGTTCAGCTGCTGTCCAGCAGCACCTCCAGGTCCCTCTCTGCTGGGCTGCTTTTCGACCAGGGTGGCTCCAGGGCAGCTCCACTGGGACCTGGAGGGTGACAAGAACCCCCCGGAGCCAGCCGGGATTGCCAGGGGGACCTGGTGTGTCACTCACGGCCCATGGAGATGCTGCAGGCCAGCAGCATGACCAGCGGTTGCAGGAGCTGCAGGAGGGACCCCACGAGCTCCATGCATTACATAAAATATACACCGTGGAACTCAAGCGTAATTATTCAGAGTGGAAGCTGCCATAGGACGTGTTAGCAAAACACAGGGAGTCAGAACATTTATATAAACCCATATTGACAAACACCGTTGCCTCACTGGAGGCCAGCGTTCAGAAATCAGCACAGTGTGAGCCACGCTGACCAAGCCTTGGTCATACAGACCCCTCTGTCCCACCACCACGTCGCAGTGCCAACATGTGCCCGTTGCGGGCAGGGAAGAGGCAGCGGCTGCTGCACCACAGCTAAGCCAAACACAACATGTTGGCCAACTCCTCCGAAAGTGCCGTCAGCTCTTCCATATCCACATGGAGCAGATGGTGTTGCAGCTCAGAAATCTCTTTCCAAGAGGAGCACGTGTAGGAAACCACAGAGGGAGAGAAGTCGGTTTGTTCAGGGAGTTTTTTGCATTGTTACCTTGGCTAAGAAACATTCCAGCTTGTGTAACTTTTATTTTCTATGTGCATAGTTCAGCTGTAGTCAGGCTTGCACAAAATTACCCACATCAATCCCTAAGGTTGATGAGATTTAAATATATCAGCTTTAGGATGAGGAAGGCTGAATCAGCCCCTCTGGGATTCCAAACTGCACATTCAGAGTTGCGATCCTTTAAGCCTGAGGACATAGTTTTGAACTGCATACTCAGTCATAAATACATGCCTCAATGCTCATTATTGCATACCATAATCAGGGTTGGATTATTTTTTCCCTGCATTTTGCCTTTGAGGTGTAGGTGTTTCATCAATATCTTAGTGAGATAAATGAACATCCCAGTTCTCATGTTGAAGGAGAGGCAGGAACCGTAAAGGATTTTAGCCAGGAATAACCTCAGAGTGACTCCTGAGAAATGCTGGATACACAAGGAGAAGGCAGGTTTCCTGCAACACAGGTGCCTTTGAAGGAGCTGAAACAGGAGCTGCAGGCACTGACAGACTCTGGTTTCATCTTTGCACCAGATTCACAGTTTGCACTGAGAATTTCCCTGCAGTAAGGAGCTGTCCTGATGACATGCCTGGATTTACTTGCTGCTGAGGTGGGATCACATCCCTAAGTAAGGCTGTAGCCACAGTGGTAATTAGCAGCACAGCGATTGACTTGGACATAGACATTAGACATTAAAATAAGATGCAACCTGTACACATCCCCAGAGAAGATGCTGGAATGTATCCTGGAGAACTGGTGAAACTCTTTGTGTCAAAGCCATTTTGGGGCCAGTGGAGGCAAATCACGGCCTAATTAGTCCATCTAGTCTGAGCACGACTCATTCCGCAGGGGTAATGGCAATTTCTACCAGCTGCTTTCCCTGTATTTCTTTTATTCTCTTAGGTGGGGAAGCTCTGTAGAAAGATGATGCTGCGGTTACAGCACATGACTGGTTCTGCTTTCATTTCCCTCATGGTTTTAGGCAAATCATTTCATGCCTCTGCGTTTTTTGACTTTTCCTCCAGTGCAAAATGCCTTTTCTCCCAAGAGACACTTGAAGCTCAAAGTCGTTGCTTTTAGTGACTTCCACATGGGATGTGCTGTGAGAGCATTTGAAAGCAATTGAAAATATGACAGAATTGCAGTGCAGTGAGTCCTCTGAAATCCTGGCACTGTGCATGTGTTCCTTTAATTATTGTGTAGGACTGAGCAATAAAGGAGAACTTTTAATCTCCACTTTGTAAAAATCATTGAACATTAAAAGCTAAATAATAAAACTCAAAGGCAGGGTTTGTTAAAGCTAGACTAGTAAGACATAAGCAGGACATTAAAACTAGATCTTTCTTCTAATCTTTTAGTGCTAAATCACCCAATTAAGAAAAAAGCAAAGACAAAATGTTCACATGACAAAACCTTTTTTGTCATCACTATGAAGTATTCCTGTGTCCCTAAAGGCAGAAATATTTCATGTGAAAGAAATGGAATCACAGGGTTTGAATATACATAGATGTCATGTCTTGTTTTCCCATTGTGGAATAACATCCTGAATTAGTGTTGTATAATTAGGCTGGAGAGATTTGTTAAGGATTAATAAATGCTGTCTAACAGAAGTTCCTCCCCAAAACATCACAGAAGACTTCTGGAACAGTGAAAAGGTAAAAGCAGGACAGGGAGCAGGAATTGGGTTTAGATGAGATATATGGAGTAAATCCTTCCCTGTGAGAGTGGTGAGGCCCTGGTACAGGTTTCCCAGAGCAGCTGTGGCTGCCCCGTCCCTGGAAGTGTTCATGGCCAGGTTGGATGGGGCTTGGAGCAACCTGGCATAGTGGGAGGTGTCCTGCCCCTGGCAGGGGGGTGGAACTGGATGATCTTTAAGGTCCCTTCCAACTCAAGCCATTCTGGGACAGCCCCTGCCCAAGGAAGCTGCCCCACACCTTGGCCAGCCTCGGCAGTGGGAGGTTCCCTGCATGGCAGACACAGGTATGCGCTCCGTACATGGCTTTAGACACGCACAGAGCCGCAATTTTTTGTGAGTGTTTGTTGTAACAACAAAAGCCACTCGGTCACATCGGGTCTGCTGGAATGAGGAGAGCCCCAGTGAGCACAGCCACATGTCCTCCAGCCGGGGCAGAGCCAGGCATAAGCAGTGCCTTGTTTACTGGTGCAGAAAATTATGCCCCAATAAGCCCTGAGTATTGTAAGGAGAAGAAATGAAAACAACAGCAGCACTGAGGTGGAAGATTCTCCCACCAGGACTTTTCTCCTGAAATCCATCAGCAGATACAGAGTGATGCAGCTGAGTTGCACCCACACGAGGGATGGTACATGGGGCAAGGCAGAGCTGAGCTCCAAATTGCCTCCATCTGGCACAGCCAGCTCCAGCCAGCCTGAATTTTGGGGCCCCAACTCACTGATTTCACCAGTGTCTATGTCGCTCTGTTATTTCTTCAGGCTAGTGAAGAAATCACAATTAACCACTGGTTAATTTAATCTTGCTATCCAGGTTAAATCCCTTACTGCTTAGGCTGCCAGTTTTTAACCTGGTGAGGAGCAAAACCCTGCCAGCTTTCCCATGGGAGCCTTGCCTGCAAAACGGGAAGGCACTAGCATGTGTGCTCTGTGGAGCTGCCTGCTCGTGCACTGACCTACACATTGGTTTGCTGTGATGCCCCAAAAACCTCCTAACTGGGATCAGAGTGCCTCTGGGAGAGCTAAGCAGTGAGCAGGGTTTGCAGAAAAGGGCAGCTCCCCTCCAGATCTATCCAATGTGGGATGTTGTTTCTCCTTTTCTTACAAATTAAGTTGAGAAGGTAAATAGAACATGCTGGAGCAGGAAGAGGTGACTGATAGTGAATATTAAAAAGACTCTTTAATTACAGGATTTGAAGACTGGGTTCTTCATGGAGATAATTTTTTTAATTGTTGCTTTTCATAGGAAAAAAATCCCAGTGCTCCCAAGCAGTTCCCAGTGGCAAAAGCCCTGGCCTCTGAGCACTGTTGACTGATCTCGTCAAGACGGGGCAAAAGAAAATGCTGTGCTTGTTAGAACTCTTCTGGTTCAACTCCTCCTGCAGAGAAGTGTTTGTTTCCTTCCATCTGCTGCTTTTGCAAGGCAGGAAAATCAGTCTGTTCAGACACCAGGAAGTTCTTCAGGATCGGAACAGAGAGCTGGAAACACAGGAACAATAACGGGGCAGAAAATATCATACCTAAAAATACCCTGCATGCGAGTCACAAGCATGACCCAGCCCCGGAGCAGCTCAGATAATGCGGACGGCAATGGAGCGTGCTGATCCCTGCGATGTGGGCAGCACAGAGGCGCGTGCCTGGCTCTCCTGCAGCTTTTTCTCTCACCAAAACGTGTTTTGCATTTACTGGGACCTGCCGGCTGCCTCCTGCGTCTTTGTGCACTCTATCTGCCCAAGCCACTCGCACGGGGGATGAAGGCAAGAGCCAGACCCTCTGCAGGCAGAGCCCCACAGCTCTTGGATTTAAACCGAGCCCACCCCCCCACTGGGATTGTTTAAGCCGAATTCTCAAGGGCAGCAGCTCTGCACACCTCCGAGGGGGCACAGGGCAGGTGAGGTGGGAGGCAGGGGATGGGGTGGCACTGTCCACAGGCTGCTCTGATGGCAAACCACACAACCCCCAGGGCGGGCATGCTGTGGGAAGTCCATGGTGTCTCCTACAACCAATTCCTATGCGGGCTGTCTCCAGTATTTGCTTTTCCTAAATCTCCGAGCCCTCGCCGCGTTTCCATGGTAACGGTGAGGGATCGGATGTGGGTTATTTGCAGACTCGAGGTGCTGGCGGAGAGCATCGCTCTCTGCTGAGCCCTGCAGCAGTTTTGGCTTTGTACACCAGAAGCTGCTGTTGTGCTGCACTAGCGGTGATGTGGAAACTCCCACGCGTGTTTGCAGGTCAGGAGTGCACTCACCTTCGGGCCAGCAGCACCCGGAGAATGAGGCAGCCCCAGGAAGGGAATGGTTCAGATCTCAGCCATGTCCCCCCTCCTCTCCATCCCAGCCCCTGTTTAGCCCACCACCTTGATCCTGTGCCTCTGAACCCACTGATGCCGTGATTCCTGCCAGTGTCCACGGGACCAAGGGGACTGTCACACCGATATGATCCCGATGGGACAAGTGGAAGAGCTGTTTCACACAGAGCCAAAGCCCAGGCTGCGTTGCACTGCAGGAAAGCTGGGAATGCTGCTGCTGTGAGCTCCTCGCCTAGCACCAGCCACCGAGAGACCTGCCTGCCTCCTGGCTGACCACTGCTCATGGAAACATGTGGGGCTGGGAATTTATTTAGTCTCTGTGGCCTAAAATTCTTCCCATGTCCGACCACAGCCGTCTAGCTACAGCCTGTCACACCCATCATTCCCCATGCAAATGCAAACCAAGGTCTCTCCACGATGAGACAACACCAGGAGTACTGGTTCTAGCCAGGTCATTTGAATTATTAAAATGAGAAGGAACTGCTCGGGCTGGATCCCAACAAAGCAATTTGTATCTTATTCTTTCTTCTAATGAAAGTTAAAAGCTCTCTAACTTTGAAGTAAAGGCTTTGCATCCCAACAACGAACCAAACATGTGCAATGAGAGGTCAGGCACGTTTTCTTTTGCTTGAAGGCACTCAGAGCAGCAGCAGGAGGGTGTTTTGGGGTTACGACTGTGCCAGGAGCAGCAGGTCATGGTCTCTCCATCCCCCAGAACGACCCCAACATGCCCTGGAGCGGCTCCCTATGGAATAGTTCACGTGTGAGAGTGGCATGTTATGATGTGACAAGGCTAGTGCTGCCATAAGCCTTAATAGAGCTGTATTTTTATATAGTTTTATAGTTTTATAGTCTTTTGCATTTGAAAAATGGTTTGTAACCCCTGTACCACATACTTAGG
>JAWWEU010000111.1:111015238-111050963 GCA_035583155.1 Acropternis orthonyx
GTTTTTTTTTTTTTTTTTTTTTTTTGTATTTTTTTTTGTATTTTTTTGTTTTGTTAAACAGCTGGAGTTTGTGGTATCTCTGACTGAAAGTATAGGCAGTTCACTCAGTGTTGAAGTGAAGGGAATGAGTATTTCACAAGGCTGAGGCTGTGTTTGGTCGAGTCACAGGGCTATCTGAATCAGCCTTCTGCCAGTTTGGGAACTGGAGTCATTTTTACTTGGTTTTCCTTCAGTTCTCAGGACAGGGTCATGTACAGACTGGGAGTACTGACACAGCACAGGCCCAGAGACTGCCTCCTATGCAATATTAAATACTTTTAATATACATTAGGAAGTTTTCTTTTGGCACTGGATGCTTTCACTTTTTTGTCTTTGTAAAGTTTTTGGGTGGTTTCTCCCAAGAATGTCACTTTAACAAGCAAAGAGACAATTCAGGTTATATAATGACATAAGCTTAAATAAGTATCCTCTAGACCCATTCAGTTCTTATGTGCTGGTGATCCTGTTCCTCTGAATAAACATGCAGCTGCTTCTCACCCTCTGACTTGAAGGTTTTGGTCACAAAAAGTTCCAAATTCCTTTCAAGTCTGCTGCTAACAACAGGAGCTGCAGAAATATGTCACAGAACAGTGTTATGCTGTCCTTCCTTCCTGTGTCCTTCTGTAAATCACTTTATCCTTTGTATCCGTAACTACATATCTTCCTTTCATGTCTGTCTTTACCTGTAGTGTCCATTATACCTGCTGTGTGCTCTGTGATGCAGCTGCTTCTAATTGCTCCTGTTTGTCTCTCAGTTGAAAGGGAAAAACACACAGCACAAAGGGTACAGGAGTGTTTCTTAGGAGTATTATCTGTCTTCTTTTTTTATATTCCAGTTCCAAAGGGTTTAAATAATAAAGCTTGTACCTTTTAATAGGTCTTTCCCAGATCAATTGTTTTATTCATTACTGATTGTCTCAATCTATCACCCTTATAGTTCTGAATGGAAGTTTTTCTGACTCCCTGCTGGTTTATGACCTACATATAGCAGATGCAGAGTGTCCTGTGCATGTATTTAGATTCTGGGAAATTTTTGTGGCACTGTCACTTACTGAAGCATAGTTCTGATTTTCTATTCAAAGCCCTTCTGCACCATAGTCTTTCTGTTGATCTAAAATGTATGATCTGATTGACGTTGTGTAGTGATGACAACAAAAGCAACTGCTTAAAATAGCTTGTCCGAGCTTTGTGTCTGCATTTCGTGTGTTTACTTCAGGTCTAGGAATTAAATCCTTATCTGTTATTTGTCAGTCTTGAAACAGAAAGAGAGGGATGTAAGCCTTACCAGTACCTGTACTGAAGATGAGATTTTTCTGAGACTCCTATCTTCCATTCCCAGCACAACCTTGTATTTTTCCAGCCTGTTCTTTCTCTTACTAACAGGAGGGGAAAAAAGTGCTGCACAGGTCTGCACTTGGTATGATAATTAGTTTCATGTTAAAACCAAATACTTTCTGGTGGTATAACTGAAGGGGAGAAGGGGTGGTGGAGTCTAAACACAAACAGGCACTGGATTCTCAGAAAATTCTTTATAAGCTGAAAAATCATATGAGGACAGTGGCATCTTTAGGATTTTATGTGTTCTATGCACTGCAAATACCCAGTGTTCAGTTTCTGGATAGGCTGATTTCTGTAAAGTATTTGGCACCTGCCTTGCTTTTTCTTCTACTTCTGCCTTAGCAGTTAATGCCTTTCATGCCTTGCTTTATTTTTGAAGGACCTTCAGCTATTCTTTATCCATGTTCTTGTAGTATATGCACTGCTATTAACCCTAGCCCTATAAAACATGAGTTGTGTCGATATTGTGATACTGATTTTTAGGGAAACTTTAGGTTCTTATTAATGCCTTCCGTGTTTTTGAGCTTTATTCTACACCTGAGTCACCATCTGTATGTTGGTTGGTTTTTTCTCTTTTGTTTTTCTTTCTTTTGAGGTCGTACCTTAGGTATGTGTTTGTTGAGCTGAAAGGGAGTATTTGAACATGGTATTTTCACACAGAAGGATTTGCTTCTGAAAACTGGAGTGAAAACACCAATATTATGAAATTTGGGATTAAAATTACGAAAGCGAAAAGCACTGTTCCACTTCTTTCTCATCTCCCCTTGCACATGATAATCATTCAGCAAATCACCTTGATAGCAAAGAGAAACTTCGTTTTATACACACTTAGACTATTTACACTGCATAAAGGAAAATCCTGGCTGGCACAGGAAAAAAAATCCCTGCTTTCTGTGAATAATCCCCTGTGTGAACTGAAGGCCATCAGGCTGCGTGTGCTCTGGTTGTACCGAGGGCCATGGGTGCCATCTGCTGACTCCTCCATGTACCACACAGCTCGTCGCAGTGGGAACAAGGAAAGATACGTTAAGGAATGTAGTTTTAAATACCCTGCCACTCGAATATTAAATACAAAATACAGTTTTTAATCCTTGGGTTTGTGCAGTGTGAACAACGGTGTTCACCCTAAATGTATTTCAGTTTCATTCCAGCCCTGCAAAATAGTTCTACAGAGGAATTATTATCTTTTGCAGCTTATGGTGGGCCTAGATCTTAATTTTTGTAGTGTATTATGGCTCGGTATCTGCACTCTGCTTCGAACTCTGCACTTTACTTTCAGCATTTCTGAAGTCTTTCTACATTCCATGTGTTATATTCCCTCTGCGGTATCCTGTATATAGCTGGGAAGTCCGACTGAAACAATTTCATCATTGTGTTTGCTTGCAAACCTGGTAAAATAGGTTCTGCTGTCCTTTGTGACCACACCATCAGCACTAACAGGTAAGGTGGTATGAACAGGTGAGTACACCTGATCAGCAAAGCTGAGAGAAGGGACAAACTGGAGGAGAGCAGTTTAGAGAGACTGCAGAGTAGTTTGTAGCCTACTTATTAAATTGGTTTTTAAGGCAACTTCTGTTTTGTCTTGCATGTCATAGTTTTCTTTAAAACCTAAAATCAGTTTATTGGGTCACCCAGCTGAATGCTGGTGAGCTTCTTCTGGGAAGGAATTCAATCCTAATGAGTGTGACAGTGTGGTATCTGATGCCATGGTCCTAGGCTGCTGTAAATCAAATCATGTTCTGGCAAGGGCTCCAGCACTATAACGTGAGATGATGTTTTCAGCTGAATTGTTAAAATAGTCCATGACTCAATTTTGGCTGAGCACAAATAATGCTTTCCCTAACAACTTCCAGGCATGGTTTGAGAGCCTGCATGGTCCCTGCAATCGTTCCCAATTGCTGTTTCAGAAGGTAAGAGCGAACAGTTTCCTTGAAATAATTTTATCACGTAATTGTGCCAGCACATGGTGGTTGTGTCAGGGCCCCAAGTGCACAGCAGGCTGCAGTCACTGTGACCAGATCCACCTCTGTGTATTGATCCAGGAGCTCCATTTAAGCTCAGGATGGGCCATCATTCCTGGCCTGATTACATAGATCCTTGGACACACAGTGTAGCCTTAGACTTGCATTGCAACCTTTCAGATTTTGGCTCTGGTCCCATCTCTGTCTCCTCCTGACTCCCTGGATAGAGCTAGAGTTGTTTCCCTCACTTTCTGTGTCCAAGGCTGTTGATGGTCACGGTGAGCAGCACCCTGCTCAGCCCAGGCTGCTGAGATGCTGCAGACAAACCCAGAGCTGGACTCAATGATCCCTGTGGGTCCCTTCCAACTCAGCATGTTCTGTGGTCCTGTGACCTGTGAGGGCACTGCTGCACTGTGGTCACCTCAGCTCCCAGCTAATCCTCACTCTTGGAGCACCTTTGCTCTCCGTGCTGTGGAGAGGAAGCATAAACAAATAATTACGGCTCTATTTGGGACTTGGGACCCAAATTGTGTTCACAGATTTATCTTTCTCTCCTGACCAGGACTCCATTACTATCCCATCTACTGTAGGTGGGATGTTGTTAGGATAAACAGAATCACAGAATCATGAGGGTTGGAAAAGACCTCTAAGATCATCAAGTCCAAGTGTTGATCCAGCACTACCAACTCCACCATTAAACCTTGTCCCCCAATGCTACATCCACACACCTTTTGAATGCTTCCAGGGATAGTGATTCCAGCACTTCCCTGGGCAGCCTGTTCCGATGCCTGGTGACCCTTTCAGTGGAGAAATTTTTCCTAATATGTAGGCTCAGGTTCTCTGCTGCAACTTGAGGCTGTTTCCCCTCATCATGTCACCTGTTACCTGGAGAATATCCTGCCCGCCACCTGAAAACAGCCTCCTTTCAGGTAGTTGTAGAGAGCAAATTCATCTCAAGAATAATTTAAGGCACTTAAAATGACTGGCTGGTACAGGGAGCCCCTGAACCTTTGGTTTTTTTCTTTTCAGTATAGCAAAAGGGAAGAAGTACTGTTGCATTAAGATGATTAAAGTCTGATCCATGTTTGTGCATATTTATTGTCTTATTCATCAAAGCCCAGCTGAAGTATATAGGATTATTTGAAAGCAAGGCAATGGGTAAGATGGATCAAGTTTCAGCCTGGTTTAGATGAATGAGATCAGCTGAAATATGTAGTAGTAAATTATTTAAATACATTTACAGTGTGTTTTGAGCAAAATGAAAAGATTGAGTACTTGTGCTGGTCCTATCCCAGCCTTGTTAAGGAGATGGTTTTTGCTAAAAATAATTTGATAAAATACTCAAGTTTTAACTTCTTATCTTCTAATTTAAGAATATATCACTTGTCTTTTCCTCTTGACTGCTTAGGGGATGGGGTGAAATCTTTGGTATTCTTATCTTTAGGGGGGAGGAAGGATGTCCTCCAGATATACACAGAAATACTTAGCAGAGTTAATTGGTGCTTAATGGGTACAGTCACTATCTAATGCATAAAGATAGTTAAAGAAATTAATGGACTGTAGAGAAAGCTTCCTGAAATATTTGAATACATCCTTAGTTTGAAATTTGTAAAACATAAAAAGAAGTATAATTTTCAAGCCTTGCAAACAGGAAGGACTGATCTCTTTGATGTGGTTACTGATTATCTCAAGTGTGTTAGGACTGTGATGCTTGTTAGTACAGCACCTAATACAGTGTACTACACCCTGGAGGAATAAACACAGCCAAAATGAATAATACAATGCTAGCAGTGCCAGGAACAGTTTTTTGGGTAGATATGACTCATGTCCCTCTGTAATGCCTTAAATGATCTTGGTGGTATAATTTTATATTTATACAACTTTGACTTTTCAATGAATCCTAAGCCAGATCATTTAATTATGAACTTTCTGCTATAAGGTAGTAGTTTAAAATGATTTTAACATGAGTAGAAAAAATCAGCTTAACATATTTCTATGAACTGAGTGTGAGGATTACTTTTTTCTTGCATTACTTTTTTTCTAAGTGTGTAAGGGCAGATCATAAACCTTCCTTTCAATTTGTTTTCTTTTTTTTTGCCTTTATTTTTCTTCTGCATTGTGTGTACATATGCATGTTGTGTGTGCATGCATACTTCAGGAAAATAGTTCTGATTACCGAAAAAAAATATATTTTATGTCTAAAATTATTTGCTCTAACTGGAATTCAGTCCTGTGCATATCTTATTTCTGTTGGCAATACTGGAAGAGCCTATAGGCCAACTAGGTAATAAGATGGTTTTGTATGTTTAGAAGTCCCTGTGAAGAATTGCAATGTAGTTCAAAGCCTGGGTAAATGCAATTGAGGTATTTAAATGCACAGTGATATTTAAGTGCCAGTCAAGGAGGATTGAACAAGAGAATTGTCAAACAAAAACAAGGGACTCTTCTCTAAGTTCTTGGCATTGCAAAGAATATTGTATGATTACCATATTGAGAATTTGACTTCTCTACTTTAGGGGTTTTTTGAGTCTACAAGCAAGCAGAATTTCCCACTTTCCTCATGCAAATAATGAATAAGAACCCGTAATGAGAAGGTCTGAAACCAATAAATTACTCTTTGAGTCTGGGAGTGGTAACAAGCGCCCATTTGCCTGAGCAGAATGGCAAGTGTTTTATTTGGTGCATCCACATACTGGACCAGTATAGGCTTTGCCCTCCACAGGAGCGTTCCCCAAATTATCACTGCAGTCCTGAGCCTGCATTGTGTCTTCACAGGATCACTGAGACATTGGTCAGAAGGGATCTCTGGAGCCCATCTGGTCGAGCCTCTAGCTCGAAGTTTAGGACTGTTGCCAACACTAGTGGAGGTCAGCTCTGACACTTTTTTCATCAGCTCTTGAAAACCTCCGTGAAACTCCACAACTTCTCTGGGCAGATGACATCTGTATTACCCTCCAAGTGAAAAAAAAAAAAAAATTTGCAACTTAAATCTTTACCCCTTATTTACTATTTTAGTATAATTTACACTTACAGCCAATTGACAGTTTGTCTTCTTGTCCAGAGTGCTTAGGAAGATACTGAGCAAGTCTCTGCCCTGGTACTGACCCTTGTGATAGTCTGCTTGTTATTTGTTGTCAAGTGGATGTTGAGCACTTCATAATTAACGTTTCAGCCTGTCAGTTCACCAAGTTCTCAACCCATTTTAACAGTCTGTTCATGCAGCCCTTACTTCCTCAGCTCACAAATGAGATCATTGGGTCAGGATTTAGATAAGTCAGCCTTACTGAGAGCTCTTTAAAGTGCTTATGAAACAGGTGATATTTGCATTATATTTGAATGCTTAGTATTAACATATTAAATCCTGCATCTGTAGTTTTGTTTTGGTTTTTAATGTCTTGAGCTGACTTAGAGAGAAAGCTCAGTTTGCCTTCCCTGAGCTACTGGACAGCCTGAAACCTGAACTGCTGAACAGCCAAAGAGATGTTATTTCTTCCTTGGAAGCAACTGAGCCCTAGGAAAAAGGCTTCCAGGATGGGAAGTAGCAGGGCAGAAAGGTGAAGAGGAAGAAACCTGCAGTGTAGCAGAGTTTTGGGAAGAGCTGGGAGCAGAAGCACAAGCTGCAGAGATGCTGGAAAGGGACTTCCCAGGGAACCAGAGAGCACGTTGAGTTCCCTGCAGTGCAGGAAGCCACTTCGTTGCTGGATGGAAAGTCACCCGCAGGGTAACCCTTCTATCTCTGAGGATGCAGCAGAGAGGGGTAAATTTGCTTCCAGCTGTGTTTCATTTCTGTTTTATCACTGTGAGGCTTCTGTATTTTAAAATGTTCAGATCCCAGTCTTCAGTCACAGATAACTGCGTCCTGTGCTACATCAGCAGGAGCAGAGCCAGCAGGCTGAAGGAGGTGATTCATTTTATTTACTTGCAAAGTATCATCTGGGACAGTGTGTCCTGTTTTGGGCTTCTGTGTACAAAAATGATGTAGTCAAGCTGGAGAGGGCACTGAAAGGAAGCACATAGCACATGGAGAGGCTGGGTTTGTTCAGCATAAGAAAAAGAGTAAAACTCAGGAGGGACCTGGTTGTTGTCCTCTACCACCGGGTGAGTGTAGGGAGGAGACAGTCAGACTCTTGTTGCTGTTACACCCTTCCCTGGTTCAAATAAATCCAGTCAGAATTTCCCTCATCACAACTTACAGGGAAAAACAGGGTTCCCAGTGGTTAAGCACTGAATCAAGCTGCTGAAGGAGGCTGAGAAACCTCCATCTGTGAAGATATTTTGGAACTGGACTGAACAGGGCCCTGAATAACCTGATTTAACTTTGAGGCTCTCCCTGCCTTGAGTAGGACTAGATGATTTCCACAGGTCGTTTCCAAGATCGATTATTCTACTGGCCTATAAGACATACCCTTACATGGCACTTTACTGAAAAATAATGTTGGGAGGTACCTGATTATTTTTCTGCTCTTTGACTTTTGAAGATCATTCAGCAAAGTCACTTTGTGCTGTGGTTCTTAATACTGGCTTTCTAAAGCGTTTAATCTTTCCATGTGAATACTGGCATCTGCTGAGGAAAACTGATTCACTGATATACTTTGTCTGGTAGCAGTCTTTTTGTTGTCTAATTGGCAAATGTAGAGCTTCCTTGTGTTCCACTGCCACAGGTGGAACATGGCTGGTTACAGGTCTCTTAAAATCATGCTTTTATTTGGACTGCTTCCTCACATCCTTCTATGCACTGTTGTTACTACAGTTAAGAAGTTCTCATTCTTTGCATTCCTTCCTGCATGACTCGGAAGAGATGGAAAATAGTTACCAGTGTTCCAACACCATCCTAATCTTTCTTGTATTGTTGATTAAATTTAATTTTTCCATGTAGTGACCACGTACCGTGTGCTGAAGTTCGTACTTTCTGACAATCTCTGCTAAGGGAAGCTGTCTCTGGACTGAGATCTTGCAGATGTTCAGCATTAGAGAACAGGACAGCAGAGCCAGAGTGGGTCTGTAGAGGAAAACAGTTGTATTTGTGTGTGTGTTTGGTATTGCAGACTACTTTTTAATCTAGTCTAAGTCCTCTGAATTGAACATGCCTCTTCCACTTCAATTTTGTCCAGAGAAGTCCGATTTGCACACTCAGCCTGATCACTGGTGTAGAACAAAGTGTGATAGGTGAGGGTTGTCAGGAGGTTTGCTTCAAAAGCGTAATCCTGATCTGAACTAAATGCAAATACAGTTGCACCTATAAAATACTGTTGTTTATGTGAAATTTATTGAAGCTGAGATTTTTCTTACCTGCCTGGGGAGACTTAGAATAATAAAGAATTCCTGGGGCCATATTAACATGAGCTTTAGTCATGTAAACTCTCTGAAACATTTTAAAAGAAAAATACATTTTTGACACACAAATGACTACCCCATTACTGTGGATTATATTCTGATCTTTGCATGTCTGTGTTGTGAAGCTACTGAATAACCATCTGCAAATACGTTGTTGTGCTAGGGTGTGCTCAGCTGAATCTCAGATGTGGAGAGAGAGAATAAAAAGCAGAGGGGACACAAAGGCAACTAATGGGAGAGAGAAAAATATGTAAAATATAGGCCTTGGTTCATTCCTTAAATTGTAGCGTAAAATGTTAAATACGTGGAAAGTCATACTTGACCAACCTGACAATGGTCTGTGGTGAAGTGATGGCCTCAGTGGATGAAGGGAGAGCAGTAGATACTGTTTATCTTGACTTTAAATATTTTGATGCAGTCCCCTGTAACATCCTCATGCAAAAACTAATGACATATGTGAGTGGACAGTGAAGAGGCTTGAAAAGTAGCTCAGCTGCAGAGCTAAGAGGGTTGTGATCAGCAGCACAAAGTCCAGCTGGAGGTCAGTCCTTGAAGGTGCACCCCTGGGGTTGCTGCTCAGGCCAGTGCTGCGCGTCACCTTCCTTAATGACTGGGATGATGGGAGCAAGTGCACCCTCAGCAAGTTTGAAGACAACACAAAATCAGGACGTGTGTCTGATAGGCCAGAGGTGGGGTGTCCATTCAGAGGGACCTCAGCGGGCTGAAGAAATGGGACAACAAATTCAGCAAAGAGAAATGCTGAGTTCTGCCCTTGGAAAACAATAAGTGGTTCACCAGGATATGTTGGGGATGGACTGGATGCAAAGAAATGGCCCTGAAGTCCTGGTGGACACCAAGTTGAACATGAGCCAGCAGGGCATGCTGGTGGCTAAGAGGCCAAGGACATTCTGGGCAGTATTCAGTGCAGTGGTGGCAGGAGGGGGAGGCTGAGAGAGCTGGGACAGTCCAGCCTGGAGAGGAGAAGGCTCAGGGATTTTATCAGTATGTATAAGCATCTGATGGGGAAGAGTGAAGATGCTGAAGCCAGGCTCTTCTCAGTGTTGTTCAGTGAAAAGAAATATGGTGGGCACATACTGGAAAAACAAAAAAGGAAATTCCTTTTAAATATATATTAAAAAAAAACTAAAAACTTTTAATGTAGGGTGGTTGAGTGTTAGCAGTTTGCCTGGAGAGACTGTGGACTCTCAGTCTTTGAAAATACACCAAACCTGACTGGACACAACCCTCAGTAACCCCCTCTAGTTTGACCCTGCAGAGAGCAAGGGGTTGGACTAAATAATCTCCAGACTTGCCCTCCAGTTGTAGCTATTCCCTGATTCTTATTCATCTTCCTCCCCTTATAAAAAAAGTCACTACTTCAGACTGAGCATATAAAGCATTCCTAAAAAAGCTCTGTGTGAAGTAGAATTTTCTTGGTAGATTCAGGAGTGTTGATGTGCTGGAATCAGACTTCTCCTGGTTCCTATTTGCCCACATTTCAATTTATCATTGCAGACTACTTGATTTAAAAGGATCAATCATTTGTACTGATTTAGCAGTCACTAGAATCATTTTGTTATGCATATTTGGGCACCTCTTTCACTGCCACTTCTTGAAGTTTTTATCCAAATTAAAATCAGGCTCTGTGGAAGTAAAATAGCCTCCAGTATGTTACCACTTTGGATTATTAACAAGCTCCTGTTAGATCTGGTTTTGAGAGTGTATTCCCAGTTTACTGATCAGACATAACCCACTGTTGTTTGTGCTTCAGTGGCTCTTTTGGTAGGAACCCTCTTTAAGTTGCCTTGGATTGTTCCATTTTTTTTAACCTGACTTGAGTCATCAGCACAAAAGCTGGAGTAGATTCAGCTTCCCAAATCTTATCTGGCTCCTTAAAACCAGTTGGCCTGGTTTACTGGACACTTACATGTGCTCTGCTGACAATGCAAAAACTTAAGTGACTGAAACCAAACTCCTTTTCTTTTTCTGACGTCTTTTTTGTTCTTTCATGCTGAATATGTCGCAATATCTTCACCCTGATTCCAGGTGGCAGACACAGACAATCAATCTAAGTTTATCTGTGCTCTGCAAACTTCAGCTTAAGAGCTGTTCTTTCCCTGATTCTGTGGCAGCAGGAATGTATTGGCCAGAATGGCCTCTGAGCTGAGCTGACCATGCATTTGGGTATCACAACGCCCACACTTTCTCCCTGACTGTTTCATTATTCAGCATTGCTGTTAAGCATCTTGCTCATGAATCATTGTCCCCGCAATTCTGACGTATTGGAAGATGCAAAATGAAGAAGATGAAATAGGATTGTGCTTAGGTTTCTTTTTTCCTCTCTCCAAGGCGATCACTCTTACGTGTTCGTGCTGCTCTTTTACAGTTCTGATTCAAATTTATCGCCTTCTTTGCTCTGCATTTATTCCCTCCCACATGTAAAAAAATCTTTCAAATTATTCCTGTCTTTTTCTTTCCACCAGCAATGCCAATCATCCTGTCCTGTTAGCATTCCCACAGTCATCTTGGAGCTCATTCTTTGATGACAAGAGTGTATTCATTTCCTATGCCACCATCATCTTTTATCTCTCTCTCCTTCAATTGTGCTGATCATTGAGCTGAGGTGTTGGGAAGTGACATCATAATTCGTCTTTCTTTACCTGGAAGTGTTGCTGCTGAGCCCTGGGATTGCAGTGGCTTTTTCCGAATGCTGTTTGCGTTACCTTCCCTGTGTTGTTGCTCTTGGTCGACCAACTCATGGTCCCAATCTTGATCTTCCTGTGCTTGGAAGTCTTTAAGCCCCTGGCAAGTTCATGAGTGCTGATCTGTTGACTGGGTTATTGTGGATTGTGTGTGGGTTGTCATTAGTATGCCAGATAAAATTACTGCTAATAATCCATTTCAATAGAAGTATATTAATATCCTTCCCCCCGTGTGGTACTTCCGCTGCTGGCACTGCAGGGATTGTTCTCCTCTTCTGCACACCATCAGTACCTATGCCAATCCTGCCTGCTCTGCTTTAAGCTATTTTCTCTATGAAATGATTTATTATATGTGATTCCCTGTTCATTTATCTGAAATAAACCATACTAGGCAAAATCTATTAAAGATTCTCTTAAAAAAGAGACCAACTTTAAATTTTGCTGCCTTTTTTTTTAGCATTCGAGTCTATGGATTGCAATGATCTCCTTCAAAACCCCTTCCAAACATCTCGTGAATTTGTGCAGGCTTGTGCTTGCCTACTGCACTTCCACCTATTTTGAAGAAAGCTGTGCTTATTCTTGCCCAGTCTAGGGTTTTATAACTTGGTGACACAACCCCAGATTGATGACATTTGAGGTTGTCCAATCCCCTGCCTTTGAGCTGAGGTGAAAGTTTCAGATATTTTTTTTATTAGAAATAATAAACAATGCACTAAACCAAGAAGACACTCAAATAATGAGATCTCAAAAGGAATGTAAGAGAGAGGATGAAATGGTTAGAAAATTATTCTGCAAAAGAAGGATGTATAGGGTAAACAAGAGTCCCTTTTTCCAATATAACCATTTTCAGTGGCTTCCCAGATTGCAGCAGATTCTGTACATTGATAAATGGAGGTCTGAGATAGTGGAAAAAAAGGAGCTTGAGTTTGGCTCTCTGTTATCTGCCATTTTGAAGACTGAAACCTCAGTCTGAGATCTGTTTGTTCCTACTCTGAATTTAAAACTCCATAGACTTCAGGTCACTTTTGTTTGTGTAAGTTCTTCTGCAGTGTTCTGTTAGTTAACAGATTTATATTGCAAATACCAGCACCTCTAAATTCCCATTCACCAAAGGAAGTAATACCTTGAATTCCAGACAAAACAAGTTCAGTACAACTGAATTCTCCATCAGTATTACATATAAAAAAATTATGGTCAGAAAGTTATTACATATTAAAAAAAGTATTCTATTGGTTGCAGCATGCAACTATCCTGTGGATCATAAAATCACTGAGGATACTGATTTATAAACAATGGAAAAATATCTCTGCATTCTCTTTCTGTCTTTTTAAATTTTGCTTTAAAAATAATATTTCTTTGCTCAGCTTTTTCTCTAGAAGTAGTGCTACAATAGTTCTTAACCTGTAATCCCTTCTATATTTTAGGGGTAGAGGAACTTTGTGCATTAAGCTTGCATAAAGATTTTACTTCCAGAAATTCTTACAGTAATAAATAAACCAGTAAAAATAATTCTGTGTTTATCTTCATAAACTGAAGAATTTATTTAATGAATTGAAATGCATCAGTTTTAGCTGGGGAATGGTTCAAAGACATTAGGGTAAAAGTCAAAAAAGATTGACTGTTAAGATTTAAATACTTTTTTAAGATCTTAAATTGGCATTTAAAAAAGCCTCTCAATGCCTTGAAAGTTCTCTGTGGCATGATTTTGTACTTGGTAACTACTCTCTTCTGGAAAAGCTTTTGTTTTCTATGTGCTTTCAAAATACCATGAGATGTTTGCCTCATCCCTGGAATCATTCAAGGCCAGGTTGGACGAGACTTTAACCAACCGGGTCTCTTGGAAGATGTCCCTGCTCATTGCAGAGTGGTTGGACTAAATGACCTTTAAAGGTCCCTTCTGTGATTCTGTATATTTACTGGCTTTTAAACTTGTATCTTTCAGTTTTGTAGCTAACCCCACCAATAAGTAGATGTTAATACAGAAACTTGTCTGCCATCCACCTTCTCTTTTGTAGCTTTACAGGAACAAGGCAGCAACTTGGGACTGTCTTTATGGATGCCAGAATATGTGTCTTGGTGAATGAATGTCTTTTAGTCCCTGTTGGTTCATGCTGCTGCCAAGGTGGACTCAGTTTAAGCCCATGTGACTGTGCTGTACCCCTGGTCTATGATCATTGTGCTTCCTTGGCTTGTAGCCTTGGCAGACTGATGGGAGTGTCTTTCTGTGCTCTCTTAAATCTTTGAGGTGAATTTTTTTTATATTATGTTCATCACTACAGTGAATGTGATGCCCTGAAGATTTCAGTGGCCTTCTCTTAGGACAGTCCAACATGGGGCGGACTGCCCTGAAACCATCTATTGTTTCATTGGAGAACTGGTTCTTTTTAAAATCTGCTCACTGGATGTGGTCTGGTACATGTCCCTTCGGGAATTTGTCTGTATTCATTGGTGTTTGTAAAACGCTTTGTAAATAGCAACCAGACATTGCAATAATATCTGAAGATGCTACAAGCACATTGACAGAACAGGAAATATATAACTCTTTGAGTTGCTCTGTCCAAAAGATAAGAAATTATTTTTTGTTCAAGTTCTAATTTAGTTATCTTCAAGGAATGTGTCTTGGCTCGAACTGTCTTCAATTACTTCCTTGTGTCCTAGAAACACACACACTTACATTCATTCCCACTCTAAATTACTGTATTAGCTGCAAACCATATCCTTTTCATGAGAAGTGGTTGCTATCATTTGATAGCATCCAGTGTGAGAATACTCTTTAGCAGCCTTTTAAATGCTAATTTAAGAAATTGAGACATTCCTCTGTTACACACAGTTTGGAGCATGAATTTCTTCTTGCTCAAGTTGATGAAACCAGTGCCATGGAATAAAACAAAGCAGTTTCAAGTGTTCCTTCGGGAGCAGGTGGTACGCTCAAGGTGCCTCTTGCTGTGTGTCGTAATGTTTGAGCCTAAATTTATCTCTGTGGCCCGAGGAAACTGTAACATAATTGGTGATATCTCAAGTGAAGCGAAGTAGGATTTTGCTTGTCCATCTTAAGCTGAAGATGATTATGAAGTTCTGACTGTAAAAACTAAGCTTATGACTAAAATGTATAAATACTAATTTAGAAATTCATATTAAATTACAACTTAATATTTGTATCTTTCTGTCTTTTCAACAGTGAGGAAAGCCACCTTTCTACACTAAACCTACTTGCTTTGTGTTGCAAGGAAAAAGATTTCTTTACAGAGGAAAGTGTTGAAACAAGTAATGACCTCCAAACTAATAAAATACCAAGTCATATTTTACGGGAAATGTTGGTATGGAGCACCTTATGTCAAAGGGCACAGGATGACAGGAATGGGAGTTTTTTAGTAAGATATTTTTTCCCCTTAATTGGGATACTGTGCTTTGTATGAAAATTGAGGCTGTTGGATTAACTCTTAATGGTTCAAATTTTTTGATTGCTTCAGTACTGACCTTCTCCATTCATAGCTTATCTGCACTGTTCCGATTTAAGTGACTAAAGAGACAATTAAGTGGTCTATGTGATAAACCTTAATTAAAGCTGTATTCATAACTGTTCTATGAATTGATTCATAGGACTAGAATAGAGTATTACCTTGAAATCATGTTAACAGATTACATAAGTGACTAGAAAATTAAAGTTAAATCATCAGTAAATATTCTCAGATAATTTTATGAGCTTACTTGTGAAGAAATATAAGCATAACTAAATATGCATTGCTTGATGATGAGGTGAAGTAAGCTGTGATAAGGCCGTGAGTAAAATTCAGAGTGGAATTAACTGGGGCATAAGTGGCCAAGATCAGAAATGTAGAACTGAGTAGCAGGTAGAGTTATATTGTCCTAACAGATAATTTTAACTTGTTTTCCTTAAAGCCACTCCTCACTTGGTTCTTTAAATCTATCTTGGACAAAATTACAGATGGAATGAACTATGGGAGAAACAACACATGAGTTTAACAGGCCTCTGTATGTCTGAACATGCAGAAATCAAAGGCAGTCATTGTGAGAGTGAAGTTATTAGTTTATGGAATTTTTATTAGCATTTTCTGGGATCTGGTGATCTAACTTGGCCAGAATATCAAGTGCAGACAAGGATTCCCATGGATCTGGATGACGTGCTTCAAAAATACTTTTTTTTTTCCCCTGAAGAGTGTCAAAATTAGAATGATTTGGAATTTCTGTATGAAAATGTTCTTCTACTGGAAAGTGTTTTGGTTTGGGGAATGCCATGCATTTGGTTTCATGGTTTGCAGCTCCATGTTTCAGAAAGCTGATTGTTTAAATATAGATCAGTTGCTTTGAAATAAGATCAATTTTCTGTCACTCACTTGTATTTTAATGTATCTGCTATTTAATTACTGTCAATTTAATATTGACAATGCATTTGCTAGAGAGTGAACCAACATATGGAATGACTAAATGATTTAGAACTGTATTAAATACTCACCTTCTGAGACTACAGATACTTAATGCATGAGATGCCTCTACGGGAACTAGCTCTGCTTTAATTTTTTTTCTTCTTTTATTTTTGTTAATGTCTCTTCAGAGCTGTATCACACTACATAAAAAAATATGTAAACTGAGAGTGCAAAATATAGGAATGGACTTGGTTCTGATCCTTTTCTGGGATGGATCAGTAGAAACAAGTTGGGAAAATAAGTCTGGGGTTTAGGGAGAGCAAAAGGGGAAACCAAATGTGATCTCTTGTATCTTTATGTAAGACACAGGCTCTTAAGTGGCCCATTGTGGTCTTTTCTTCTGTTTGTGAAATCATGAAATGAGTCTTGTAAGGAGGGACTGGATAAATCCACTTTATAAATACATTACCAGTTCACTAATATCTTAGCATTACTCAGATTTCTCTTGTTTTTTCTGATCATGGTCTCGGGGGAAAAAAACCACTTCCTTAACAAATTTTTCATTTCACTTTAGAGCTGCTGGAGAAACTTCTTATCTGACTTTTGTGTCCCATATTATCTGATGTCCATCCGTCCTTTGAACACAAATAAAAAAATAGCAGCAGATAATTTATCAAAATGGAAGCCACTGTCATCAGTCTGTAATGAAAACAAGAATTATTATTTGTATATGGCAGACTTTAAGTACCAACAACTTTTTTGTCTGCAGTTGGATCAGGGATTAACAGGAGAATAGACTGTCTGGTTTAAAGTGTTGCAGCAAACTAAATACCCACCCTATAATATCAGGACAAAATAGCAATTATGTAAGAAATCTATTATTCATTGCTTCATTATTTGCTGTCTGACTGCATGCTGTTTGACAGTGGGCTTTTTTCTTTTTTTTCCTTCTTTTTAACTGGACTGCTTTTGCTGGCTTGGCAGTAAATGCTGTTTTCCCTCAGCACAGCCATTAAATCTCTCACCTGCATGTCCTGTGCAGAGCTGCAGCTGAGAGATAAGGTTGGTCTCGCTCAGCAGTAAGCATTGGTATTCCAGCCTCTTCTTTCAAGGGCATTTTGCTGTGATGAGGTGTCTGAAATGACAAGGAAAACACACAGGCATGCTAAATACCCTTGCTAGTCTGAGACAAGTAAGGGTAAATGGAAATGATTTAAAAATACATTTTGAATCTGTTTAACAGAGTTCGTGGATAACTGCAAATCACAATTTTAGACAGGAGCATTACAGACCTATTTCAGCTGGCATCATCCATTAAATAACAACTAGTAATGGAGAGTACTTGTCCTGTCCAGCTTATACTTAAAATCCAAATAAAACACAAAGGCTCTGAGCCCTTTGGAATGTGTGTTCCTACATGTTCGTCATCCAAGGTCACAAAGGTAGATCAGTGAAGAATTGAATCCATTTCTTCAGTGTCTTGTTCCTGTGCCAGCCTCTGAGCACCTCCCTCTTCCCACGGGGACCTGAGAAGGTTCCTGAGGTTCTGGAGTTTCCTGCAGAGCTCAGATCGCTGGCCTGGCATCCTGGGTGTGTGTGAGTCTCTTACAGAATCCATGTATGACCTGGTTTTAATTCTGTTTTCAAGTACTGCAATAGTCAATGTATGTAAGCGCTTCAGCTGTTTTGTAGTCTTCGGTCATTATCACTTTTACAAAATCAAAGATAGGATAAAAATCTATTGATTAGAAATTTGCCTGGGAAATCTGTTTTACACATGCTTATTAACATTTTCACATGTTTATATAGCATGTATCACCAATTCTGTCTTGCTGTGGGAGAAATTGAGGCACAATGGTAACTTTATATGTGGGATTCAGTTCAAGATCAACCCTTAAATTTAAGTGTCAATTTATACATATAAATATTCACTACATGCTTCCGTTGTAGTTGCTGGAAATCTTGTTAGCATTTGGAGGTTGGAGAGCGATTCAGCCTTTCCTAAATGACACAGCAAATGCCTGGTCAGCAAAATCCCACTCCGAGAGGCCACAGAGTGCATTGAACAAGGAGTGTATTGAACAGTTGCCCAAATACTAAGTTCTAATTTAAAACTCTTTTAGAACCTCCTGGGGCCTCTGGCTGGTGGTTCAGAAGAGAAGGGTCTTCCAGAAGTCTTTGATCACATTTATCAAGCCCATGCATGTTGCTTGGATACCCTAAGGCATCTCCCATTGCACTAGCTATCCATGCTGGAAACAATGGAATTAATTCCCAAAACTGTTGCTTACGCTGGCAATGTATATACCAAGATGTGGAGATCTGTGTTTAGTTCTCTTAATTTAAAACTGAAACCTATGCAATTTGTCAGTGATGCTGTGTAGATAGGCTGGAAATAAATTTAGCTTATGCTGCAGGGTTATGATCCTCCTCTGTTATCAGGGATTCATGTGTGTTGTGTATTCTGTAGGTGGCCGTCAGTTCACCAAATAAATCAAGGGCGTCCTGACTTCTGAACTGCAGCAGTTCATTTTATGAGAGGGTTTTGTAGTCTGGAACCATAACAGTTCTGTTTTGTGTATGTGTGGATCTGGCACAGATTTGTAACCATTTTGAGTAGACAGAAGACACACGTATGGATTTCCACCCCCTCATGCCTCCCCACATATACTTGGAAGCGAAGGACTATGAATGATACAGCCACGTTAAAATAATTGAGCAATTCTGACTCAGAATTAAAGCTTCTGTGTAGGTAAATGAGACAGCAAAATGATGTTGACTAAATAACACGGTTGTTTATGCAGCCACCAAAGTTTTCTCGCATCATATGTGGGTCTTTGAGTTGCTCAGTATTATCTTTATTTAAGGGGGAGAAATGCTTCAAAATGTTGATTTGTTTTGTTTTCTTGGACTCTCATATTCTGAGATCTGTAAGCATAACTAACAGAAATTACTACCTACAGAAAAGCAAAGTATCACTTGCAGTACAGGAAAGTTACCTTTCCAAAAATCAAGGCCAGCCAAGGCATTTTCCAAGCTCTGAAGTCTCTGCACACGAGGAACTTATTGATTTTAGGATTATTCTAAATTTAATTAAACTTCTGTTTTCTTGTCTGGACAAAATTCTGCATCTTTAAAAGTCTTCAAATCATAGGAATGATTATTTGTTACAAGAGGGAGTGAATTAGAGCCATTATTTTTGCCACAATTGATGCCAATTTAGATTTTGTAGAAACTTTAGCTTGGAGGCCAAACTCATCTTGGAAAAAATCAGTGGTTTTGTAGCTGTTGAATAGTCCATTGTTCCGTATTTACTGTAAATGCCAGTTAAATTTTCTGTCTAAAGGATATATTCCCAAACAGTTTGATGGCCATTCTGTTTGGGAATTAAAAGTGAGAATATTATTTCCAGGTAACAGTGAATTCATTTAGCATGGAGGTGCTGGCTCATGGCATCAGGTAATGTATTTTATCTCATTTGCTTTCACATCTCCCTTAACTTTGGATCCATCTCTGGACTGTGCCCCTCAAGTGCCAGCTTTTCTCCCTTCAATATGTACACAGACGGTAAACTGCAGCGTAGATAGAGATGAGGAAAACTCCTGCCCTCAGATCCCAGTTCTTGGCCCAGAGTGTCCTGCTCTGCTGTGTTGCTGGTGTGTCCCTCTGGCTAGATTTATCTGGTACTTCCATCCTTTTGGGGGTAATCTACTTTAGCAAGAGCCACTGCTCACTGTCATATGAAAAAAAAGAAAAATCATGCTCATTTATTTTCCTTCTGTGGCTGAGCTAAACCCTACCCAGTCTTCAGCATTTCATTTTCTTTTAAGTCTTTGTGAAACACTTCTTTGAAGGATCTAACTTTGCTCCTGAAGAATGTTTCTCGTTGGCCTTTCTTATCTTCTGCTGCAGACAGAGAAACTGGAAGAATTATCTTTTTTTTTTTCCCCTGGACTTTTTTTGAGGCCTGTCCCTTACGTTACTGAACTCTTATAGGGTTTTAAAAGTATTTATAATTCCATTACAATTATTTTTATTTGTGAATTGTATTTGTAAATTTTGTAGATTATTTGTAAATATGTACATTATATTTCTAAAAATATGTTCCCAGCAACAGGTAGGTGCAAGGTTTAAATACTGTTGACTTGTGTAGCAGGCTGAATAAGATCAATACTGATGCACATCATTAAAAACATTTGAATTAGTCATAATGTGAGTCTGTTTCCAGTATTCCATTCAGATCCCAAAGGGTCATTGGTATGGGGTTGCTTTTTATTTTTCTGGAGTTGTGCAGTTCCTTAATATGGTTTGCACTTGCAAACAGGGCTGCTACAGAAATAATCCCTTTAGTACTAGTAATGATGAGCACAGGCTTCATCCAGTGAGCAAAAAAAGTCATGTTTTTTCCTTAATTTAGCTGCTGGTTTTGGTTGCAACGTGGCTGCTGTTACTGTGTGGTCCAGAGCCAGTGAAGTTTCCCTCAGGCTAAATCAGCCGTAGTTTGCCTGCAAAACGAAGGTCAGGATTTTGCAAAAGTTGTTTTGATGACTTGACAGTTGAGCCTGAAAAGTCTTAAATCTGTGCTTCTGCTTGTATGTATTGAGCTGAGACACAGCCATAAGTACAGCAGAAAAACAACTCCAGGTTGTAGATTAGGGCTGTGTTATCTCAGGCACTGTGCAAATCCAGAACACAGGATTGTCCCTGTCTGGAACAACATGGCTTGTTTTCCTTCTGGCTGGGGAAGCTTTTTGTCTTTTTGAAGGCTGATTCAAGTGTAAGACATGATCATCAAGTGTTAATCATCAGTCTGGTGATGCTATGGGGTTACTTTGGTGCTTGTAAAGGAACAATACCACCTGGAATATTACTCCTGAGTTCTAGAACCTGTCTGATGCCTATACATGGAACTGTGAGAACTTGGTATTTCCATACTCAGCCTAGTTATACAAGTGGGTCTCAACTGCTCCTAAATTCACCACCCCCTGAAATATTCACACACAGTGAGCAGTGCCCATTTAATTCCCTGCACAATTGTTTCTATGCTCAAAACCTGAAAAAAATCTGCCTCTGTTGGTCAGTATTAATTAGTTATAGATATTGCCTACACTTTAGCTTTCAGGTGAAGCTTTTAGGTGTATACATGATCCACAAATCCTCTGGCTTAGCACTTGCCAACAAAGGAACGGCTTTCTTTGCACGTCTTAGTGCAAAAGCTGTGATTAGTACAGTTTGTGACTGGAGAACCTCCTGAATGAGTATCAGTAATATGCTGAAGCGCATGTGTGTCTATATCAATTTCTATTTATTAAATCTCATACTTTAAAATATACATGAAATATGGCTTCATTTTTTTCATGGGAATTTGGTGAACTGAATGTAGCAGGACCATCTAGAGCCAGAGTTAAAAATTTTTTTGAAAGAAATTGAAATGCTTTTTCTTAAAATTTTGTTGAAAAACAAGTCTCCTGAACTGTAGAAATAAGTCAATCAATTTTCAATTGTCCAATAATAATGTTTATTAACATTAGGTGAGGCTATAAGCAGTTGTAGAATGCCCTGAAAAAAATTTGACATAGGACTATATCTTGTTTTCAAATGAGAAGTGAGCAGTAACAAATAGAATATGACATATATTGAAAGATGTAACTTGAAGTACTCAAAAGCTTTGTAGAGTTCTGTTAGGTAATCTTTGTTTTTGAGAAGCAAAACCAACTAGGTTATCTTTCTAAAGAGCTCACTAAAATCCCCTAGTGATCTAGAGTGGGTTTTAAGGGGAAAAATTAGGTTATGCTTTGGAATAAGCAAGAAGAAGCAAAAATGGAAAGTAACTGTGATCTCAATAAGGTTTTCTTACTCATATGGAGTAGAAAAATTGCAATGATTCTCTTCTGAAAGGAGATGAATAATAGAAGTGCAGGAATAATCATGAAGTGGAACAGGTCAGTTTGTGCATCAGGTACTGTTTTCATAAGAAGATGAGGGCTATTGAAATTGATAGATGACAGTTTTAAAAGTGAAAAAACGAAATAAATTATTATGGAACTATCCAGTGTAGCTCTATGTTGTAAGATCTTTTTTCCATCACTGCTATGAAACTGCACTCGGGCCAGACATTGCTTTCAGTTTGGGTGCCTTTATAGACCTTAGTGACCAGCAGTGTTTAATTCTTGATCTTTTCCTTTTTCAGACGTTTGTTATGTTTTTGTCCTTCTGGTCCATTACTGCTAAAACTTTCAGTAGGCTCAGATGCATATGACTCATCTTCCAGCTCTTTGATAACCACTTAGTAACTTCTCAGTTTTCTGATGCCATGATTTTTCCATTGCTGTCTGTGTAGATCTTCAATCAGGCATCTTTATGGCTTTTTTGTCTGTTGTCGCTTATATCTTTTATTTGAATATATTAATAAAAATTCCTCTAAACATGCACAAAAATGTTAACTTCAATTCTTTCTCAAAAGTGGTTCCTATGGTTTATGAAAAATCTTGACAGTGATTAAGTGAAAAGGTTACAAAGCAATTGATAACAACAAACAATATTGATTCATTTACTGCCTTGTGCTGCCCTATCCATTTCTGTTGGTCAATATAGTCTGGGTTTGTAAAATCTTTAGTGCTGGGATATGTTTCTGTCCTGGTTCTGGATCTTAGTTTGTTATTACTGCTGAGTAGATTACTATAAATGTAAGTTTAAAAGTGGGGAAATGATTTAATAGAGCTTAGAAAATAATGTTCTGGTAAGAGATTTTGGTTTTTCTGTATCATCATCTTGACCTCACTGCCTGCTCGCCGGAGTAGAGGATGTGTAACTGGTGGGAGGTTGGTCTGTCACTGACTAGTCTGGAATTCCCTGCACTTAAAAAACATTTACAGTGCTGGCAAAAGAGTAAGGCAAGAAGCTGGGTTGGCTGGAGGCTCGGCTGGAGGCTCATCTGGAGCTGCTTCTGCTTTTAGGTGTCTGAATGCACAGTTTTGGTGCATACAGCTTCACAGATTTTCTTCATTTTGAATTTCACCAAGGGTATAGTAGTTTGGAACCTGAACTGACCATGGTTCAACTGTGTCTGAGGGAGTTTTAGACAATGTGGTTTAAATATCAGTAGCAAACTATGTGCAGCATCACAGAATGGGGTGCAAGCTGCAAAATCAGAGTCACAGAATGGTTTGGTTGGAAGGAACCTTAAAGACCATCTAGTTCCAACCACCTACCATGGGCAGGGACACCTTCCACTATCCCAGGTTGCTCCAAGCCCTGTCCAACCTGGCCTTGAACACTTCCAGGGATGGGGCATCTACAGATTCTCTGGGCAACCTGTGCCAGTGTCTAACTTCAAATAATTTCTTTCTAACATTAAGCAGAGCAGTCTCTTACACTGAGCTACCAGCTGCTCCTACGTTTATATCAATAGTTACCTATTTCAATTCTGCCTATTAATCTGACAACCATAAATGTCATTTTTGGGCTTACAACAATTACAACTCATTTCTGGATCACAAGAACAAAATGTTAGAGGAGAAATAATGGTGCCGATGTGGGATAAAGATCACTTTAGAAGTCTCAAATTTCTAGATACTTCTGTCATTAAAAAGAAATTGCAAACTGTCATTGCAAAAGAGTAAACAGACCACTGAGTCAGCAGGTGTAAAGCCATCTTCACTTTACTTGTATCTGTTTCTTTTGATTGAATACTGTTCCATTTGTGAAGGGTTAACCCTAAGGATGGATGGTATAAAGGTTGCCTAGTGCAGAGCCCAAATTTCAAGGAAATTTTCATGTTCTGTTCTTTGAAGGGGTATTGACTTCCAAATCACACACCGACATGCCTCTGATCTTCCTGGGGATGAGTCACAGTGCAACGTGTGTGTCGAAGCACTGGGATCAAATTTGCAGTGTGTTGATCACTTCTGATGATAGGACTAGATGTTCTCTAATCCCGTGTGTGGGGTTATGGAGCGTGCCTTATTAAAAAAAGAGGACTTAAAGCTACTAAAAGCAGAATGCTGAGGGTTTTGTTGGTTTGCGAGTTTTTTTCATCAGTGCTCTGCTGTAGATTTTAAAGTACAATAAAGTAGCGAATGCTACCTTGAGCTTAGTGGCTTTAAATGCTGGGTTAATTTACACTCAGAGCAGAGCTTTCAGTGTCAGGCGATCTTTTTTTTTTTTTGCCAGCATAAGCACTCAGCTGAAACAACAGCTATGACTCAGTTGACAGTGAACGCTGCTTGAATTGATTTAGTCCGAGTTCAGATTTAGCACATAATCATGTTCAATTTGATCCACCGTGCTGCCTAGAGATAAAAGGGTTGAAAAAATAGATTTAGCTTATGTCAGTCTTTGTGGTGATGTCATTGCCATGAGAGATGGAATAGCGCTGTTACTATGCTGTGCCTGCTCAGTTGGTGGGTGTACGGGGGAAAGGCAAGGAGCAACTCAGTTAAGTGCAAAGAGCTCGTGCTGGAAGCTTGCAGTCATTGAGGCAGAATTTTGGACTGTCCAATTGCAATACTGAGCTGGAGATTTTTGTTGCTTTTTTTAAATTTTATTTTTTTCTTCCATTCATTTGTTACTCTGAGCTTGCCTAACTCTGTGTTCAAAAGCGGGGGATGCCAGCCCGTAGCATGGACTGTGATGTTTCCACTCTGGTTGCCTGTGGGGTTGATGTGGAGATTTTTGCCAACCAGGAGGTTAAGGTATGAGCCTACAGTTCTTTTGTTACAGATGCTTCTTAGAAAAGCCTTTGGGAGCAATAGGCATTTGTATGTAGCAATTCAGAGTAGGGAGGCAGATGAGATTCTGCTGCAGTAGTAGAAGATGCGCAGTTTGAAAAAAAAATCTGTTAATTAGGGGAGAGAAATTTGGGAGAGGAATTGTGCCTACTTTTTACTGTGTTTTGACAAGCTGAAAGAATAGGCTGGTGTTTACTCTTTAATGATACAAGAAATGGGTTATATAACTGACATCTGTGCAAATGCATGTTTCATATTCATAAAAAAATCTTTCATTGTTAATTTTGCCAAGTTATTTTTAGTCCAGTTTCACTTTTTAGATCAGCATTGCCCATAAATGTTATTTATCAATGTTGATAATTCTTCAGATATTTCTACTCAGTTCAACATTAGCTGTTTCTTTCCTTAAGATTCAAATCATGTGTGCAAGTATAAATTTTTTGCAAAGGGTTAAAAGTTGTAGCAAGTATTTTGGTGAATATGCAATGTAACAGGACACAAAAGTTGTGCATCTTGCATATCATATGATTACCTGAAAAACAATGCTTAAATCAAAGGCTTGATATGCTGGGCTCATAGTCTCTTAATTAGACAACTGCTGTAGAAAAGTCATTGTGTGTAATTGCTTACTGTTGCAATCAATTATCTTTTTCATTTTTGCTCATGTTAATGCAAGAAAATCACTGCAAATTAAGTTTTAAAGAGGAATTTTAAGTATGCTTTTCACAGATCATCTGAAAGAGCTCACAGTCCTAATACAGTGTTATTCAGCAGTTTCTTTAAAGGACAAAGATACAGAGAAAATTAGTTTCTAAACTGATTGCTCTTAGTATTGAAAGAATGGAACAGGGTAAAAAGGATTTACAAATTGGAGGTCAAACTTTGAACCTCTGTTCTGTTTGATTCTGAGTCAAACATTGGAACCAGTGGAAATATCTGGAAATAAAACTACTTTGATTTGCAAGAGGTTATGATGATTTTTATTTCCTTGTTAGTCTGTGACCAGGTGTGATAATATATAGTTTGTACAGATGCTTTTGTGTTGGCAGCAAGAGATTCTTCTTAATTTAAGAAGCTTTTTCCAAACAGTTTCATACTGGATTTAGAGATGAAATAGTGAGTAATTCAGAGGAATGGTTCAGGTCTGGGACATGTTTCATGTATGATTTCAAAGTAGTAATGTTCATCTGCTTATTTGGTTTTTTTCTTCTTTTTTTTTTATTTTACTTAAGTACATATTTTTTAACATGTAGGATTTACACCTGCATTGATACAAACTTTTATCTGCAGCAACTGTCTTTTAGTGTTGGTGCATGTTCAGTGTAAGACTATGCAAGAAATTAAAGTTGCAGTGAGCTTCTTGTATCCTTATTCATATTTCAGTAGCAATGAAAAAACAGAATTTCAGCTTCCATAAATCAGCAGAAGGTGTTCAATTGACTTGGGCAAGACTTGGATTAGCCTTATTTAAGCTGCAGCATCTGGAAAGTGTGGTCCAGGAACATGAGATAAAAGAGAACAAAAGGGTTACAGAGACATTGCAGGAATGGCAATCCCTTGCATGTTGCTTAGACTTCCTGTACCTTGTTTGCATTGGTTAAAACTGCCCTTTTTTTGTGGCTTTTTTTTTTTTTTTTTTTTTTTTTTTTTTTTTTTGTATGTCTGGATTGAAATGTTGATTGCAAAGACTTTGGGTATATTTACAGTAGAGACTGCACTGCAGACTGCACTGCAGCTTAGAAATGCTAAGTCTCCTTCGAAGTTGCCTGGCTTAGATGCTGCCAGCAGTGTGTCCTGTGTGACCCAGAGCTCACTGCAGGCTCATTTCCACCCAGTTGTCACCAAACTGCTGCCCAAGCCTGTCCAGCTCTGTGCTCCTGGGCTCTCCACAGAGCAGCTGGCAGTGTGGGCATCCTCTTTGTGAAAGTTTCAGTGCTACTGATAGTTTAAAAGTGGGGAGACCTATTGCTCTTTGATCATTCCCAGGAGAACTGCAGGAGAAAAAAGAGGATTTTTTTTTTTTTTCTGTCTGCAAAAGGGATTCACTTCAAGGCTGTTTTTTTTGTTGTGACAGTATGGTCACAGTCAGCATCAAAATGTTTATGTTGACTTTGATAGGATGGGGAACATCAAGCTTTAGGTTTAAAAAGGAAATAGGCTGTTTTTGAGAAGCAATCGGGGTGAAAGTTGAAGTTAAAAGAGCAAAAGAAAGCATAGAAATCCTGCCTTCTCCCGTGCCCTGTTCTCCCATGAGTACCCCTCTGTGCAGCCCTTCTGCAGGTCAGCTGGAAGGCACAAGTGGCATTGACAGCTCAAGTCTAGGCTATTGTCCCTTCAAATTTCTTCTCCGATAAAGCTTTTCATGTAGGGGGAGGTTTTTTTGGAGGGACCCTTCTGACTGTGTGAAGGGAATGTTCCTTCAGTGGTAGAACAGATATTAAAGATTTTACGATACGTGTGGTGCTTGGTGAGATTTGCTAAAATGAGCTATTAGTCCTGCAGAGGTATCTCCTCTGATGTCAGCAACGATTGTGTTTAGGGCTTAGGATATGCTTACAGCTTATCTCAGTTTATTTCAAACTTAGGTTTAGAACTGACATGAGGCTTGGGAGAAGGATGCTGGCTACAGGGAGCCATGGCTCTCCCATGAGGTTTGGGAGAAGGATGCTGGCTGCAGGGAGCCATGGTTCTCCCATGAGGTTTGGGAGACGGATGCTGGCTGCAGGGAGCCATGGCAAAAGTGTGTCGTTTGGCCACTGCTGGAGGCTGGAGGAGGGTGCCAGGCCTGCAGTGGCAGAGCTCAGTGTGTTCCAGCTCTGGAGCAGCAGCTCTTGCTGCAGGTGGCACTGGGGACTTCTCAAGAGCATTGGCCCTTCAGTGCTGGGCAGTTCTTACACAGAGCTGACACTGGGCACAAGGCTTGGAGCGCTCCAGTTTATTGCTGCTTTTCCGCCCACAGAGGTAACCTTATTGTAGGCACTGTGCTTTTTAGCGTCTGGCAGTCAGGCTCAGAAGCACTCTTTTTTTTTCCATTTGGCCTCTGGAACAGGGGAGCAATTGCTTAGTACTGAAGGCAAAGCTTTGTAGTTGCAGCATTTGGAGCATCTCATCCTTTCAACGAACAGAGGCTTGTGTGGCTGCCCTGGATACGGCAGCTGGCTCACAGCACTGACACTGTTGGTTTGCCATGCGTGAACCCATCCAACAAGCCCCTCAATTTTGATCAGCTGCTGCTTTGAATTGTCTTTTCTAATCCAAAAATTGGGTCAGGCTAATCAACATGTTACTGACTGTACAGGGTCTGTAGAGGAGGAACTACTGAGGTTGAAAAGGCAACCACAGAAACCACAAAGTGCAGTTCTGCTTTGAAGTTCACCTGGATAATTAAAATTCTTCTTTTGGTGCCTCTAGATGATAATTTTACGTAATGATCTTTGTTACATAAGCAATTAGTTAATGAATACCTTGTTTATTTCTAATAGAGAATCCCAGACATCACTGAAATAGTGGCAGAGAATTTAAACTCATACTAAACTCTAAGCAACATGCTCTTATATGATTAATTCTACATGTTCTCTCTTCAGTTATGTTCATATGCACCATTCTTCTCGGATGCAAGGTAGGATTGGGACAACTTGGCACTACTGAACAGAGAAGAAATACCAATGATCCAACCAGATCACATTTGTATCTGAAGACAGTAAAGTAATGTGGATGGGACCATTATCTTAATGCAGCAAAAAAACAACGTGGACATGAGCCAGGCAGCAAAGGGAAATAGTAGAAATAGTTTCACTGTTTTGGCTGTATTGCTTTGGAGGATTAATCCCATTGGTGCAGGATCTCTGTCAATCTGTAAACTCATTACTCGGTTCCAATGCTCCATTGAGTGTCCTGCTAATAGGAGTTGTTTGGGATGGATGGGTTGGAGGTCAGTCACTGCCCTGCAGTTGCCTTTAGAGGTTTAGCAGACTTAACTTCTGAGGTCCAGAAGGCAAAAGCACACTAGATGCCTGTGGGTTTTGCTCTCCACTTCAATTCTCCACTTGTTTAAGTGGCTTATTCACAAAGATGTTCTGAGATTTAAGTGCTCTAAGATTAGAGTCAAGTGAAGAAAGCTGGAGAAAAAGGGAGGAGTGTAGCTGTCCCTCTGGATACTGTCAGCTGTCCAGTGGCAGAAAGCATGACTTGCTGGGAGAGTTTCTGGGTTTCTTTGTTTAAATTCTTCTCTTTAGCCACATGAGCTTGATCTGTGGGAAGAGACTTGCACAGTCATAAGATTCCACAGACAGGCTATAAGGAGGGAACCAAACAACAGCATGACAAGCAAAAATACCCTGATGGCTAGAAAGGCCTTCTTTATAACTTCTGTTGGCATTTGCTGTAGTTAGTAGTTATTTTTATTTGCAAATAAGGCTGTGTCTGTGAAATCTGCAGGATCCAGTAGTTCTGCTGGAGAAATAGACATACATGTCTTTTGATCTCTGCTTACTGTCTATCCTCATCTAGAGTAAGTAATAAAGAGGAGTCTTCCAGATGCCATAGTGCTGTTTCCAGCACACTGACCCTGCTGTGGGCTTCAGTGTCAGCACTGAGAGTCTCTGAGCCAGCAAAGCTGGGACTGACTGAGGTACTGCTGATAAGCTGTGTTACAGACATAGTTTGGGCTTTGCCTTTGTCCTGGGTCAAGGCAACTAAACTCTTCAAGAGCCTTACAAAATAAGTGATACAGTGGTAAGACGTCTAAGGGTCATGATACGCCCTTGAGGCTTACCCTCAGTTATTTGTGTTTGCTTTTCCCTTGACTCAGAAGGGAATGCTGCTGCTTCTCCAGAGGTCAGTGGCAGATGCAGGTGCTTACACACCTGTGAATATGGACAAGCTCTCTGTTTCTCCTTCTTGAGCCTTTTAATGCTAACAGTGAACAGCAGAACAAGTCAGAGGGTTTTGTATTCTCTCTGATCCTCCTTTATGTTGAAAGTCACAGGAAGATACTTCCCTTTCATAAGGATAATTAGACAATGAGCAATTTGTCAAAGGAAAATAAATAACAGCTAGAATGCATTGGTAGAAGGTGCAGCATTAATCCAAGACAGGTAATAAGGTAAGATGGACCTTGTAATTGTGCTGATAAATGGCCCAGCCTATGTGAGGAGCAATGAAGAGGTGATGGTTTTCTTCAGGAGATCTGAAGAATTAATCAGTACCGCTCTAGATTGAGGTACTTGTAATACAGATACAAGTGTGATACTGATTTGTCATTAAATAATTTGGTTAGAATTCCCAGAAGAATCTGAAGAGGTGAAGTACCCAAATTCTTTGTTTTTCTAAAAAAAAAAAAAAAGCCAACAAATAAACAAAAAAAACAACATCAAAAAATGCCCCCTAGGACATGTCTTTTCTGGGTATATAGTGATCTAGTCTCATTCTCCTCTAAAGGTTCTATGTATGTGCACTCTTTTGTCTCAGATTTTACTGATGCTGTTTGCTGCTGCTTGGCATGACTAAGCTTTGGTGCTGAGTGAAGTTGCAGGTTTTGAGTCAGAGGTCTACACCAACCTTGTATGTATCTTTCATGGTTTCTTTTTGCTCACAGGCTAATGTATATGTTTTATAGTTTGACAGCTCTTCCTTTAATATTTTCTAGGGATGATTCTACCAAAGGCCTTAAATAATCTGCTCAGTTCTCATCGTTCATGTGCTGAACAGCCTGTTTGCTTTGGAAGGTGTTATCTAATCATATGCTGGAGTGCAAACAACCGTGACAGTGTGG
This sequence comes from Acropternis orthonyx, assembly GCA_035583155.1. Taxonomy (NCBI): domain Eukaryota; kingdom Metazoa; phylum Chordata; class Aves; order Passeriformes; family Rhinocryptidae; genus Acropternis; species Acropternis orthonyx. Next base: position 111,045,500 of record JAWWEU010000111.1, read on the forward strand.
TCTTGAGCAGAGAATTCTTCCTTGGCAAAGAGGTGCTGAAGAAGAAGAGTACCACAGTTTATCCAACACTTGGCTAACACACAGGCTGCCAGGGTCCAGAAACTGGCCAAGCAAAGTCTCTGGTCAGTGCTCAGTTGCTGGAAGACTGTGTGTTTTCCGTCCCTGTATTTATAGTGGTACCAGCGTTGTGCGCAAGAGCTTGTTGTGAAAATTTCCCCATTAACGTAACTAAGTGTCAATAAGCACCTTCTCCTTGTAAATGCCAACAGAATTAAAATTTCCCCCATGGGAGACTTCTGAGACTGTACTGTCCAACCCTCCTTGAAGTAACTCTGTTTACTGACTTCTAGTGTTGAGTTTTGACTCTTGTGTTTGCTGTAGGACAGACAGATGAGCCTCAGTTGCTGCCAGTGCAAGGCATGACAGCTTAGCTGCTCTCTGCACTAATTGCAGCAATAGTACTGCACATTTAATTTTTTTCTGGCCAAATAGTAAACGTCTTCCCTTTTTTTGCCTCATTGCCATGGCTTCTAAAATGCACATGCAGCCATTGAGTTTGGCTCCAGTCTGTTTTCCATCCAGAATTCAGGCTAATTTCTGTTTTGTTTTGTTGTCAGTTTCTGAAAGCACAGACCACCTTTTCACAACATCAGTGTTCTTGAGATACCTTTAACTGTCTCCATGTGGAATTTCTGCTGTTGCTGATTCAAGGAGAAGCCTTTGGTTGTAACAGCTCTGATGGAGTAAACAGCCCCACTGTCCTTGTGGAATGGGAAACCAGCTGGATGGGCTGGGTGCTGCAGCAGCATCTCTAATGGCAGTGTGTCTGTTCTGTATACCTGGAGCTGCTGAAAAACCTCAAAGTGATGTTATAGATAAAAAGTTCCAAGTATTCTCATTTGCAGATGCAGAATTAAGGAACAAGGAAGTCAGTTTTCTAATTAGGAAACTGGATTGGAATGCATCAGAGCTGCTGTAATTAATAATCCTTGGTTTTAGTAATCGGTTTCTGTCGATGTTCAGTCTCAAATGTTGTTTGAGCTCTAGACATTTTCCAGAGAGCAGGGAGCTTTACTTACCCACTAGCTGCTTGTGACTGGGTTATTTTTTTAAGTAGCCCAAACTTGCTACCTTTCAGAATCTTCTTTAAATTCTGGCAGCATCTGGATGGAGAGACTGACTTTATCCTGCAGGAGCGGCTTCATGTTCAGCAGGAGCAATGTACTGCAGCATGGAAGAGCCTCCAGTTTTGCAGCACCAGATACTCCCATCTGTTGAAATAATAACCACTGAGCTGAGGAACCCAATGAACCTGTTGTTCTCAGAGCAATAGCAACAGGCAGCTGTACAGGGGAATTTCTGCAGCTTAATATGTCACTCGCAGAAGAATCTCTCTGCTTCATCTCCCGTAGTGAGTAATACACTGGCCATAAAAAGGTGGAGGCCTTCAGAGAGCTGAATCATGCAGCATGACTGCTGCTGTGTTATACCCATGATTTGGCCAGAGAAGACGTAACCTTGCAGAAATCTCACTTGTCCTTTTATTCACGTCAGCCAGACACGCTGGTGTGAGGCAGATGAACAAGTTATGGTAAAAAAACATCCTACTCCTCTCAATAAAAGAAATTCCATTTAGGGAGGAGATAAGAAGATAATTGTTTTATTTGCTGTACAAATCTTACTCAAACTTTACCAACCTCAAGTTTCATCATCCTTTGCATCATCATCCTCTTGCCTCATGACAAGGTTCATTCAGTTTTGGCTACTTTTCCAAGTTTCTTAGAGAAAACCAATGACTAAACCACTAAGAATAAAAACCTATTAATTGTCTAAATAATTAGATTTATAGTGGGAAATTTGTTTAAACCACCACTTTTGTGTGGCTGTTGGTTTGGTGTGGGTCCTTGTTAATTGTGTTGGAGGTCATGTAGTGTGTGTTGTGTTTTGTTTGGGGGATTATTATTTTATTTGCAAGTGCTGATAGAAAAAACAAAAACCAAAACCCACCCACCATCAGAAAGATGAACAAAGAGGAACATCTATTTAAGAGAAGCAAACACTTTAATGGGCAGGTCAGAGGTGGAAGTCCTCCAGCCAGAGGGAGGAGGAAAACGGTTTTTTAAGCAAAATGTGGCTGAAAGGACGAAGGGGAGCACAGGGATTTGGAGGAGGGAAGTCAGTGTGGAAGACCAAGAGTGGAGGAAACCCTTATGAAGGCTGAGGGAGGGAAGGCAGGACTTCTGACAGAGTGACAGTGGCAGGGAAGGCAGGATGGGGGGAGAGTTGATGAAAACAAGAATAATCAATGGAAGACGACTTTGACTTCTCATGCCGTAGGGGAATTATTTAAGGGCAGAAGGTGACACAAGATACTATTGATAGTCTGAAAAAGGAGGACTTTGTGACAAAGCTTTCACCAAGCAGGTTTTAGCATCATTGAAACCTTAGTTAAATTAATCTTGACAGCACTCTACTTTCCTGAAAGCGTCTTCCACCTCCAGGTAACAAATCCCTTTGTGAACTGTTACTCTGGGCTGCTGCCGCTCTCCTTTCAACTCCTTCCTCAGAATTCTTTGCTGTTAAATGTCTCACAAGGAATTAAATGATTGAACATGGCTAGACTAAGCTACATATGCATGCATTGGACAGAAGATATTTTGAAAACCCTACCAAAAAATAAAATCAAGTCTATTCTTTTTTATATATCTAATTCCTACCTTCTCTTTCTTTCTGCTTCATCCTCCTGGAATGCCAGAAGGAACTGTGTGCTTTGCCTTGTTTTTGTTCAGTGTGGTAGATGATACTAGAAATAATTAATTTTTAAACTGTTGAAAGTATCCAAACAGTAAGTGATAGAGTAAGATGTGATATATCAAATAGTGAGAATGTTCTGCATGCATTTTTTGGCAAATGGAGGTAGGTAATTTTATTTGATTTTCTGTTTTTGATTCTAGCAATTAAGAAATTAATAATGGCAAGGATTGCTGGTGAAAATTATTTTGAAGTAAGCTTTTGAATTAAAGTCTGAGATCAGATGAGCAAGGAAAACTATTTTTTTTGAAAAGTCATTTTGAGCAACCTTATCATGCTGGTAAATAGTGTCTCCTAAGAAGATTATCTGAGAGACCAAGAGGTACATGAGAATTAGCAGCTAAGGAGGCACTTTCAAATGCATAATGGAGATTATCTATCCTGATGGAAAGGACATGTGGGACGTACATTAAGAGACTGTTAGGGCTAGGTCAGATACTCCTTTTGCTTTACAGCACTTTAAGGATATATATATAAATATAAAAATCAAGTGCGTGAAATCCCAAAATAAATTTCAATTAGTAGAGGTTTTAAATATGAACAAGGAAAGTCTCATGATGTATAAAAATTTAAGTGGAAAAACAATGTGCAAATCTATTATCAGCAAGATACATAATGTGAGGGGTTATGGTGTGACTGATTTCATGTGTGTTTTATACAGTGCTTGACAGATAATCAGCTAAATTAATAAAAATAACCCCAACCCTAGTAGTGGCCAGAGCAGAGAAAAACTGCTAAAAATACAGAGGTAGGACAGTTATTTAAATGTGCAGAACCTACTAAAGTCTACCTAAGAATGCTTTAGGATGTAGTTGAAATAATTTTTTACTCTTTGAAATTATCTTTGAGAATTCATAGGTTACAAAGAGACTGCCGAGGATGGGAGATGGAAAGAAAGAAATAGCATTTGTGTTTAAAAGGATGGCGAGGAAAAAGGCCTGGATAATTACAGGTATTTTTATCTGACTTGAATTTTGGAAATAAGTTTGTAAGTACTTTGGAAGTAATTAGGCCTGGGTTGTATAGACCAAATCATGTGACACCAATATGCCTTCCTTGTTTGACAGGGCAACAGCATAAGTGGGATAAAAGAGATGTGCAATGTAGGTATTTTGACTGAAGCTTTCACAGCGTTCAAGTCATTTCCATAAGTAATCTATGCTAAATATATTTTCCTTAAGGTGGGTGCATAGTTGTTTACAGAATGTCTAAACCAGAACTGGTTCATTCTCAAATGGTGAAGACATTTAGGTAGATAAACTCATGTGTTTCTTCCTGGAACCAAGTTGAGATTAATGACAGTAGTCAAGAGAGAAGAACCTTAAAAAATGTGTGGATGACACTGTTCTGGTGGGGCAAGGTCAAAATTCTGAGCAACCTTTAAATAAGGAACAGAATGAAATTTAGTGCAAAGGAGAACACCTGAAAAGAAACGGCTTAAGAATTGTGTGATGCAAATCTCTTCCATTCTAGTGAATTGCAGTGGGTAATAGTCAGCAGTATCCTACTTCTGTAATCAAAACAAACGTAGAGTCATCAAATGGTTTGGATTCAACGTGACCTTCAAATATCATCTCATTCCAGTCCCCTGCCATGGGCAGGGGCACCTTCCAAGTCTTGTGTTGAGGACTCCAGAACTGGATGTGGGACTCCAGGTGGGGTCTCAGTAGAGTGAAGTAGAGGGGGAGCATCACCTCCCTCGACCTGCTGGCCGCTGTTCCTTTTATACAGCCAAGGATACAATTCACTGTATGCAGTTTCTGGGTGCACAGAAGACAGTGTTATCACTTATTCTCTCTCATTGGTATGTTGATGCTGGGCTACCACAGCTGGTTTTCAGTGTGCTCTAAGGAAAGGCAGATGACTGGAGGGGACGTGGCAAACCTGCAAGAACATTAAAAGCTTGGCAAAGAGGCCAGGCTGGCAGCATTTACACTCTTCTGTCACAGCCAGTTATTGGTGTGAGGGGTTAATCCACTTTTTGAAGTTGTTACAGAGCCTGGATTTGTGGAATAAAAATCTAGTCCCTCTTGGTGCTTGGATTGTGGTTTGTAAGAGACAGATACTTTCTGTTGTCAAGCTGACCAAGAACTGTGAACATTGTTGTGGTGTTCTTGAGCACATTGCTTCTGTTGAGTGGCCGTTCAGTAGTTTGGGTTCTGTGCTAAGGTGGCCACTGGGCAGTTTTAAGTCAGTTTAAATAAGTTTGCTATTGCACATGCACTGTTTGTCTCTGCTGACTGGTCAGACTTTTCAGATGCACTTTTTTTTTTTTCCTAAAAATGAGATTTCACTTTGTGATCTTGTTTCCAGAGCCTAAGAAGAAAACCACTGAAGTGTGAAATGTAGTACCTTTATCTTTAGAAACAGCTGATTATATTAGAGAACTGAAGGCTGTGTGACCAGCCAGCTTTCTGCAGGCAACTGCTAGTCCTTGAACCAGAATCTGAGAGTTGCTGAATGAAAAAAATTCTTATTAATCAAGACAGCTGGGAGTAAAGCCAAATGCTGAGCCACAGCAGTAATGAGTGTGCTGCTTATGTTAGACTGAAGTAAATAATTGGTGTACTTAAAATTTTAGAGGTTTGGGAAGTTGGTGCATTTTTGCCTGGTTTTTTTTTTTTTTTTTTTTTTTTTTTTTAATACATTGGTA
>JAWWEU010000111.1:111051063-111240743 GCA_035583155.1 Acropternis orthonyx
TTGGTGCATTTTTGCCTGGTTTTTTTTTTTTTTTTTTTTTTTTTTCTTAATACATGGATAAACAGGAAGGATGTTTAGGTATCTCTTTCGTGCTTTTGTAGCAGATATCTAGACTGAAACTGTTGAAAAAGTGTAGTGATGTAAGCCATGTGCCCACAATCTTGACTCCCAAAGTAGTGATATTTTTTGGGGTAGGGAAAAGCGCTTGGCATACTGTAGCAGTCACGAAACAGGACATTACATTCTGCATCCTAGAAACCAGTACACAGTATTTTTTTCATGTCATTGACTGCATGTTGGCTAACATTTCTGCTTAAGCTTTAATTATATTATGTAGATTTATAGTTTCTATATTTTATAGTGAAACAGAAGCAGAGTGAAGGACAGTAACATAAAGAAAAGTCTTGGATAATGAGAATCTACTTTGGAAGTAAGCAATTGGTATAAGAATGGTAAAACTGTGCTTAATGGGAGTATACACTTGTGTGTAAAATGAAGTGTGTGGCTGATAATGGCTGTAGATTGGTACCTATTAAACTACTCTATTTTAGAACCAGAAAATCATAGAGTAACAGAATGGTTTGGGTTGGAAGGGACCTTAAAGACCATCTAGTTCTAACCTCCTCTGCCATGGGCAGGGACACCTTCCACTATCCCAGATTGCTCCAAGCCATGCCCAACCTGACCTTGAACACTTCCAGGGATGGGGCATCCACAGCTTCTCTGGGCAACCTGTGCCAGGGCCTCACCACCCTCACAGTAAAGAATTTTTTCCTTATGTCCAATCTAATCCTGTCCTCTTTCAATTGAGCCCCCTTACCTACAGGGTACCCTTGTTGATTTATTCCCTTCTAAAAGTTTTAAGTAAAATTTGAGGTTTATGTGTAGGAAGTCCAGCTCTATTGTGGTTTTGCCCTTTGTTAAATAATGGTATCCCATACTGATTAAGTACACAGATTTCAATTGAAATTGAAAAGTGTAAATTGTATTCTTAAGGCTCCACCTGATGCTGCTTCTGCTGTGCAGTGATGTGCAGGTACAGTCCACGCATCAGGCTGAGTGGTCTGGGAGACCCTCTGACATTTGAAGATGAAACCACAATGGTGGGCAGGTTTCTTCTCATTTTTTTGACTGACTAGTTCCCCCAAAATTTGCAGTCCCACTTCTCCTGTCATTTAGAATCTATTTGCACCAAACTTCAGTGCTTTGAAAACTCCATTGACCTCAAAGCCAGGCTCTTTGAGTCTACACTGTGTCAGGGGAGGTTTAGGTTGGATATCTTGCCCCAGAGGGTGGTTAGGCACTGAACAAGCTCCCCAAGGAAGTGGTCACAGCACCAAGGCTGAGAGAGCTCAAGAAGTGTTTGGAGAATACTTTCAGGCATGTGGTGTTACTCTTGGGATGTCCTGTGCAGGGCCAGGAGTTGGACTTCGAAGATCCTTGTAGATCCCTTCCAATTCTGGATGTTCTCTGAGTGTATACATCTGTCTCCAACATTACAGACTGGCACAAGGGCATTCACAAGACACTTTCTGTGACACACAGGCAGTGTGAAACAGTGCCACAGGGCAAGAAACTCTGTGGGGTACTAATAATTTTTATATGTCCTACTTACTTTAAAAAAACTTGTTCATAAAAAAGAAGAAAATCTCCATTTGTTACCACTCTGCTTGCCAGTCACAGGGCTTGTTGCTTCTTATGGATTGCTCTGGATCTGTGGAGAGCAGCTTCAGTTTCATAATGCCAGTCCAGTATCTTTTTAATATCATGCTGTTACTGATATATTTTTCACATCAGGAAATGAACATGATTTTGATGAACAGCAATGCTAGTTTTAGCTCCTAAGATAGGATTAGTCTACTTTCCAATTCTTGTTTCTAAACAAAATCTGTGCCAACTGGAAATTATCCAGCTGGTTGGAAAATGACATGGGAGCAGTTCAGTCAGCAATATTTGCTTTTTCACCCTGGGGTTTCTTCCATCTGCCTAATAAAACAATTATATCACTGTAAGACTGAAATTCCCTTGTCTATGTCCTGTCTGGAAGTGGATGGTACGAGTGGCTGTTGAGGTAGGTGAAAACCATTGCCTCTTTTTCTGTCCTTCTGTACCCGATACAGAGCCTGGGTCTGTCATCTCAGCAACCCCTTTTTGGGTGCTGGGAAGCTGCTTACCAAGTCCAGGCAAACCTTCTCTCCTGGCTACACATTTAGGTGTGCTAAATCCTTGGTTTCATTAGGACTATAGCACTGTAAAGTTCTAGAGGCCAATTAAGCATTGTGGTGTATATTGGAAATGAAAATACACTGTTGAAATCTTTTTCACTAGGCAGGTAAACCACTGTATGGCATTTATTAGGTAATTCACCATCTCTGCAGCTTGAGATTCTGGTGTCTAAGATTGTGGTCTCTGATGGGGGACAAAACAGCCTCTCTCAGTGTAAAAGTATTTAAAAAAGGGAAAGCATCTTTCGTTTTTTGTAGAACATTGATGAACTGAGGGTTCCAGTGACGATAGAGAAGCAGCATGGAAGGAAGAGTGTATTGTCTCTGTTTATGCAGGTGCTTTCCATCCATTTTCTGCCATGATCTGCAAAATCAAATTCACAGTTACACTTTTCAGAGTGGTAACAGCATTGAGAGGAATTATACCCAGCAGATTATAGCTCCTCTGAGCTCCTCTGAGGGCTCCAAATCAGTGAATGTGGGAGAATGAGAAACTTGCAGTCTTTAGAACTCTTTCAGTGCAATGTATAAATATAATCATTTTATTCTAAGGAAGTTCTGACATTTGAAATTAGGAGGAACAGACTGTTGGCGATGAATATGGATTTTCACTGGCAAGCTACAGAAAGAGAGGTGCTCCATCTCTCTGATCATCTTTGTGGCCGCCTCTGGACCTGCTCTAACAGGTCCATGTCCCTTTTACACTGTGGGCCCTGGAGCTGGAGGCAGCACTCCAGGTGGGGTCTCACCACATCAGAATCCATTCCCTCACCCTGCTGCTCACACTGCTCCTGGTGCATCCCAGGACACAGTTGGCTTTATGGGCTGCAAGTGAACATTGACAGCTCAGGTCAAGCGTGATCTATGTGGATGTGATGTCAATATCCCTCTGTTTGTCACATTAGTAAACAGAACGTTTCTTCCTGTGCACACCTTTGCTCTTTCCCAGCCCAATGATGATTTTTTTTCCTAGTTTTCTTTTTACCTCTTCCTTAAATGTTTATTTATTATACTTTTGTGGAAACCATTAAGCCTGAAATGCTATTTACATGTAGTTCATGTAGGTTTGCTACAGACTCAACTGGATGCAGCATATTCTTGTTCTTGGTGCATCTTTGTTGTACAGAGAGGCTCCAGTCTGTAACTCCTAGGAGCTGTTCAGATGTACAGACAACAGATCTGCTTGAGTAATTTGCAAATGAAGTGTAAGACAGCAAATGACAGATGGTCGAGACAGACTGGCAAGAGTAAGAAACAGTCAAACAGTACAACCAGAGCGTGGCCACGGTGCTGCTGGTGGTGCCCACTGCCTGTGGGCTGCAGTGGCAGGGAGGAAGGCAAGAGAGGATGATGAGAAGATGTGTATGGGTGGGTCAGTAGTTTCCCTTTTTTGATGGTTAAATAACATTTATGGAGCAGCATGGGATGAGATTCTATTCCGCTCTCCTACGTGGGGTGTTTTTTTTCATAGTCACTTTCAAAATTGTCAGTGTCCTTTCCAAATCTAGACAAGTTGAAACTGTATTTTTAGTCATGTTCGTGCAGTTTGCAGTGTTGGGGAGAGGGAAGGGGAAAAAGCATTCCCCATGACTGATGAGAAACAGCTGAAATGCTGTAAATGTTGATCACTGTAGGCAAAATAGTAAATCAGGAACGGGCAAGGCAAGCATTTTATTTGTTTAAACTGTCCCATGGCTTGTTCTTGTTTATTTTTCTAGTTTAACTGGGTTGACAGAGTCAGGGAACGAATAGTATGTATTTTGTGGTTGTTTTACAACATTGCATATCCAAGAGCATAAATAAAACATAGTTCCTCAGCTCTTAGTATTCCCTTTGTGATATTTCATTCCTGCATTTAGCATTTAGCACACTGATGTCCTGATACTGCGTCACTGACAACAGCAGAGGTGTCCCCTGACACTTCAACAGCTCATTAAAATAGTGAAAAGTAGTGTTGTAAGAAGATAGATATTTTTGTAGCTTTTCTTATGGTCCCAAAGTTTATACAGTTAACATGAGGAAGAAGTTCTTGACTGTGAGGGTGGTGGGACACTGGCACAGGTTGCCCACAGAAGCTGTGGCTGCCCCATCTCTGGAAATGTTCAAGGCCAAGCTGGATGGGGTTTGGAGCAACCTAGTCTAATGAAAAGTGTCCCTGCCCATGTCAGGGGGTTTGGAACAAGATGAGCTTTAAGGTCCCTTCCAACCCAAACCATTATATAATTCTATGAATGTGAGTAATTTTCACACAGCTTCTCCAAATGAGTAATTTCAATCCTACCTTCCTGCACAAGTTTGACCACCAGTCCCTTATTTATTACTGTCCCTAGCACTTCAGTTTGGTTGTGGTGGTTTGGTTTTTTTTCCTTTCCCATGAGTGCGAGCTAACTATTTTTATGAGAGATACCAGCTTTCATCTCCATTAGCATTTTGAGTCTGAGCTGGGGATTGTCTCATAAGGCAACTTTCCTGTTGCTCAGTTCATGAACTGGATACCTTTCAGATGAAATTAATATAGAAGATGCACTCTAGTAATGTGCCTGATATGCTCCAAAAGCTAATGGGCAATCAGTCCGTGGCACCTGATCAGAACGTCCTCAGCACCAACTGTTTTGCTGTAGAGATCTGCTCCTGGAACACCCCTACTGATATAAATGTAGGAGCTTTTGGTAAAAACTTAATTAAGCTTGTTTTGTTTCCCACATGAAGATAATAAGAACTTTAGAAACTTATACACTGTAATTTGTTCCTATTGCTACCAATTAATTGTTGGGCTTAAATGTTTGCAGCAACAAGGCAAAATCAATAGCTGGTATTGTACAATGTGCATTCTTAAATCCAATGCACATGAGCTCCTTGGAGTTCACTGCATACATTATCTACTCAGTTATTGTTTTAAATCTTAAAGCAAACAAAAATAGGCTTCTTTTTTTTTTTTCAGGACAGTCTGAATATTTTCCTCACGTCTTTGTTATTATCATTATTTTTATCATTCTCGAGCCAAAATGTAAGGCTGCTACTTGGCAAACAAATTGCATTAAATTCCCCACAGACCTGTTCTTTCTTTCTCTTTTTTTCACTGCCAAATACGATGCAAAAAGTTGGAGGGGGGAGGTAAGTATTGAGTAACGTTGCACAAAATGGTATCCATCACAGGAATCAAAAGTAGCTTCTCAGGGAACAAAGAATGATGTCTCTACGGAACACTCCCTGGCTCTGGGGGCGAAACTAATGGATCTGGTCATAGAATATGCACTTGGCCAGCTGGTTTGAAAGAGCACTTCCAGTATTTCAGGGAGCTCATACAGCACCTGGAAGTGGAGTACTTCAGGTAGAGTGTGCTCAGAAAAGCTGTGGCTGGTGGTACAGTAAAATAACAGTGCTCATATAAAGAAGAAATGTAAAGTGCGGATTTTTCTTTTAGCTCAGTTGTTGGGTGTGAAATTGAATTGAGAAGTCTCCAAACTATATTAAATCACCCCCTTGGCATTGCCACAGGAACAATTTATTTCATCTTGAAGGAGCCTTTGGTTTCCAGATCAGTGGAGCTAAGCAAGAGGAATGTGCGTCACATTGAGGTAAACAGGGATGTGAGCTGGTTAAAAACAGAAAAGGCAACACAGCAAAATTCTGTGCCCCTGACATTTGTCAGCCTCTTCCGAAATGTGAATGCCATTTCCATTAAGCTTTGGGCAGATGCTATCTCTGTACCTTTTGCTGTGCTGATGAGTTGCAAGCTGAATATAATTTATTTGGTTCAGCTGATTTTTCAGGAGGGAAATTTGTGTTGTTTTGTTCACCAGGAGGTTTGCAGTGCCATTGCAGTGCTGTCATGCCTTGGTGGGCATGTAATTCACGAGGGCTGGTAGTGAGGGATGGCTCTTACTGCCTTAGTCTCAGTGTGAGGTGGGACCAGAAAACTTCTTCCAGCTTCCGACCTACTTTTGTGATCACAACTTTCTGAGGGATGATGAATTACAAATGTCTTCACAACACTGTGTAACGTCTGTTACACTTTCTCAAAGTCTGTCTCTGGAAAAAGACACTGCATCTGTAAGCAGGAAGCATTACATCAAATATTTCTGCTGTCAGAATGATTTTGGCGCAACATGAAGGCAAAACCCTTGACACTTCTTCAGGATCTGAAAGTTCCACACAGATGCCTCCAAACAGCCCCAGAGTATGAGGGTGACACAGCAGGGTGTGGGAGCCATGGACCAGGGCTGTGTGCTGACACGTTTTGTGGCCAGTGTGGGTCTGTTTAAGGTTGGTTCCCTGCAAAGTTCAGAGCAATAAAGTCATTCAGCATAACATTTGGAATACAAACTGCATTCTTTACTTAGCAAAGGCTAAAGGCATTAGAATCCCCTTTATCCGGATTGCAGTAGTGCAAGAAAATTGATTTAACCAAAAAGGGCAAGATTTGATACATTTCTTTAACCCACCACTCTCAAAGTCCAACCTTAAATTCTATTTTGGCTTTACTGTTTTATTTCATCTTTGGCTACAATTTACCTGACCTTCATCCCTTGGAAACAAGAGAAAGCCAATCACAGAGCAACAAACTGAACAGACTGGGGTAGCAAACCTGGATTGGTTTGTTCACATCCCAAGACAATTGTGCAGTTTTGGAAGATGCTGATCACTGCTGTGTATAATGTAAAGAAATAAAGCCAATCTCTTTTCATCCCTGTCTCAGTGCTCTAATAGACCTTCAGGAAGAGATAAGCAGAGCTTTTTTCTGAGTTCCAAGGTGAGGAACACACTTTTAGACAGCACAGTAACCAGGTGGTCATTGCAGAACACTTTGTAATTCTGGTTACCTGACAAAATACCCTAGTTTTCCCTCTGTTCAAAATATCTCCTATGTAGAAATGTTGCCATCTTAAAATGTACCCTGGTGAATGACAGGTGGGAGGACGCATTCCTGTGTTGCTGTTTCCAGCCATGGGATTGTATGAGAGATTCCCTTTGGTAACAGAAGAAACTTCTGCAAACCAACATTTAGACAGTCGTATTCAGTCTGAATATTTTATTCAAATAATACCCTGTCCCACTGGTAAGGATGGAGTAGGAAGATCCTGCACTCTCAGCTACAGCTACCTCTAGTGACAGGTAAAATAAAAAGCTACTACCTATACACCTGTGCCTTAAGGGGGTTTCTGAATGGTATATTTGTACTTTATTCTCCTGCCATTTCTTAAAGGCAATATGACAAGACCATAAGAACTCTTTTTTCATCATCATTATATCATCATGAACATCATTGGTTTAAAGTACTTTATTTACATTGCTCCTAGAATTTTAACTGAGAATCAGTAGTGGGGTTTTTTATGCACTTGCAGAATTTCCCAATAAGTTTCACCTTTTTAGAATCAGAGGATTTGGCCATTGATGAGGCTGTTGTTCACACTGGTGACTTCTGAGAGTTCCTTCCATTTAAGGAGTTTTCACATGTGAGTTGTATCAAGCTGCTTTCTTGTTTTGTGTGGCTCATGAGATAATTGTTACAAGCACTAGAGGTGAACCCAGGTCTTTAAAGTTCTGATTAGACAAATCAGAGTCCCTTTTTCTTTTCCTCTTGTCTCTCCTTTCTTCACAGGAGTGCATCACTGCTCTCCTCTAATCTTTCCTTCCTATCCTTTTCATAAATGTAATTGGCCTTTTTTCTATTTCTGAGCCCATGGCATTTTGAAGTGTTACAGGTCTAGTGCTAAATAACCTCCTCAATTTAAATCTTTCAGTGGGCAGTCTTTGTTTCATAACAATACTGTTGGTTGCTTTAATTCAGATAATCCCTTTCCCTTGACTTAACTTACTGATTTCCTTGTACTTGGATGTATAGGGAAACACATTTTACCTTAGTTTCTGTTTCCCAAGGCAAGATCACAGACTCATAGAACAGTTTGAGTTGGAAGGAACCTTAAAGATCAACTTGTTCCAACCCCTTGCCATGGATAGGGACTCCTTCCACTAGGCCAGTTTGCTCAGGGCCCTGTCCAGCCTGTCCTTGAACACTTCCAGTGATGGGGATTATCTGCTTTTACCACCTGGGACTGGTTCCCAACTTCTCTGATCATCCTTGCAGTCTTTGTTGCTCTTCCATTTTGCCTCGGTCTTCCTTAACCCAGGATGAGCAGAGCCATACACAGTATCCAGGCTGGGTCAGTACCATGCCCTTCATGTGACATTGACATATCCCAATCCTGAAGTTGCATCCAACTGATATTTACCAGGCCTTTGGGTTTTTGTTCTTTTTCTTTTTTTTTCTAATGTGTGTCATTTTAGTGACTCCTTTATCCCCCAGAAGTAACCAGTATGCCCATGCTCTTTGCTATAAACAGGGAATGAACCTGTTGGTGGTTGTTTTTGTTATGAGACTCTTCAGTTCCTGGCCTCCACATGTTCTATCAAATTCCATTTCTCTTCCCTTGCTGCACAAGAGCTCTACAGTGTTGCAACCAGTGTGACTGTGTGGAAACAGAATACATTCAGCTCTGAGAGATGAGTTTATGTCTTACAGGAATATTTATATCCAGTACAGAACTAATTTTAGGAAAAACGTATTTCATAATTGTAAATTTTGTCTCTTTCCCTATTGTAATTAGTTCCTTGGAGTATCTTTTACATAAATGAACAGGAAAAATTAAAATAGGAAAAATGCTTGCTTTGTTTGCTTGCGAAACTCTAGGAAAAACATTAGACTAAAGTTTTAAATCACAGCCATCTCCTAAATCAAATGTGTAACAAGGGTGATAATGAGTGCAAACACATTGAATAATAAAATGTAATTTGGGTTCTGAATTCTAGGGCTGTAATCCAAAGCTCACTGATGTCTGTGGAAAGGCTTCTATTGATTTGAATTAGGCCTTGGCTTTTGTCCTAAATGATCACAATACCAGTGGAGCTATTCATGAAAGAAATGTTTGGAAATAAATCACAGGAACTTGCTGTGTCAGAACCCAATTCACTTGCTAATTCTGGCAGTCATGTTTGACAATGCTCGTTGTGTCGATACTTTGTCATAGTCCCTCACATGAACTAACTAAATTCCATCTTAAAAAAAGTCATTTGCTGCCACTGCTGTAATGGAAGGTTGTTTCTGGATCATTACTCTGATTTTTAAAACTTTCTTTAACTTCTAGCCGAAACCTATTTATGCCAATTTTTTCCACTCATTTTATGCCAACAGTCTGCTCATTTCTACCCCATACAGTGCACTTTGTCCTTGCTCTGAACAGTTCTGGTAACCTACTGATAACTGTCCCATCTTCTCTCAGGCTTTGCTTGGTTTTGCTAAATAAGCCCAGCATTTTCATTTCTTATTCAGTAAGTTGTTAATTCACAGAATCCTGGAAAGGCTAAATTTGGAGAAGACCTCTAAGATCATCGAGTTCAACCATTAACTCAGCACTGCCATGTTCATCACAAAACCGTGTCCCCAGGTGCCACATATCCACGTGTTTTCTGAACACTTTTAGGGATGGTGACTCCACCACTTCCCTGGGAAGCCTGTTGCAATGTTTGACAGCCCTTTCCATGAATAAATTCTTCCTCATATCCAATTTAAACCTCCTCTGGCACAACTTGAGGCTGTTTCCTCTTGTCATACTGTGTTTTCTGGGAGAAGAGACTGACACCCACCTGGCTCCACCCTCCTGTCAAGGAGTTGTAGAGAGCAGGAAGGTCTATCCTGAGCCTCCTTTCCTCCAGGCTGAGCCCCCCCAGCTCCCTCAGCTTCTCCTCAGACTTGTGCTCCAGACCCTTCCCCAGCTCTGTTGCCCCTTTCTGGACATGCTCCAGCACCTCCCTATAACCTTTATCTGTATCTATTCCCATTTGCCTTAATCTGCTTGGCATACAACCAACAAACGCTGCATATTTAATGAGGTGAATAGTGCTCTATATAATGCTGTTAATACTTTCCTTGCTTTACTGGAAATACTTTTCCAGATATACCCAGTATTTTGTTTGCCTCCTTATGGCTGCAACTCACTGATCACTGTTATCATGTGACTTACACGGTCCCATTTAGTGGTAGAAATAGTTTTTAGTCCAGCAGAGCACAGGTTTGCCCTTGTCCTCAGAGGCTTTTAGCTCATGTCTGTCACTCCAGCCTTCATTTCTTCCTTGCATGGTGCTCTGTTTGTCCTCTCATTGGCTGTCGTAAATGATAACCATCAAGCTTGAGTAATCAGCAGCCTTAATTAGTACGGTCCTACTTTGTGCTAATTTGATTAATTTAAAAAACAAAACAAAACAAAAAGGAATTTTAAAAACTGCTAGGGGTGGTGAATGAGAGTGATGGGAGCTGACAGAAGGTGACAGGAAAGAACTGGGGAAAAGTGCCCAGTGTCGAGCACAGGAATAATGAGATGAAGAGAGGGCACAGACCCCACGAGGGAGAAGTGAGAACTTGGTCAAATGAAGGCTCCTCATATTTTCCAGAACATTAATTGTGCCTCATGGAGACATACTTGGGAGGGAGGAAGACACTCCACAGTCCCAGAAATAAATGCATAACTCATGATGTTCTGCATTTTGACCTTTTAAGAGTAGCATCACTGCTGCTTAACTTTGGCCGTCCCCTTTTTTTCCTAAGTTTTTAAAGTGCTCTGAAAGTTTAAAGACTTATTTTCTAAAAGCATTTTAAAAGTACTGAATCATAAAAGAACTTTAAAAGCCCTGAATTGAGAGGATTATGAGTCTTGAATAATTTATCCACAAAACTTGAAAGGGAGAGAATTTGCTTAGGTCTTTAAAATGTATTTGATAAATTTTCTCATGGATTGGAGTGACTCTGAAAGACTTTTATCCAGATAAGTACATTCAGCAGTTATTAGAAGTCACAGGCAATAGCAATTAAGGCATAAGGCCTTTCCTGGGAATTAATCTCAAGCTAGGAGGAGTTGGGATGGCTCAAGATGCAGCTGAGGGCCATTAACTTCCGTTGATGATTAATGACCTCTGCTGAGGTCATTATTATTATCAGCTGAAAACACAGAAAAATCCAGATGTATGAATCTTTTTAATGGGAGTCACAGTTTCAATCGGTGCAGTGGAAGTGTCCCCACTGTGGATAGACTGCTCTGTATTAATATCAAATAGAGGCTTGATTTCTCTCCTCCCCACGGCATTTTTAGGAGCATTAATCAAAGCTGGATCTCTAAAGCTGTGCCAGTATCAAATTGAAAAGTAAGCAGAATAAAGTCCATAGTGCTTTACAGTTCTCCCAGTGTGGCAGTGGCATCCAGCACTTAATCAGCTCTTTTTAGAGATACTCCATCTCTCCCTTTCAGTGCTTAATGAGAGAGAGTCTCAGTATTGTCCAGGAATGTGCCCAGAACATTCCTTGTGCTCCCTGTGCTTGGACCCAGCTTTGAAATTGTGTCCTCACGTCTTTTGCATTATGTCCCTAACCAAGATGTGGGTTTTGGGTTGTGTTACACAGAGGCCAGGCACACAGCACTGGCTAGTGCAGGCAAATACTGCTGCATCCAGACAGGGAGGACCTCTTTCCTAATAAACAGTCACTCAGATACTCCTCAGTGTCCAGACAAGTCCATGCATGGTTTCTTTCACAGCTGGTGAAACTTTTGTTTTAATATGATGAATAATTTCACTGTTGACTTGTAGGGAAACTGAGAGCTGTTACAGGGTACTAGGATATATAAATATAAATACTTTCATATCTCTCATAGAATCATAGAATTGTTTAGGTTGGAGAAGATCTTTAAGATCATCAAGTCCAACTGTTAACCCAGCACTGCCAAGTCCCTCACTAAACCATGTTTATATATATATTTAAGTTTGTTTACTTCAAGATGCTTTTTAAAAATGTACTGGAAGAAGTCTGAAATAGGTAACATAGGTGACATAGAGACATAAGCTTTAATTAGTCACTTTATTCTTTAATTTGGACAGTGTTTCTGAATGCTGTGTGAATCTTACCTTACATAGATGCTGGGCTCCTGTCCCCTTCTCTCCCTTCCCCCCAACCCATTTAGCCTCATCATTGTGAAGGTTGTAGTATCAAAATTCCAAGCAGGGCAGGACTGAGATGACTGCTGCTTTTGGCTGACCTTTATACAAATGCCACTGGTTGTAGACTTCTGCTCAGGAAAATGGAATTTTTCAAAAATGTCAGCAAAGCACATAAAAGGCATAACTCACGTGGAAACGTTGACAATTTGGACATTAGGTGGGATGACTAGACCTGCTTGTACAAACCTAATGGCATCACGGTGTCTTGGGGATTACTGTGTGCCTTTAGTCACCCTCAGCCAAACCATGGAGCTCTGGCCTCTCTTTTTTCTTCCTTTTTCTTTTTTTATTCCTCCAAAGTGTCTCCTGCGGTGAGAGGAAGAGGTGAGTGAGGTCAGGCAGAATGAAATGAAGACCATGAAAGCTTAATAGACCACAGGCAGGTTCCTTTGAAAGGGTGCCAGAGATGGAATATCAGTTATGGGGAAGAAGACCACAGAGTTGGCAGTGAATGAAAGGAGATCTGGTACATGCGCATTAGCGTGTCGCAGCCCTTGCCATGGAACTGGTGCGTTTTCCTAGTTAACTCTTTAACAAATGTCTCAGGCTGACAGCAGTTACTCCCCGAGTGCCATTAGTGCTCCCTGATGCAGCTGAACTGTGCTTCAGGATACATTTTTCTAAGAAGTTCTGAATTCTTTGTTATGCTTGTAAGCTCAACAGAGGAGAACTGAAGTATTGGTGAGATTACATAAATTGCTTTTTCTTTTTTATCTTCTGCAGTCTCTACCAGTTATTCACGCAAAGGGATAAGACATTGTTTTCCTGGATGAGAAGAAAAGAAGTCACACTTTATAACAGACTTGTAGAGATAGCAAAGAAAACATAGAATCACAGAATGGTTTGGGTTAGAAGGGACATTAAACATCATCTAGTTCCAACCCCCTGCCATGGGCAGGGACACCTTCCACTAGACCAGGTTCCTCCAGGCCCCATCCAGGCTGGCCATGAACACATCTTGGGATGAGACAGCCACATCAGGTTACTGTAATTATACATTGTTATTGTAATTATACAAACCCCTGACATAATAGATCTCAGTGTATGAAATGTCATGGCAAATCATCTCAGACACTGTTTTTTTCAGGATAAAGCACTCTTAAAAGAAAGGGCTTTGCTCTGGCTGATTGTCCATCTTCTAAGGCTTCAAGTTGTAGTTGAAGTAGTTAAAATGCTCAGACTTGATGTGCGACTCACTGGATGGCAGTCTGAAATCCGGGTAAATACAAAGGTTGGACTAAATGATAACTGCCCCCTTTCAGCCTTAGTATTTTATGAATCTATGCTTGTGTGAATGAAAAGACCCATGCAAGTGCTAGAACTGATTTAAGGACTTTGCTTTTATTTGATGATGTGGAACTAGTCCTCTGTGTGAGAAATCACAGGGGCTCTGAGCCTTCAAGGCTGCCAATGTACCTTGAATTTCTCTTCATCTCCAGCTCCATGGATGTGGTACACCTTAGACCGTTCTTTTACAATGTTGAAATATCCATATTGCTGTCATGTACTTTTGAAAGGGTTTCTACATCCTGAAATCTGTCTTTGGGATAGGTCACTGTTTTCAGTTATCAAATTTGTTTCTCACGTGCTACAGGAGCTCTCAAGGAATGAGTATGTATCTGCCAAGTATTTAAATGACAAAACATCCAGAAAAACACATCATGCAGTCCAAAATGACCCTGCAGTGCTGATGTGGATGTAACCCTCAGTTCCAGCCTTTCTCTGCTGACTGCATTGTAATTCAGCACAATGGTTGCTTCTGTGCAGACGAACCCACAGTTGTCTGGCATTTTCAATCATGTGCCCTTTCAGTTTCATTTCCTGTGTTGAAGTTTTGCTCAACTTTTGCGAGGAGTTCAATAGCTGCTGGGTTCTCAATTTGAAGTCTCCTTCCCCCAGATGTTTTGCAGAGTCCAGCACTACCAAACCACTGCTCTCCTCAATTTCTTTCCACAGAGCCTTTATTACTCCGTGAACACCTGCCCTCAAAGGCCACAGGCTGAAACATCCTGGTTAAACAGTTGTCCAGTTTCAGATTCTCCTTTGATACAGACTGAAGTGACTGAGCACAAAGTTAATCTTCAGCATTATTTCTTTTTCATTGCAGGAGAAATTTGAAGGCTTGTTCCGTGCCTATGATGACTGCGTGACATTCCAGCTGTTCAAAAGCTTCAGGCGTGTGCGGATAAATTTTAGCAGTCCCAAATCAGCTGCTCGTGCCAGAATAGAGCTGCATGAAACACAGTTCAGAGGGAAGAAGTTAAAGTTGTATTTTGCACAGGTAATTAAATCCGGAATCTACTTCTGTGTTAGTGCAGAGCTTTTGTAGAAATATTGTGCAGTAACACCAAATAAAAGTAAAAAAGGTTTCTCCCATGCCCAATCTCTTTGCTAAAAGATTACTCAAACCTCCTTATGTTGACTGAGCTGTACCTGCCCTGAGGGTCTGCAGTAAATTTAAAGGGCCACTTAGGACTAAAGTTGCTTATTCAACACACAGAATTACGTAGCTTAGAGGTGATTTACAGCAGCGAGTGTTGTCTGCGGGTAAGTCTCTAAACTAACCATAAAAAAAGCACTAATGTAAAGAATCCAAGTGAATAATAATAAAAAAATAGCTGGATTACTTATTTGACTGCAACCCTGAGCCACAGTCAGGCTTCTTCCTGCCTTTTGGTTTTTTCCTTACTGAATATATGAATTACAAATATTGAATTCTCTAGACAGAATTTATTAAGTTCAAGTAAAAGGAAAAAGGTAGGGGAAGAACAACACTCCCAACCTAGGGGCATAGGTGATTATATCCATCTATTTGAAGTGTCAGGTGGGGGTTCAGTTCTCCTTGGCCAGGAGGAGAGAGATCACAGACCTCCCACAGCCTGGGTGAGCACTAAGTTCCAGCCAGGATACAGAAAGGTGAGGGAAGGCCGAGAACCCAACCACTGCCTCTTCTGAATGCATTTTAATAAATTGCTGTGGCTACTGTGGCATGTGAGATACCCACTAGTGTCTATGAGCATGCTTTCAGCTGCCAGATTGGCCCTTCAGAGGTCTGAGGTTAAGGGCTGACTCATTTGAAGGTATCAAGCAAACCCAACAGGCTATTAAATTTTGATCCTCTTCATCCTGGTCAGAGTAGGAGCTCTTTTGAGCCTCGGCAGGAGACGAGTTCAGAAGATCTTAGTGTTGGATTTACGTGTTGAGAGGCTGCCTCAATCCCATTTTATATGCCTTAATCTCCTAGATCTCGTTCTGATTTTTTTTCAGAAATGTTTCAAAACTTGTAGTTAAGCAGATCTGAGAATCATTTCACTCTTACTGAACAGTCAAGACATTAATTGGAAACTTGGAATAACAAGAAAAAGAAAAATGTGCACAATAGTGATTAGTCTCCCTATCTAAGCTGATGTCCTGCAGAGCCATTCTGGTGTCTGCACTGTGCTCTCCAGTACACTCAGTCTTAAAGAGCTTATTAGTCATTTCCAGGCATGAAGATGTGGAAGAAGCAGTGCCTGGACCAGTGCATGGCCTGTGCCAGACTGAAGAACCACTTCCAGACCTAGACGTTCTGGGGAACATGGAGTTGAGAGACCCAGACGGGCTCTTTGCAAACCCCACTCTAGTATGGCAGGGTTGTCAGCATCCTGACATGTTTGCTGTCATGGAAATGCAGTTTGTGGTTCTGGGCTTGAGCTGGTTGTAACCTTGCTCAGGTATGGCTGTAGTATAATTCATTTATGTCAAAGCTTCTTTAACATAAAAGAGCAGGAATTAAACTGGATAATTTAAGATGGAAATAAGATGAGAACATTCAGTTGCAAATTACTAAGGAACATGACAGATTCCTTTATCACTTCAGCTAAAGAAATGAAATATTTAGAAACCTTTCTGAACTTACTTATAAGGCCATGGTGCAGGAGTTAGGGGCTTCTTGTGTAATGTCTGTTTTTACTTAGACCAGAAGATCACAACAGTATCTTTTCAGTCTCAAAAATGTCTGAACTAGCAGCTGTGGATACCAAAGCTTTGTACTTATCCTCAGGAAAGGTAGACAATAGGCACAAACAGTGTAGCTTTGCTGATATAACAGCCCCCCACTGTGCATTTACTGCAGAGGCACCATCTGTAAGGCTGAGATGAAATTCATCTCCAGACCTTCTCTGCTGAGACTGATGTTGAAACCCTGCCTGGGCGGCATTTGGGTTTAGAAGTGTATGATTTGAGGAATCACTCCATTTAGCTATCCTGTGTGGATGAAAAGCTGGACATGCCCAGAAAGCCAACCCTGTCCTGGACTGTGTGAAAGGAACAATGACCAGCAGGTCCAGGGAGGTGATTCTCCCCCTCTACTCTGGCCTAGTGAGAGCCCACTTGGAGTGCTGCATCCAGCTCTGGGGTCCTCAGCACGGGAAGGACATGGACCTTTGGAGCAGATGCAGAGGAGGGACATGAGGATGTCACAGGGCTGGAGCACCTCTGCTAGGGAGACAGGCTAAAAGAGTTAGGGTCATTCAGCGAGGCCTTTCAGTACTTGAAGGGGGTCTATGAGAAATATGGGGACAAACTGTTTATCAGAGCCTGTTGCAATAGGACAAGAGGGAATGGTTTTGAACTGAAAGAGGGCAGATTTAGACTAGATGTAAGGAAAAGGTTTTTTACTATGAGAGTGAAGCACTGGCACAGATTACCCAGAGAAGTTGTGGATGCTGGAAACACTCAAGGTCAGGTTGGACAAGGGTCTGAGCAAACTGATCAAGTTGTAGATGTCCCTGCTCATTGCAGGAAGGTTGAACGAGGTGACCTTTAAAGGTCCGTTCCAACTCAAACCATTCCATGGTTCTATCCTGTACTAAACAATGTCTTTGTTATGCTTTAAAGATTCAGACCTCTGAGACAGATGGAGACAAGCTTCATTTGGCACCACCACAGCCTGCAAAACAGTTTCTCATCTCACCTCCAGCCTCCCCACCTGTAGGGTGGCAACCAATAGATGATGCAACACCTGTCATCAACTACGACCTCCTTTATGCAGTTTCCAAGCTTGGACCAGGTAAGCCTGTGGCCCTTGGGTGAAAATATGTCAGAAAAACTCAGAGGGAGTTGGCATAAAGCCTGTAAGTTGCATTAAAGCTTTGGATTTAAGCTGATGTATGTCAACTAGTTCTTTTCTTGAAAATGAGTTTTGCCATATTTATGTACACAATTGTATGTTACCTGCAGCTCGTGAGTGTTGTTGGGTTGAACAGCAGATCAAAGCTTTCTTACAGAATTTATTGTGCTTAGATGAGACAATTGATGGCTTAGGTGGGAACTGGACAAATGTTTAACCATGAACTTGAGGAGTTTTTGCTTTAAGTGACGTCTCCTCCTTACTGCATTCCAAGGTGCAGATACCTCATCAAATGTTTAGGCATCACAGCACTTCCACTAGAGTGGAGAATCTCTCATGTTAACAAGTTTGTTGAGAGAAAACTACCCTTTCCAAATCCCAGCAGGATTTCTCTGTTAGGAATGCTCATTTTCTGCTGAAAACTGCATGCAGGAGGAATGGGATAAGTTGTAGCCTCTGTTAACATAGAATAGATGTCAATGGGTAATGCAGACTGGCTTTCTTCTTCTAATGCCAGAATTGAAGATAGCTGGGATTTTCAAAAAGTGCTTTCTTGTAGAAAATGCTCATCTGATTAAACCAAACCTTTTCTTAGGAGAGGGTTACTTTTGATTTAATTAAAAAAATGGTTTTCTTTCCAAGTTGTTAAAGCATCCTCTTTTAAAAATCTCAAAGTGGAAAATATTCCAGTTTCAGGTCTAAGCAGTATCATTTAGAAATTAATCTAATTTACATTCATAAATCACAAGGAAAAAATAGGTTATTAAATTATCTTCATACTAAAATAAAACACTTCAGATCCAATCTAATAACAATTGGAGGGGTGAGCTCATGAAAATTTAGCAGTTTATTTTTGAAATTCTTGTGGGATGGGAGAATTGTTTTCTCCCCAGCTATACTGGAGATGCTGCTTTGGTTGCTGTGAGAGCAGCTTCCACTTGCAGACATCTTTTCACTGGGACTTTTGTGCAACTGCACCAGAGTAACCCAGAGCTGGAGTGTGTGGGGTGCAGGAAGGTGTTTCATTATTCAGAAAGTTTTGCAGAATTATCTCCTATCTTTGTCACATGGGATGCCTCACAGGGGGAAAAATATATATCAGGAGAGCATCAGAGATTCCTGTGGTTTATTCCCCTTCAGCAGGAAAGCCCCTAGAAAAAGGCAGTGAGGTCTAACACTCCATACTATACAGCATATTATTATTTCCAGAGTTGATACTTTGCTTCTAAACTGCTGAATAAAAGAAAAACAAAAACCTCCCCTTTTTTTTGTCGCTTTGATGCAGCAGTGTTATAAATGGAAACATGTAAACGAATTCCCGAACTAGCTGGGTAATAAATCAATTCCTGTTCTGGAGCAGTGGAATGTGAAATATCACTCATTGTCCCACACTCTGGGACAGCTTTGCGTGAAGGTCAAATTCACCCGGATTTAAGGAGCCTGCAGGGAGCAATATGAAAAGTCACTGTGTGCTCTCTTCTTTCTATTTTTAGCACTCGTTAGAGGGATCAATTTTAGTTAACTGCAGCGGCGGGTTTAAAATAGTGTTGCTGTTCTCAGTCATACATTTACTATGTTTAGAATTTCATTGAAAAACAAATCCCACCAACACTCATTTCTCAGTATTGCAGCAGTAAGACATACTGCTGGGAATCAAATAGCACTGGTGGCTTCAGCAAAGAGATATTTCTTTTCATTCAGAAACACAATTAAAAAATGTAACTATGGCTTATCAGCTATCAAAAACCACTGGCACAGTTGTTTACAGAACTGTGAGTGTTGGAGCCTGACTTCCATGTCTTCACTTGTGAGGAATCTTTGCTGTATTAAATATAGTGATTTGGTAAAATAAATATCTAAGGACCAGGAAAACTCATTTGAGCTAGTAAACAGTGAACAATTGTCTTTGTCCTCAGCATAAGGTGAGTTTTACTGACCTACTTCGCTAGGAATGCAAGATGCACTACTTGGACACACTCCTTTCCCATTCCATGAATACAGGTCACCTCCTGTCACAGTATGCTGCTGTAATTATTATAGCCACAAAATTAGAGACTAAAACTGTCCCTGAGTGCAAAACACTGGGAGATTTGCTCCAGAGCATAATGAACATGTTTAGAAGTGAGTTAACAGATTTGCTGTGTGCCCTCTTTTTCCAAGCTCAGTTTTGGGACAGGTGTTTTTGCTGCAGCAGTGACGGAGTGGCATCTCAGAGGTCTAATGGAACAGGTTTCTTCCTGCTGTGCTTGAAGGGAAGCTGGTATTTGGTCCTTCCACTTTAAATTGAGATCAGCGAGAGTGCATTTACTTCTTAGGGAAGATCATGGCATATTTAATTAAGATCCTTGTTGATTGATGTATATTCTCACTTTCTGCCAGTGCAGAAATTAGACTTTAAATGAGGCATGAACAGAATGCTATAGATCAGTCAGAGCCAGGAACTGTGACTGTGCCTGGTGCTGACCACCAGCCTACAATTTTTTTCAATATATTGCAAGTAAAGAAGTGTGATCATTAATCAGTTTGATGGAAAGCATTCCCGCTGTCAAGAGAACTTCCAGATTTGAAATGCCAATGAAGATGTAAAGGCATTGTGCTGAGCTGGAGTGGTTGGTTGGCTGTTTGCCTGTCAGGTCCAGGTTGTATCCTTGCCTGGGCTAACTTGGACCTAACCTTTTCCTGCAGCAATGCTTGTCACCTACCAAGCTGTTGTGTAGTCTAGACCCTCATGTCTTTTCATCCTACTGAGGAAGGTCAGAAATAATTTTATATGAGAAACGCTTGTAAGGGGAGGAAGGGGGAATCTCCAGGTCCAAACCGTATCTACAGCAGAGCTGTTCCTCTCAAAGGAAAGGCAGCTATTTGCCATTTAGTAGTGCAGTGATTTACAGACCATCCTCTTGGCACTAGAATATGCCCTTTCTTTTCTTGAAAGCAGTCTTACCCTCTCCCTATCCATTCCGCAACCTGCCCACATCTGTCCTCCTTCCCCCATTGCCTCTTTCAAACCCCAATTTCTTCACAACAGATTGCCCTCTACTACCTTACTTTCTAACTCAGCACTTCAGAATGCCTTTCTCCAGGTGCCACCCGGCCTCCGCTGGCCAACCTCAATCCCTGCCTGCTGCCCACACAAAGTCCCTTTGTCCCATGACTTTGATTCACAGGTCATGACTCTGCTGATGAGATCTGCACTATACAATAACACACAATACATGTCAGGGTCCTGAGCACTTTACCTGCTCTGTACACTCCCCAGTGTGATTTTACACTCTCTCAGCTGCCACTCACCTCCACAGCTTCAGGCACTGTTGGAAAACCAGCGCAGGCTGGGCACTATCTCCAGTGACCCATATAGACAGGTCTGTACCAGTTTTGGTTCTCTCCACATTTCCCAGCCCCTCATCAGCATTCCAGCAGGCTTTGCACCTCAGGCTACACTCCAGGTGATGTAAAATACATTTTTCACATTACAAAAGCACCATTCTGAAGTGTCACAGCTGGTGGCACTTGGGTCCACAGTGGTGGCTCTTGGGACACAGAGGAGACCTGGCAGCCATCTGTGCCACTTGGCTGTTGGGTCTGGGTTTCGTATTTATTTCTGAGCAATTCAGAAGTAGCTGTCCCTGCCATGCTCTAGTTGGGCTTCTGGAGGAGGACGCAGAGCTCTTGCCCCTCCGCCCTGTGTTTGGCTCACCCTTCCTCAGGGAAAATAGGAGAGAGCAGAACCCTGCCCAGGAAATGCCATACACAGGGATTTCAAACCGTGTCTCCTGCAAATTTTCTGTCCCCAGGTATTTTCAAACTCTCATGTTTGTTCTCACTAGCTCAAAGGAAATCCTAAATACTTCATATGACTCCCAGGGAGGATTAAAAGGAGATGGAGGGGCAAACAAATGATGATAGATAAAACTTTCCATCTGCCCTTCCTTTCCCTGGTGCTCTGTGGCTGCTTTTGCTGTTCCCTCCCCTTACCAGGAGAGCTGAAAACTTTCCCTCTGGTCAGGAGAAGACGTTTCCCTGCTCCTGCAACATCAGTAATGGGCTTCTCCATTTTGCATATGGCACATCCAAGCTGTGGAGCTGTTTTATGGGATGGGCTGTAGCTCATCAACCATGCACCTGTAGGAAGGACCACCTGCTATTTGCACCCTATTATTTGTAACATAGTGGGATGAGGGGACTGTAGGTAGAAGGTATTTTTATGATGTTAACGCCACATTTAACATGGAATGGGCAGCTCTGAACCCATTAACCTTTGCTCCTGAGTCTGAATCAGGGATGAATTAGCTACACAGTATCATTACTATTAGTTCATTATTCATTAGGTATATGAACATCATCCTTGCTGGACTAAAGGGCTTCATTACACAGGAGCTGCACCATCAATGAATGGTCACAGTAGTGATTCACAAAGGGATAGAAAATCCCATGCCGTTATTTTTAATTCTGAAATTTCGTAACTCAGTTTTGTGCTGCTCCTGTTGCCATCTTTTTTGCATCACCTGGGGCTGCAGGTTTGCTCATGGTTCATGTAGTCACCAAAGGTTAGGTCCAGTGACGTAAAAGAAGCTGCACTCATTGTTGAGTGGGGAAACTGCAAATTCTTACTGTTTCTCTTATGTGAAACAAGTGAATAGAGGAACGTCACTGCTTTTTTCAGGGGACTGTCAGAAACATTTTCCGACAAATCTGTATGGTGGACATGCCACAGTTTAATTCTTCCCTGCGTTATATCCCAAAGGCAGAGACTGGATGTTCAAGTACATTTGATAAATTTTGTGATACTTTTCTGAGTAAATTTATGTGAGTTACCATTGCTGTCTCAGCTTATGTGAATAGTTGAACTAATTATTAAAGGAGAGAGATAGGCCAAAGATTACTGAAGAAGAAAGATTGCTCTCCCCAAAAATCCTTTGGCTTAGCCTCTGAGAGTTCTTCAGGTGAGTGGGAGTAGCAGGAGCATGGGGCAATGTAGGGCCTGAGAACACAAATGAGGCCACATCAGAGACAGCTGGATGAGATGGCTGGACAAGTGCTGGATTGGTATTGGCTACAGAATTTGGTGACTCTTTACTATGCTGACTCCATTTGCTACTCATAGCTTGGGAAAACACAGGTCTTGTAAACATAACTGGATGACAGTGATTCAACCATTACTTCAGTGGTTGAACTGCTGCACATTTAACTCATTTATTTTTTTTTTTGTTATGCTGGAGGTGTTGTTTAAGAGGAAAGAAAAAAACCATAGAGAAAACCAGAAGGACTAATCTGGCTGTATCTATCAGATTCTTATTTTTATGCTTATCACCTTAGTGTTTTTCCACAAACAACAGTTACATTCTGGAACAAGAATCAGCTGTACAGAAGTCGCAGGGTTACTGTTGGCCTGTTCCTAGCTCAGTCATGGAAAGGTTTTGTGCTGTTTGAGCCGTAGTTCTGCAGGCATGAATAATTCTGAGTACAGAACGGAGTCTGCAGCTCATTTATGCTCAGAAATAACTGTATGCCTAAAAAAATTTATGAGTGCATCACATTTTGGTTTGCAAAATGACATTAATTGCTGCTGCAGTTACTCATGCCAGAGGCATCTGAATATTTTTTCCCTTGTGTATGTATTGATTTCCACTGTTCTTTTTCAGCAGGAGTCCTTCTGGGAAGGATTCAAGCAGTAAAAGAATGTGGCATTTGAACTGGGATTATTACCTTTTAAGAGGGCAGTGAATCTGATTTATTCAGCGGTGCTGGTGTAGGAGGACGAGCCCGGTGCTGCGTGTTTGTGGCACTGCAAAGCTGCCTGTCACTGACAGTGACCAATGCAGCCCTCGGTGCTGGATGGCAGCATTGACGTCAGCCCAGAGCTGAGAAATTAGCTGAAGCCCGCAGGGAAAATGGGCAAAGAAAAACCATATAATTTCTCAATGCAGCACAACCAAGCTATTTCTCTTTTTTATATTTTAGCCTATCAGCAAGACCTGTAATGCTTTGCTCAATTTGGATTCAGAGGAAAGGTTGCCAAAAATAGAGCAGTTAAATGTCAACATTAATGGTATCACAGCAGTAAAATGTTTCTCACAGCAAGATTCCTGACTTATAGCTATTATTCACTAGTTGCCTCCTATTTTTTAGGCAAAAATACGGCATGTCCTCTAGTCTCAAGCCACCCAGGCATATTTGTACCAGGAATTTGCCAGCACAAACAAGCACGTGAGCACAGTCGCAGAACTGTGTGTGCTAATGCAGGGCCAAACCTGCAACCCCTTCCTCACATGAATGACTCTGCCAAAAAGTAGCTAACAAATAAAAATCTAAATTAGTACCACGAGAAAGCTCCAAGTGCTTTGAGTCAGGGAATGCCATTTGCTTCCATCAGACAACACCTGGCACTGCCAGGTTCTGCCCGTGCTGCAGCACTTAGGAGTCACTGCACCACAGAAGTCAGCTGGGTACACTGGGACCTTACCTTCCTCACCTCTGAATATTTTGCAGGAAATGTTTCTTTCCTTTAAGTCTTAATTCCTTTCAATTTAATAACAAATACCTGCTTGAATCCCACGTACAATCCAAAACACAGGTAGTGCCAGCAGACTGAATGCAGGACTGAAAGTCCTGTGTCTGATCCTTTGTTTGCTTGTGGACTCTGACAGGAAACCACCCAAGCCATGTTCATCTTGCAGAACTACGGGGTGGAGACTTAAATAAGGGATGTAGATAGTTATAAAATGTAATTTACTGTTTAAGCATTTAGCCTGCTAGTGGGCACTGATAGACTATGCTATGTAATCTCATCTGCAGAGACAAAATTTGTTACAGCCCCAGCTAAAGAGCTTTGAAACGCAAAATCCATCTGGAGCAGAGACACGTGTTTTTTTATTTCTGGAGAAATTAGATCAAGTGTTTGAAGTCTGTCTGAGGGCAACAAGTTGCAGAATCTAGTGGAGTTTAAATGTGACTGGAGCCACCCTAAAGAGAAGGAAAGCGACAACACAGAACAGCCCCAACCCAATAGATATGACATGATTTCAGGTTTGATAGGTTGAGTTCCAGTTCCTCTTCTTAACCACGAACTTCTGGATTCTTTCTCCTCTTCCTGCTTCGTGGGTTTATTTCATTGCTGTTGGCACCAGTATTGGCGCAAAGCACCATTAGAGACACCAGGGTGCCAGTAGGTTACCGTGCCTTACAGACCAATGACCGCAGCCCCCGGGGCAGGATCCGCCTGGCCCTTACCTGTGTTTAGGAGCAGCACACACTCACCTTGCCCTGTCCAGGTGCAGGACTGTTTTGTGGTCCAGGAGTGCCACGGTCTGTGTGGCTACTCAGGCTGCCGGCTTTTGATATACCTCTTTTTCTCTGCTTCCAGGAGAGAAATACGAGCTGCACGCAGGAACAGAGTCCACTCCCAGTGTGGTAGTGCACGTCTGCGACAGCGACATGGAAGAAGACGAGGACCCAAAGAATTCTCCAAAGCCAAAAATCATTCAAACTCGACGCCCCGGTCTGCCGCCGCCTGTATCTAACTGAGCCTCTCCGGCAGAAGCAGCGCTTCTCTCCTCCAGCACAGTTCTTGGTTTTTGTTTGCTTTGTTCTGTTCAAAGGCAGCCATTGCCTTCTGAGTACCGGGACGTTAAGGTCATTAAAACCCCTTCACAGTAATCAAGGCTATGTAACAAAAGGGCTAGGAAAAAGATCTTTGTACATGTAACCATATCACACCAACTAATAGACCTAGCTAGAAAGGACAAAACAAAGCCGAAGAAACAAGGGAGGGTTTCAGTCTGAGGATCTTTTCACAGCTGTAATTTGCATGCTGAAACACCACTACCAGAGAGATCGTTCAGGGTGGAAATTAGGCTGATATCAAGCTTGGTATTCAGACTTCCAGGATACTGGTACTGCCCTTCATCAAGCTCCTCTGCCCTCCTCACTTCCCAGCAGACAGTTTTTTCTCCTTTTCCTTTGTTTTTTTTAAAGGGGGTATGTGTGTTGTTTTTAATCTACTAGCAGCTTGGTGGCCTTTTCATCCCCCTGGAATTCTCTGTAAGGAATACTAACTTTGCAATATTTTTAGGAACAGCAGAAAGCCACCCTTTTCCACCAGCAGCTATAGAGAACACTGCTCTGTCATGGTGGCAGGGATGTGAGACGGAGCTCTCTGGGCTGAGGAGAGAGGCAGCTGCTTGCTGGAGGGTCTGGTGTCTGTCAGTCCTTCTCTCTGAGGAGGAGGGAGCCAGAATATCAACGGGAATTGTCAGTTTATCTTCCATCAAGGTATGAGTGGTACTTCTCTCTGAGTGAGGAGGAGAAGCTGACTGACTGCTCATTTAAGATGGGATTCTTTGCTCTCTGTCATAGCAGTAATGATACAGGTTGAAGGCTTTCCTAGTGGTGTGGTGAATAGCCCTGAAACTGTCAGTAATTACTCGTACATGGCTAATATTCAGCCCTTTTCCCTTCCCACTTCCTGTGCTTCAAAGCCATTTTTGAGCTGTATGCAGTTTGGGTTTGTGGAGGTGAGGAGAGTTAGTTGGAGTTCTTTTGTTGGGGTTTTTTTTTCCTCTTTTTTTAGGCCAAAGAAAACAGGACCATAATTACACACTTGAAATTAGACTGCATGCAACTGAATCCCCTTTTTTCACTCTGTCCTGCATGTTTCTTTCACTTGCAATATATACTGGGTTACAAAAACTGTTCTGTGTTTGCATCATGGCTGACAGCAGACAGATCCCGGATTCCCTGTCTGGCAGATCGTCCGTGATGATTTATTTTTTTAATGCGTACTTGTCATTTTGAGAACATATTTTCTAGACATTTGAGCTCAGATTTTGCATATATTTAAGCATGCGCTTAATTTATGCACATGAGTAGTTCCACTGAAATTAATATTGCAGAAACTGAGCATATGTGTAAGGTACGGTGGGATTTTTAAGCTAATTAGCTGCAGCTGTACTCCCCAAAGTGACTATGAAATGGCACAGCAAGATTCCACAGTATCAAATCCTTTACAGTCTAAAATAAGTAAATACATCTTGGAAGCTCATTGTAGAATCTGAAAAGTCAGCTTGGGTTCTGTAATCAAGATTTTTGTCATAAAACCTAATGATCTGGTTTCTGAGGGAGGGTTCCATGGCACCCTTAATTAGCAGCAAGGCTAGAAAACTTCAGCAGGGTCAGGTTCCCCTTGCTGGGGTCTTGGCTCGGTGGCACTTCCAGGACAACAAGCGTGTTGCTCTGTCAGTGAGGGCAGGAGATGGCATTCCCAGCGTGCATGAGGAGGACATTCTGAGAATGAGGACTTGCCCTTCTCATATAGTTCATTCTCTGACCACCACAGCCCCCTGATATTCTTGATGAGATGTAGTGCTTTATGTAGCATATATCTGTAATGTGATACTTGTTACTGCATTATGGACATCGTGGTGCATGTGTTACACTGATAGAAGCACATTAATTACAGCAGAGACTGAACAGAAAGTGGGGCTTTAATATCCTCATGATATTTGTGTAAAGTTTTCTTAAAACAACTCCTTAGAGGTTTCACTTCAATTATTTTTTCAGTGATGTGTTTAGAATTGGTTTAAGTAAACAAATTGTCACTCACAGCCCTTGGACTGTACCCTGATGTTCCTGTTGAAAACACCGTCAAAGGCCACAATATTTCAGGGCCTTGGGCTTTTTTGAGAACGTACAGAATGCTGAAGTCCGTGGGGTTTAGACAAGTATAAAGAGAGACAGTAAGATTTAAACACATAAGTGATCAGAGATGATCACCAATCAAAGGTGATACTCTGGACTTCTTTACAGGCAAGACTGTTGGAGGCTGAATCTTGTCTTTATATCCACATTCTCAAACTTTGAAGAGACTTGGTTCTGAATCAAGGACTCTGGCCTCAAATGATGTAAAACTATACTGCAAATCAAATCACTGAACCTTAAATGTTCTTTCCTCAAAGTGCATTTTCAGGCAGGTTTAAAACGAGGCCCTGTTCGCTGACTACTCTGGGCTTTGTAAAGCTCTGTAGTGCTACCCAGGAGGCAGTGGGACACAGCTCATTGCTTAAAGCACAGAAATAGAAACACAACTGCAAACCTGAAAATTCAAAGCAGCCTGTTGTAACTGTGGTCGAAACTTATCTATCACCTCTATATGATAAAACAATGGTCATCATAAATACAGTGTTTCAGGTGTTATGAAATAATGTCCTTATTATCAAAGTCACAGCATTTGTGACTCTTGAGAGAAGCTGGTATTTTGCTAAAGGCTGGTTCATGCCTGGCACGGGAGGAAGGCTTCTTTCAAAACATGCTGACCATCTGGAAGGGGAACTGTCCTATTTAATTCAGTAAATCAGAGGCAAAGTCCCTACTTATTTCAGTGGGAATTTGCTTTTCTGTAGCATCTCTGAGCTCAGTCGTTCTGACTTGCACTCCTCACAGGTGTCAGTAAATTCTCTCATGTTATAACCCTGGAAGAATGAAATGTCACTGTTACATTATGGCTCCTGAGGCACCGTGACACAGCTGACATCCTTTTAATTTCCTTCCCAAAGCAGGAGCCGGTGGGAGCAGCTGGCGGCGATGCCCTAGGGCCTCTGTTGGGTGGACATCGCTCCTGCTGCTCCTTGGAAATTAAAAGAAGGAAATCAGGAGAGTACAGTTGCTATTTCTGCTGCCTGCTTGTCCTTTTTGACCTCTTCAGATATGAAATTGAAATTTTAATGACTTCCTCAGTACAGTTTAAAGCATGAAAACATCTCCAGTGCATGGAGAAGGGGTATTTTGGAATCTCTTCTTTTGGAACAGAACAACAAAGAATTTCTATGGCCTTGATTTTTGAAATTAAGACAAGGTAGTACAAAGTCCCCCATTCCTAACATACACAGACATGCTCTAGTCCACTTTATTTTTGGCAAGAACACATGGCAAGAGCATCCCTTCCTCAACCATAACAAGACACCAGACATAGTTACTGTAAAGTGCTTTATATTATAAAAACTCTCCCCATGGATAAATTGTGTAGCATTTATTTGATCCTAAATTGGGTGGGAGGGGTGGGTTAGTTATATTTTGGTCTTTTCCCCCCTCCCTCCCATTCAGCAAAACCGAAAAAGCTTTCTGCAAAAACACAGACTTGTTTGTACTGAGAAATGGACCGAACCACCTCGCAGGATGTGATTCCAGTGGTTTGTGTGAGCACTGTCACAGATGCCGTGAGCATTTCCATTGCATTGTATATACTTTTGAAATATTCTATTTAGTCATATTTTATAGGAGTATTAAAAAGCTACTGGCTAATTAATCACTTTTACACGTGTATAATTCAGAGCTTAGTATAAAATAATAAATATGGCAAATGGTATTTTTGTGTTCTGCTTGCATTGGCGTTTGGAAAAGCAACATTTAAAGAGTTAAACTATATCAATAAACTGAGTAGTGTGGTGTATACCCCTGGTAGAACTGAAAATGCTTAAATATGTGACATAGGCCAAACTCTTTTTCAGTAGAAATTAGGGGGAAAGCAGCCCTCTTGTTGGCAGCATATGCCATGTTCCATTTTTACCTGCTGCAGTTTCAGCGTTGTGAATTTGCTCTGGTTTGCTGTGGATTTGGCTCAGTGTACACAAAAAAAAGCTGTAGCGCAGTCCCTGGTGAGCAAAAGCACATCCCTGACCTGATGTGGTTCTCACCATGCTTTTATAATCATGGGTGATGCAGTGGGCATGAGTGCTTGGACAAGGAACATGGCATGCAGCTGCCATCCAGGCTGGGGAAAGAGCTCTATTAACCTTCATTGCTATAAAATTTGAAATTAATTGTTTGATGTCTCTTGCATCAGTTTGTACTGGGTCTTGCAAAGGACTGGAAACTGGGAGATGAGTTTGCTGATAACTGTCCTGTGAAATTCTTACACTGGATTTGGAAAAATTACTTTTTTGTATGTGTGTGTGCCTAGCATAAAAGACTTAGTTTCTCAAAGGGTGATTGTTCATGATTCCAAAAATTAGATTTGCTTAAGAGGTCTTGCTGGAAATGTAAACTATGAGCTCTTTGATTCCTTTGGAAAGGACAGGCCTTAACCTCCATTTTTATTAGAAAAAACAGTAATAGGGAACTTCTTCTGGAGTACTTTAGAGGTGAAATGCAGGAGGCCTGGTTTATTCTTCACTTGAGCACTGAAGGAGCTTTTCCTCACTACAGTGAGGTTCTCCATCTGACCCAGGTGAAATGCTGTGTAACTGAGATGCCAGTTGTGTCTCTTCCATGTTGCCTGGCACTGGAGGCAGCACTGGGAAATGAGGTTCAGAGCTCCAGCTGTGAATGGCAGAGAGCTGTGTGTCCCAGAGGATCTCAGGCTGATTATGGTTACAGTGTTTTCAGATCCTCTAAAGAACCTTTACAGAATTTATTTTTGGTCCTTCTTTGGTGGCAAACATTTTACCACTAAACTTTTAGCCGCTTCAGGCTTTCTCTCACTTACCAGTGTGAATTTAAGACCTTTGCATTTCCTTGCTTCCCCTCTGCCTAAGAAATCACATTTAATTCTGTTTTACCAAAAAAGCAAAACCAGGTATGGACTCTCATTTATACTCACTCTCACACAAAACTCTTGAATAACTAGTTATGCTAGAAAAAAAAATAAAAAATTAAAACAAACCCCCCCCCAAAACAAAAACCCAAACAGCTTTTGCTGGTTTAGCCCATCTTTCGAGGGAGCACAGCAGCTTTCAATATTCCAGGCTCCTCTTAAAAGGAGATGTTTTTCTAATGTGAGCTGTGCTCTGTTTTTAAATACATACAAACTGCAGCGTTCGGGGGTAAAATGACCAGGGAGGAAGTGTTGTAAAAGCTCTTTCCCACAGCTCTATTTGAAGTATGGAGTATATTTGCTTTGGCTTGGAGGGGAGGGAAGCTGGCACTGTTATAAAAGCAAAACAGCAGCAGCACTCCCATTGGATGAGCAGGAACCCCAAATGTCTCCACTGCAGAGATGTTCAGAAAGCTTTAGAAACCAGCCTGAATTCTCTCTCCCCTTCTGTCAGTTTGTTCAGTCTCTACACAGATGTTCGGGGGCTACAGCAAGAGTCATCTTAATATAAGATTATGTTCTGATGCAGCAAAGGATGTTTGTTAGGGAGATTCTTGCTGGAGTCAGGCAGGGAAAGCTGTGAAGTGTGGGCAGCCTCAAACGAAAAATGAAGCTATTCAGAATCTTCAGACAGACTTCAGGATTCAGATCCATGTAATTGAGAGCTGTATTAAGGGCCCATTTGAGTCAGGAGTTTCCTCACATCAATAAGAGTATCCAGCAAGAAGGGGTAAACTTCTCTGTTATTCTCACCAGAAAATCAGCCTTGGTTTAATAAATTATTGTAACTGATCATTTATCTAGTGTGAGGAAGTTGTGTCTACATTAGTGTCACACAGATGTGTTCTCTTCACTGTTTGGTTAATGAAGGTAAATGTTTTGAATCCACTTTAGAGCAGAGTTCTTGTTCAGAAACTTCCGAAAGAAATGCCATCTGTAACGACTGACGGATCCTTAAGTGTCAGTTTGGCAAGTTGTCCTACTGTGGGTAGCTGCAGAAATATTTCGTGTATGTTGTTGTAGATTTAAAAGCATTACTCATGGTTTCATTTGAGTGTCTGCATTTCTGACACGGATGTGACATATCTGTATATATTATAAATCAATACTATTTTTAATCACATATTTTGTACAAATATTCACATTAGCTCTGTACTTCAATGAAAATCTACTATGGTATTAAACATTTTGGTGGAATTAGCAAACTCCTGGTCCGTGTTTTTTTTTCATTTTTTAATGGTGTTAAGCAGCTGAACCATTTCTGGCATCCAAGACAAATATTACCATTTCCAGCTACTTAGAGCAATTCCTTAAATCCAGGTACACCTGTACCCTCTAGTGACTGATCCAAGCCACTGCAGAGGCAGCTCCCCACATCTGATCTGAGTGAGAGGCCAAAATCAAAACCTGAACCAACAGTAAATGTGAGCACAATTTTTCCTAGCTAATGAGAATAACAGCGTGGGACAGCACATTGCTGTTGAGGGACACCCAGCTAGAGATTTCAATACTCACAGGTGCAGTTTTTAATGACTTTTACTGCTTTTTCCCAAGATTCTGGTACAGGTCACAACCAGGAATCAGATGATGAACTTTGTGCTACACATGTTCAGTTTTCTGTGTACAACAGCCACATCTGCACAGCTTCCACCAACCACAGCAGCAATGTGCATGTCTAGTCCTGGACTAGTCTCAGGCTCATAGCTGTAACAGAACCCTCATGACGGAGGGGAAAAAAAGACATTAAGAAAACAACTACAAGAACCTTGTCCCCTACCAGTTCCTAGAGCTGGGGTGAAGGGGAGGAAGGTATCACATACATATATATATATATATATATGTACATACACACATACATATAGATATATATATTTACCAGATAGGCAGTGCCAGCTATAAATTGATTAATAAGCTGCATGTTTCAATGCACCAGTAAGAGGATACTGGTTTTGTACAATGCCATGAACTGGGGTGGGATTTGTGTTCACACAGGGCTCAGGCTATGGACCCATACACAGCACAGATCCTCAGCTAGGAAAGGTGGGAATGGGAATGCCAGCTTGGATTTTTGTCCCGTTCAGCAGTTCAATACCTCGTGGTAAGAAGAGGGATAAACTCATTTTGCTCTTCATTCCAGGGCACAGCTGTGGGTTTTGACATGAGAACGTGGGGGAGAAATATCTGCCAGGGAATAAATGGAAATTTTAGAGCCTCAGAGCACAAGATGAGAAAAAAAGGCTGATAGAAAAACAGCAGAATCAAAACCAAATTTGTAACTCTTTTTTTTTTTTTTTTGAAAGTGAAAAAGCACTTGCCGATATCTAGAGAGTAAATTTTGCTCCTTGCCTTCACAGTCGGATCATAGCCCAGCCAGCCCTGTCTGGGCCTTGTTTCTATTTAATTTCTATTTAATTTACAATATGCAGCAACACCCTTACAACCTGACCCTCCCTGCACTTCGGGAAGGACACTGAGGTGCTGGGGAGGGTCCAGGGAAGGGCAGCGGAGCTGGGGAAGGGTCTGATGAGGAACAGCTGAGGGAGCTGAGGGGGCTCAGCCTGGAGAGAAGGAGGCTCAGGGGGGACCTTCTTGCTCTCTACAGCCCCCTGACAGGGAGGGGAGCCAGGCCGGCCTCTTCTCCCAAGTGATAGGACAAGAGGACAGAGCCCCAGAACGCGCCGGGGAGGTTCAGGCTGGACATTAGGAGAAAATTCCCTCACAGAAGGGCGGTCTGACATTGGGACGGGCTGCCGGGGGAGGCGGGGCAGCTTAAGGAAACACTGAGCGCCGCAGCCTGGCTGAGAGAGCGCCCTCCAGCCACAGCGGGGACCCTCGGAGGTCTCTCCCACCCTCACCGCCCGCTCCGTTCCGAGTGCCCCCCGTCACGGCCGAGCCCGCCCCCCACACGGTAAGTGACGGCCCCGCCGCCCGCGCTGTGCCCGGGGCGGAGCCGGCCCGGCCCCGCCGCCCCGCCGGCAGCAGGTAACGGGGAGGGGGGGGCGGCCCGGGAGGGGTCGGCCCGGGGGCCGGTGGGGATAGGGGTGGTGATGGTGATGGTGTTGGGGTGGGCTCTGGCGCTCTGCAGCCCGGCTCTGGCAGCGGGTTCCGGGCGCTGGGGAGCGGCGGCCTGGGTTCGGCATTGTCGGCCGCCGAGCGGGGCCCGCGGGGACTGTCTGTGTCTGGCTGTCTCTCTGTCTCTCTGTCCGCCCATGTGTCCCCTCCTACCGTGGGCAGGCCCCTGGCTGTGTCCCCCCAGAGCCCCTCGGGCCCGCAGGGGTTTGTGGTGCCGGGCTGTGGAGACACCCCGGGCCAGTGGATGTGTTTGGGTTGTATCCAAGAGACACCACTAAGGGAAGGCCTTGGGAAAAACAAAACCAAGCCACTCGTCATTTATTATTTATTAAAAGCATGCGATTAAGGAATTAGAATAATAGAATCATAGGTCATGTTGAGATCATTGTAAAATTCAGAGATGAAGGCTTGATTTCAAGTGGGAAGTCTTAAATCCGGACGTGTCGCTCCCCAGAAGGGAATTTATGGGCCGCCTTTAATTTGGCAGGTGGGGTTTGGATGCACACAACAGCATGTTCTCCCTTCCTTCCTTCCTTCGGGTTCGGCTGGAAGAAATCCCCTGTCGGGAGGAACTGAAAGGTTCTGCAGCCTTTGGGTCTGTGCTGTTTGCCGAAAGGGGAATTAAGTCTCTGAAGTGTCAGTGTATTCTCAGCAAAATTCAAGGCCTGGATTTCAATTCTGGGAGACAGACAAGCTTGGTGTAACATTTGACTGCCAGCAAGTCTTAGAATCCTAGAATAACAGAATGCTTTGGGTTGGAAAGGACTGTAAAGCTCATCTGTTCCATCTCCCTGCCACAGACAGGGACACCTTCCGCTAGCCCAGGTTGATCCAAGCCCCGTCCAACCTGGCCTTGGACACTTCCAGGGATGGGAAGTCCACAACCTCTCTGGGCAGTCAGCAGTGCTTGTGCTGTTTTCAAGTGTAAATATGTATATGAGAGAGAGAGAGATTGAGGAGAATCAGAGGAAGTGGGGAATTGGAGAGGGAAAACTTCCCATGGAATATATCTTGTATTCTATGAGAATGACAGATCCTATTCCATCATTGCAATGGTATTCAGATGCTTGTTACAGTATAACCTTTTATATTGACTACGATATTTATGTACTCTGAATATAAAGATGAGTTTATTCGTTGCAAAATCACTGTTTTCCAGCTGAATTTCATTAGTTAATTGTCCCAGGGGTTTGCCAAAAAATGGGAACAGAAAGGGAACTGTGTGGAGTGTTGGTGCAGGAATGGATTGAGCAATATCTGGTCTTGGGGTTAAATTATGCCGTTGAGCAAGAAGTGGGGATATATTAGCATGAAATTTTAGGTCAGTTACAGACTGGGAAGTCCCATGTGAGGGTTCTTACAAGGATCCTGCTTTGAGTAAGTAACTGAGTTTTAAACAAGAAGGTGGTTGGGGAGGGCAGAAGGAAGCTGGGGCAGGAGAACACAACCCAATACAATGTGAAATTATGTTTCATATTATCTCATTCTGTTAGATAAGGAATTCCAGTCATGGGTAGAAATAGTCAAAATCCTTGAGTTGTATCAACAGAATTAGAATCACAGAATGGTTTGGGTTGGAAGGGACTTTAAAGGCTCTCTAGTTCCAATCCCCTGCCATTGGCAGGGACACCTTCCACTATTCCAGGTTGCTCCAAGTCCAGTCCAACCTGGCTGGGAACACTTCCAGGGATGGGGCATCTACAGCTGCTCTGGGAAACCTGTGCCAGGGCCTTACCACCCTCACAGCAGAGAATTTTTTCCTAATACCTAATCTAACCCTGCCGGTCTGTCAGTTTAAAGCTATTCTCCCTTGTCCTGTCAGTCCATGCTCTTGTAAAATACGTCTTAAAAGCTATAAATACAAGGAATATTTTAGCTGCTCATTTTTAAAACTAAGTTATGACTTTGTCAAAACAGGTTAACACAAACAAATCTTCTGTCTCTACTCAGCAGATGCCATGTTTGCTCGGAAGAGGGGACAGATACCTTCCAGAATAGCCATGAGTTGGTGTTGGAAAGTCCTGGGAATTTTCTCACTATTTCTTCAAAGTGCGCTGTCTCTCCAGCGAGCCCAGCCCAGAGTGCTGCTGTTATCTTTTGATGGATTTCGATGGGATTACATCTATAAAGTCTCAACTCCCAATTTTCATTATGCCATAGAGAATGGGGTTCATGTCAAACGGGTCACTAACGTGTTTATAACGAAAACGTACCCTAATCATTACACCCTGGTGACTGGTCTCTATGCAGAGAGCCACGGCATCGTCGCTAATGAGATGTACGATCCTGTTCTGAATGAAACTTTTTCCCTGACCAAAATGAATACCCATAACTCC
Source organism: Acropternis orthonyx (assembly GCA_035583155.1). NCBI lineage: Eukaryota > Metazoa > Chordata > Aves > Passeriformes > Rhinocryptidae > Acropternis > Acropternis orthonyx. Next base: position 111,086,437 of record JAWWEU010000111.1, read on the forward strand.
AAGTTCTGGGAAGAGGCCAGCCCAATATGGGTAACGAACCAGAGGAAAGGACACAAATCTGGCGCAGCTATGTGGCCTGGAACAGATGTGAAAATACACGGAGTCTTCCCCACACATTATATGCCCTACAATGAATCCGTTCCCTTTGAATACAGAGTTGCAAAGCTTATTGAGTGGTTTACATCAAAAGAACCCATAAACTTTGGTCTGCTGTACTGGGAACAGCCCGATGAGCTGGGACATCTTCTGGGCCCAGATAACCCGCTTATGGGACCGGTAATTAGTGATATTGACAGCAAACTGGGATATCTCATCTCTGAGCTGAAGGCGGCGAAGCTGTGGGGTGTGATAAATGTCATAATCACCAGTGATCACGGAATGTCACAGTCATCCTCAGAAAGGCTCATTGAGCTTGATCAGTATGTGGACAGAGAGCTCTATAAAGTCATTGACCATTCTCCTGCAGTAGCCATTTTGCCAAAAGAAGGTAGGAGCTGCAGCAGGTAACAGCCTTTGAAGGGATACTTGAATATCCAAACTATAGACAACATTTCCTAACTCAAGTGGTGGTAGCAGCACAGATGCCTGTAGGACATCAGCCACGAACAAGGAGTACTTGCAGGATCACTTCTTTGTTCTTTTTTGCTATCTCAGTCAAAAGCCTGGATTAATTTTCTGAAATGAACAGGGAGCAAATCGGTCTGTTGTTGACTAATATTGGCAAAGGTCCTTTAGTCCTTGTGAGAAGTAAGATAATCTAATGGCATTATCAAGGCTGAATGGCGTTCTGGATAGATAACACCTGAATGTTACATATCTTGCCTTTAATCAAGATTCTGAAGCCACAGTGGAAGAATTATGTTTCTAACTCAAACAGTGTTTAGATGGGGAGCTTTGATAAAAAGAAAGCCTCTGTTGGCTATTTGATTAGCTGCCAGCTATTGTAGTTCACTCTAGTTGTTTTTTTCCCGTTACACTGAACAGCCAGCCAATTTACATTCATACCATTTTTATTATGATAATGATGGGAAAGGATACTGTTGGAATCGAAATCTGAAGTCTGGTTGCAGTCATTGAAGGGTTGCTGAATTGTCAGGACATGTTTAGCATCGCTAATAGAGAGGTACTACTCTTTATTTTGACGATCAAGTGCTATAACTATTTGGTACAAATGTGTTAACCTGGAAAGTATCACTCCTGCCCACACAAAAAATTGATGATTTGGAAGTTGAGTTTTAAGGTGGCCTTCTGAAAAGGTGCTTTTTAAGAATTCTGTAACATCTGCATCAGTAATGGCTAGCCCTTTGCATTTAATGTTCCAACAGGGAGGATGTTGTGTAGACTTTTATGTGTAAACAAATGTCTCTTGTCATTTTGAGTCTGAATACTCTAAACTAAATTTTCAGTATATCCTAACTGAGACCGTTGCTGCCTGAGCACACTCAGGTTACGTGCTGTTTCCCTCAGTGGTGATAAAAAAGCCAAGTTTGGAAGCTCCATCCTCATAGAGATAAACATGTTTGAGCAGGATGTTCTCATTAGCAAAAGAAGCTGTAAAAGTAAGCTTTAGTGGTGAAACATCCCTAATGCAGTAAATGAGAACTTGAAGATGTGTAACTTGATTCTCCTGTCTTCTAAATGATAAAAAGAAACAGTATCTCTGCAGCAATTAGATGACAGAATAATTAAAAAAGTAATTTCAGTGGATTTCAGAAATAGCTTGGATTTGGTTTTGCCCAGAGGTTCAGGTATTTGTTATGTAACCAGTAAACAAGAATTAGTTTTGAGCACAGCTAAAATTCCTTCCTTCCCTGTTACCAGCTGTTATTTTTATTGTAAAACAATGAGCTTCACTGTCAGTTATGTAATGAACTAACATATACTTAAGTCCGTAACACTGATTCTTCACCTGTTATTCCATTTGTCTTGCTTAAACCAAGGGAATGGTAAAATTTAGTGAAACACAGCTGCTGATGCTAGGGTTTTTTCTTGCATTTAGTATATTAATTAAAATAATTAATTTAATGTAAAATTATTGCTGTATTTGGGGCCTCTCCTTCTTACCATCCCATATAGAAAAGTGGCATAACAAAATCAACTTTATTACTAGTATAGTCCTAGAAATGCTAGATTGGAGTCCCGTGTTGCTGTAACAATCTCTCATATCTGCACTTTTGCTGTCTCACTTGACTTTTATTGTGTTTAAGTTTTGTGATTTTTTTAATGCCAGTTTGAGATAAGAAACCGTATACATTAATGCATTTCCAGTTTTCCTTCACAATTTCTATACTGAATTCCAGGAACTGAGGGGGAAAATTAACATGGTTTCCTTAGAAACATTGGGCACCTCTTCACAACCTTTTTTTCTCTGAGATGCATTCAAAACTCCACATAGGCTGTAAAAGGTCACTGAAATGGGCCTGCAGAGACACACTATGCACTCAGCTGTCCCACTGGATTGCACATGTGTCTCACAAAGTACTTACCTAAGTCATGGAGGGATTTGGTATTTCACAGAAGTCTGTTGTATGCACTGCATAGCCCTCAGTAGGAAACTGTCCTCAAATGGAGGGGAAGGATTGAAGAAATTTGCTCAGGTGTCAATTCCTGAAGTTGCTTTTGTATTCTGTCTCTGTGTTCTGGTTCCTCCTGTCTGTACACTGGTGTTCCAGCTTGTCCAACTGGTTGTGGATCTGAAGTGACTTTTACTGGAAAGACAAGCTCAGTAACTGGAAATAAGTAAATAAAGAATTGGGAGTGGAAATGCTTATTTATTCAGTGGTGTTAGTACAGGTCTTGAGGGTTTGCACTCATTGTGACTAAGGAAGGGAAAGGAGCAGACATTGGGAATACAGAGGAGTAGCTTATGCTGTTGGCTGATAGTTCTAGACCAAAAGTTCCACCTTTATTTGTCATTCCAGCCTGTCTCTTGGTGTGCTTGTCCTGTGTTCCCTGCTTAGGATAATTCAGTGATGCCAAGAAAAAAAGTGGCTTCTCTTTGCCCTTCTAAAGGAAAGCAACTAACAATGAAACTGCTTTAAAATAAACAAAATTAATAAAAAGTGTCACTTGCCATCACAGCCAACTTGGGGACAGACAGAAAATGGTCTGACTGCCCTGATTACCTCATGAACAGGTTTAAGAGCTATCTTCTTGCTTCTTTCTGTGAGAAGCTTACATTCTGATAACTATGAAATGAGGGATTTTTCTAAAATTAGCAAGGCACTTGTTAGGAACAAGCTGGGAGGTCTGTGTCAGGTGAGATCTTACGGTGAACGATCCTCTGGATTTCTTACAGTAACATATGTACACACATTGTTGTCTCTTACAGCTATAAATTCATTTTTGGGGAAGTGCATTTTTCTCTCTTCTTTCAGCTGTATTTAAAGTACTGATTAGTTCAGCAAACATACTGGTGTGTTTAATTTTTGTCTTTTGTCTCTTTGTTTATTTGAAGGCAAACTGGGTGAAGTATATGAAGCTTTGGCCAATGCTCATCCCAACATGACTGTATATAAAAAGGAGCAGATTCCAGATAGATTGCATTACAAACACAACAGTAAAATTCAGCCCATCTTAGCACTGGCTGATAAAGGATGGGAAATTGTACGTAACAAGTCTGATGGTTTTCTGTGTAAGTATCCTGTCTTTACAGTGGCTTGCAGTGTCTTTCTAATCAGGGACCTTATGTAGTACTTTTTCTGCCAGTCTCAACCAATGTTCATTTTTTGTTTTCTTTAAGACTGAGAGGGAAGACTGAAGTATGTAGAATTTCTGAGTTTTCCCCCTGATGGAACGGGAAGCACCCTACTATTAGGGGAGGAGAATCCGTACTAAGTGTTTCTCTGAACAGTAAACTTTCTGATGCTCAGCAGGGTCAGCCCTGGTTAGTACCGGGTGCTGCAGACAGTCCCCAGGACTTCACTGTCACTGTCCAAGCTCGCTCGGCTGTGGCAAATGGACCTTAGGACTTAAACGGTGGGGCCAGTTCTGTGCACGCTGTGCCTCACCTAAAAAATCCACTGGGCAGGCTGGAAGGGCACACCCACGTGGGGAGAGCCCTTCCCCAGATTTTCCTTCCCAAAGTCTGGCCATACAAAATACAAAGTTTCTGAGATAAGATCAATCATGTGTTTTAGTGGCCTCATACTTGAGACCTTTAAGGATGTAGGAAACAGACAAGCACTTCCTGAGAGATTAAAAAAAGTTGTAACTGAGTTTGGTGAGTAGAGGGTGAATAGTTGGGGTTTTTTATCATATAAGGCTGGGTTGGAAGTACAAAAACATTTTCTGAAAGACCATGAACTGGAACTTTTTGGTTATGTAGGAGGAAAAATACAGGTTTCATGTGGTCAGTTCTTAAGTTTCTTAATTGAAAACCTTTTAAACTTTGCTGCTGGTAATGACCCTGAACAGCATTTCCAGCAAGACTTAACAAGTTTGTCAGTAGCTACTGAGAGCAGCTTCTCGTGCCTGTGTCTTTTATTTGTTCATTTTTAGTTCCCCTGTTGGGAAGGGGCACTGGAGACCCACTAGTGAGGTCTTTTTCCATGTAGATGAGTGCACAAAATTGGACAAAGTTTCAGACTCAGAGTCAAATGAACAGTCTGTCTCTCCATTATTTTTTTTTTTATTTTCTCTAAGAGATCTGGGCCAGCTGCAAAGTTGGAGGTTTTCCTTGAGAAAAATCAAGGAAACTTGATTGTAGGTGGTGTGTCATTGACGGTGCTGTTACTGCCATGTGAGCTTACCTGGTTTTTTTTAGCTCTTTTTCTTTCTTTTTCCAATAATGCTCTCCATTATTGTTTTTTTAAAGGCATTTTCTCTTTGTAGTTCTGAGACTTGATATTTGCTAGGAGATATATCTGCTTTGGATCAAAAGAATTCTTCTAAACCTCTGCAAGAAGAACTGATGGCTGTGCCTTTTCTGCATTCTGCTAATTCTAGGAAAGGGTTCAGTGCTGGGTTCAGTGCTGGTTTTACAACTTCAGAATATTGACAATTTCTCTGTCTTTTATTTCCAGTTGGTAATCACGGGTATGACAACATCATACCAGAAATGCATCCCCTTTTTCTGGCAGTTGGGCCTGCTTTCAGAAAGAATGCCACCAAAGAAGTCATGAATGCTACAGACGTGTACCCCTTGCTGTGTCATCTGCTGCGTATTGACCCTCTGCCAAACAACGGTTCCTTCGACGCCGTGAAGGATATACTTGCTGAAGTTCCTGCAGCCTTTGGAGCAGACACCTGTTCCACAGTTATAGGAGTCTTCCTGGGCAGCTTGCTCGTTCTGGTTTTTACTGCAGTTTTTGTTAAGCATTTTGTCCTCGCCCAAGCAAATTCCATGCACATCCTACACACTGAAGTTGCCCAGCCACTGCTGCAAGATCATTAACACTTGGCATTATTTTTGAAGCTTCAAATAAGCTTATACAGAGAAAATAAGTACTAGAGATGGATCAGCATGAATATGTGGAGTAAAAGGAAATGGATGCTGATCCAGTGGTACTCTGGGGCACGTGCAGTCCAGGGATGCAGAGAAAGAGCATGCTCATGTGTCACCCTGCAGCCAGTTATCTTACAGGGGTCAAAGATATCATAGGTAAACCTGGAAAGCTGTTTATGTATGTAGACATGTAGTGACAACAGACCTCAAATACCTTATTATGGCTATTGTTAGGCAAATTACATCAGCTGAGGTGCATTTCACAGACTATTAAATGGTGATTTCATTTCCCACCCTCTTTTTTTTTTCTGGTTCCTTGAGAGGTTTTTTGAGTCTTTTCAATTCTAACAAGTCACTGAATGGGACTGAACTTCTTTGTTGGGGTTTTTTTTTTCCTTCCCTGCCCAAGGACGCTCTGGCATGATCACCATTACAGACAGCTTGGTGGTATAAATCCTGTGGACAACAACATTATTATTCAACTAGGTCATGAGTGCTAAATGTCTAAGTTTAGTGTTAGGCATATTTCTTCAAAGTACTCTGTTAATTGTAGCCCCAAAATATGAATCTAAGTGGTATTGCCTTTAGGAATCAGTATTAAACTGCTTGATTTTTAATTTCTAAAAAATTTTATTTAGGTAAATACAGGTCTTTACCATTTTAGGTATGATTTTAGGTAAACGTAAGTCTTCACTTTCTCTGTTTCCTGTACACCGGACTAAATTTTCTAGGAGTTTCACGCAGCTGGCAGGATAGACACTTGCAAGCACCACACCTGTATATCCAAATGGAGTCTTTCATATTTCTGTGATAAGAAGGTTATTTCAGACTAAGGGAGATGAATCAGCTAAGGGGCATGGATGTTCAAGCTGGTTTTAGAGCGCTGTCCCTGGGTGTTTGTCTGCTCTGTTACCGGAGACTCTTTGTCAGTGTGTTTGACTTGTGTCTTGGGCTGGTGGGCCTTAGAATTGGATGAGCAGAATTAGACATGCAATTCAGGGAGCAGCCATATAAATCTTAAGCCATATATACTCTTAAATCTGAACAAGCACACTTTCATATTAAAAAAAGGTGTAAGACTGAAATTTGTTCTTCTGGAGGAAGGCCTGTGTCAGGGAAAAATATTAATTCTGAGTCAACAAAGCTACACAATATTCTGATCCTTTTATGTGTGGCGATAAATCCTGCTAGCGTAGTTGTCGGGTTTTTTGTGAGCTCACTTAAATGGTAGGTGAGAAGCTGCTGACTAAGGTTTGTGTGAAAAACTTGGTCTGAAGTGAGAAAAATTGTTTAGTTGTCAGTTTTCCCCTTCTCCCTCTGTGAGATAGTATTTCTTAGCACCCTGCTACTGAGTACAACGCCTGAAAGAGAAATAAACTTTAACAATTCATGCAGAAATAGCAGACTGAGTACTTTTAAGTGCAGTTTATAACTGTATGCACAGCCCCCAGCAGAAGGCAAAGATGGGAACACTGCAGTTTTGGTTGTACTCTGCCAAACAAATGGTGTGACTGACAGTCAACACTGCAAGGGAAGGGTTTGGAGTACAAAACTCATTTTGCTAGACTAAAATCCAGACTTACTGAAGACCTGTTGGGTTCCTCTGTGATGGCAGGGACACTTGCTTAGCACTGAGCTGTCTTGCAGACAGATGTGGACATTTCCAGAGGCCACACCTGAGTGCAGTGATCTGCAGGGATATGCTGAAAGTTTAGCTGTAATTGTAGGTTTAGGAAGGCAGGAAAAATGCAGATCTGTTGGGAGTCAGTCCTCAGTTTGGGGGATATATATTAAATCTTGTGAACTCCATCTGACTCAGTGCTGTTACTGTGCTGTGAACTACCTTGTTTCCTGTAATGCCATTGTCATAAGAAAGCACTGAAGGAAGGTCTGTAAAGCTGATTCTTAGTGGAGCTGGCCATTAGCTATGCCTTAAATTTAATTGTCTGGTGTCAGGTAAAACTGAGGACTGCAAGGGCTTGTCAAGCTGAAATGCAAAGGCAGTAATGGTGTTTACAGGAGTTTTCAGAGACTGGGAAGTCTGAGCAGAAAATCTGAATGTCTGGATTGTTACTAATCCCTTCCCTACCTGCCTTGCAAAAAGTGGATGGCAAACAGCAAACTGATGCACTGAATCCACCTTTTCTTGCTTTTTTTGAAACTTTAAAATGAATTGTAGCACAAACTTAGCATGAGTTTAAGGAAAGATCTACAGGCTTGGATAAGGCAGTAACAGTGATAATTGGAGATGCCATAACCCTCACCTGTAGCTACTGCAGTTACGCACTTTAGAACGTGCTGCTTTAATAGAAATTCTTTTTACTGCAGCAAGTTCGTAGCAGTAATCATGGCAGATGTGAAAATAACTAGGTTGTAATCTCAGAGTTGCTCATTAAACCCCCACTTTAATTGTAGCAGGTGTGGTTCTATCATCAGCAAAAGTGACTCTTGATTTTAAGGAGGGGGCAGAGTTGGCCAGTGTGGTTCAGTCATCCTGGACTTAGGTTTACTTGCCCAAACATGCAACAAAGGAAGAGCAGTAGGTTTCACCCAAAATCTTTGGGAACAATGATACTCAAAATAGGTTGGGGACATGGACATGAGAACTGTCAATGTCATTGTTCTGTATTGCACTGTGAGGCCTTTCTTTGAGGAGGGTAAAATAAAGCTTCTGGAAAAAAAAAAAAAAGAAGGGAATCTTGTAGCATTTGGGTATTTCAGTTTAGGGCTAAACATTTCCTTTATTCTTAGGTATATTTGCAGGTACCTTTTGGGTAGTTCCCAGGTAGGATGTATGCCCAGCTGGTGTCAAACAATGTTTTAAGTTGGTGTGAGCTTAATGAAATCAAAAGCACAGATGATGCAAGCACAGCAACTTTTTCTCTGATGTGACATTTTGTCAGACTATCTTTTTGGGTGGGGAGGACATGGGGTTTGGTTTCTGTATATATGATACTTTCTATGATGTACTGACAAGTTTATTGGATTTGAGTACACTGTGTACTGCTTGTAACTTAGCCTTGGAAACCAAGAGTGATGCATGATGTTGTGTTTCATTACTGACCTGTGAAGCATACAAATGTCAAATGTTTTCTTTGGTTTTTCTTGTTTGGAACTGTTGGGAGTTGAAATACATCTTTGCTGGCTTCATTTAAAAACACTTCTGGGAAACAAACTTAAATGGGGGAAGATGACTGGGGGAAAATGGCCTTAACTCCGGCATCCCAAATATTTCTTGAACTCTTCATAGTGTATGCCTTTATTAAGAATAACTGGAAGTGCGACAGAACTTAGGGATTTTAAGTCAAAGTTCTTTTATAAGAGATATCATGGTGGGAATACATTTTATTTTACCAAAAAAATATTCCAGGCTTTCTTGGTAAAGAGCAGCAATGCTGCGAAAAGAAATGCGGACTCAAAAAAAAAAAAAAAAAGGGCAGAAAAATCAGATTTTTTAAATAATTTAGGTTGGAAAAGACCTCTACAATGGAGTTCAACCAGTTACCCAGCACTGCCAAGCCTGTTGTAGGATGAAGGGTTGTGCAGCATGACTTTTCATGCAATCATAGAATGGTTTGGATTGGAGGGGACCTTAGAGATCATCTACTTTCAACCCTCCCCACCATGGGCAGGGACCCATCAGAAGCATGAACAACACAATCTTGAGGTGAGTGTGGAAGAAGAACAAACATGCACTGATTGGGTCCTGCTGTTCTGTAAAATGCAAATTTAACAGGCTTACTTCCCAGTATTCTTCCCTGATTAAATAATGGCCATACCTGTGCTGCTGTACACACCTTTAATGGCATGTTTGTCCTACAGTAAAAGTGATGTAAACATTTATTACACGCTAGGCTACAAAAATTGTTGCAAGCACATGAAAATGATAAATCCAATAGTGCTATCACCCTTTCCATAATGAAATCATAATATGAATCCTATTAACAAACCTCCATTACTCCCCCCCCCCCCCCAATAAAAAATGCTACCATGCATGTTAGAACAAACATCTGTCCCTGTGGCCTGGTCCTTGGGGGTACACAACTCTGGGTTATTTTCATAGGAAGCGTGTAGGTGGCAAGTTAAACTTCCTCTTGAAACCAGTGTTTCAGACTTGTAGTTAGTTGAAATCAGCTCAGTTCTGAACTGTTTCCTTGATGCTAATGGCCAAAAAGCACAGAACCCCAGAGGGGTGGATGTTTGCGAGCTTCTGTACCCAGTGCTGAGAGTTCCCTTATGAAGCCAGTCAATGTCATGAAACAGCCTTCACTGCTGGGCAGGGGCAATAAACATCCCCTACCCCCTTCTAAACTTCATGGCCAGTGTAAGCGTTAGAACATCCCCTGAATTAACATGCCCTGTTATGAGCATTGCTGAGTTGTGTCTGTTTAGGAAGTCATTAAATGTTGCCACAAACTGTCACCCCTTTATCATAGCTTTGAGGAAGCAGAAGCCACAACTTCACTGTTCTCATTCTGAATTGGCTCTTCAGAAGAAAATCAGCCACTAGCTGTCATAATTCACACAAACCATAATGAGGCAGCGGAAATATTTTGTCTTGTTTGAGGCACTAATTTTTAAAAACTAGCCATTTTTAAATAAATCAACTTTCTGTCTTAAGGACAAATAGGTGGGTTTTTTTAGATTCTCTTGATTTGTAATGATCTGTATGAAATCCTGGATGTACAAGAGCTGCTCTGAAAGCCTTTGTGCAAGGAAGAATACTCAGCACCCTTACAGACCATGCCACATCTTTGGAAAATAATCAGCAATGCATCTGGAATATAGTTTATCCTGTTTCTTAATATTTAAATTTCCTCTTTAAACCCTTCCCACAGTAGCACTGTTTAGTGTCCATGCTAAAGGGAAGAGGAGCAGAGGGTGTTAAGGACTTCCACTCAATACAACCGCCCACTGTCTGGTTTCACAGCAGCTCAGTCCTCTGTAGCAGTTCTCATCAGAAGGGGCTATCTAGAGTTAGAAGGAGAAATGGACTTAGACTAAATTTCCCCATCTGTAACAGCACTCGTGGTTCAGATCAGAGTGCTGCCACTGCACTTCAGTCAGCACGTACATTTATGGCCATTAAAATCTTGGTGGTCACTTTGCCACCTGCCTGGTCGGGGACGCACAGAGGAACTGAGAGCACATCCATCACATGCTGTGTGACAACTGCTTGGGGGAAGGCAGAGAAGGGGGAGAACAGAGTGGAGCAAATACTGTGCTAATCAGTTTTAGCTTCTAGAGAAAAACCCCAAAATTCACAGGCAGAGACAGTACAGTTTGGGCTTACTTAACAAGTGTGTCAGAAAGATTAACTCAGTCTAGTCCAGCCTTTCCAAGCACAGATGGCCCAAAGCATCTCCCAGTAATTCCACCACCTTCTGGGGATCCCAGCCTGTATTAGCAGAATTATGAGAACCTAACAAACAACTGTCTCCAATGTCCTGCCTTTTACAGCATATTTAAGCCTGGGTTCTACCCTGTAACACATTCCTTTTGTAGTTACTCATTAACTTGACCTCATGGTACATGTAATTAATTAGTTTAAACTTCCGGCAGGGTGAGAAAGTGACCCTGTGCTCAGTCCAGCTCCTGCTCTAAGGTATCAACAGGTTAGAATTCAGCACCCTGTCAGTAACAGCACGGAGTTTTCAAGGGGCCTCAGTATCTTTCAAGTTCACATTAACCCAGAGTAAAGTACTAGTAAGTAGTAACTAGTAGTTTAGGAAGGGTTGGAAAAAAGAAGAACCAGTTAAATTTCGGATTGTGTTTTTAATCAATACAACAGAATCCCCCAGAGAAGAAGACATAAATTAGTGAAACTTCCACACATGTCTAAAACTCAAATGTATTTTTTTTTTTCAGTGGACAGTTAAAAGTAACCCTTCCCTCCAAAGTTCCTGCTCCCTCCCTGCTGGATCACTAAAAGGCAGTCTGTTGTCAATACCAAATTGCACTGAATTGGAGCTTGTGAAAGAGAAACCACATTGCACACTACCACACACCTCCATCACTTCAGATTATTTTTAAAAACCATCAGACTTGTAAGAAAAGGACTTGGTAACCATAGTTGTCTTTTGGGTCAGCATTAACAATTTAACAGCACATTCTCTTCCCACTGAAAGATAAGGTAGTATTTAAGGCTTTCTACACAAAATCAATTTTTTTATGTCAAGTTATAAGATTACGATTAACAAATACTCAAGTTTCAATTAAGAGAATCATTAGCATTGGTCTTCATCAGAAATTCACATCTATGCACCTCAAACACTGTATTTATTTTTTGAGATAAGATCTGTTAACTTTTCCATTTAAACTTTCAGCGTTTAAAATAAATTCGGAATCCTTGCTTGCTGACTACACATCAAACTTTCAATTGTTGCCTTTTAGCATGACAGGCTTCAAAAGGCAATTATCAGCTTTATTACCAAAACACCTTCAGCAGAGTTCACACCTGAGAAACTTTCCACGGGGTTTAGAAGCAGTAGTTTTATACCTACAGCCCATGAAACTGGGTAGTTCAAAGACCCTTAGATTAGACTGACATCCTTGAGATAAGGCAGCAGTGCCATCCCAGCTGGAACTGTGCAGGAATGTGGATCCATGTCATCCACAGACACATGTCCAGAAGTGTCAGAGCCACCTACTCAGCATTGTAACTGCTGAACCACATGGTTTATTGCTCAAAATAGAACTGATATGCACCAATTCTTTCCTCATTGACTTCCATTTTCTTTCTCAGCAATTTCTTGTCATGTTGCTGACTTAGGGTAGAAACAAGTCTGGATTTTCCCTATACCCTCTATCCCCAAATTCAAGGGCAAACCAGAACATATTCTCCAAACAAAAGTAACTTCTAGCTCTCATAGAAAAATATCTTCTCTCCAACACAGGTACAAGAACATTAAAGGAAGTCAAAATTAATTTAATACAAAAAAGCAATTATCTTTTACAAATATTAAAGTTCACTCAGTCTACCCTAGCTAATTATACTCTGGAATTTTATTCTGAAAGTGCTCAAAGGCTTGAATGAAAAACTATGCATCTTTATTTTGTTAAGCATCTCTTCCAGTGAAAAGACACCAGTTCACTATTTTGTTGTGAAAATATTTTTACAGGATGCTAATCAGGCAGCACACAAACGAGTCAGCAGGGTCTGGCTGTACAGTATTTTACACAGATAAAGTGCATCACAGAATGCCCCCAGTGCAAGTTCAAGCTGTTTTCCTGAAATCACAATGTAGGAAGTGAGGCTGGGCTCCCTCTGTGCTATCCAATTAAAGGTTCATCGTCATCACTTTGCAACTGTAGCCGGGCAAAGGGCCGTGGGCGAACTACTCTGTTCTTGGAGATGATTATGATGCAGGTGAAAGTACTCAGGATCACAAACGCCCCAATAACTATCCCAATAGCTTCGGGAAGATTGATGCACCACTGGTCAGCCAGCAGGCACTTGGTGTTTCCCAGAGTGCCGTTGTGGGGCTGTGGTGTCAGCCCCAGGATGTGGCACATCATGGGGTAGATGTCCACGTTGTTGATGGAGCTGTGCGTGTAGCCACGGCGGAAGGCAGGCCCGCGCGCCGCCAGGAACGGGTGCATGCTGGGGAGAGCGTTGTCATAGCCGTGGTCACCCACTGCAGGGAGCAAAAGGGATCAGCCAATGTCACAGGGTCTGTCTGCACATCCAGAATTCCCTTCTCTGTCTCTCTCCCCCACCCCCAAAAGTATGTATTTTAACCAAAGGCACAACATAAACGCACATGTCAGATCAAGCACTGAAGAAACCCAGAGTTCTTTCCCCAAACCCCAGGAGTCTTTTAACATACTGGTCTTCACCCACAGTTTTCCCCCTCATTATTCTCCTTTCCTTTCAGTCCTTAACATTTCCAGCTTTCTCCCTTCCCATTCCTCATGCCAAAGCTGAAAAAGGAGGTTGCCTCTCCACCATGAGTCAGTACCTGGAATGGAAATTTTTACTTCTCAGATTTTTGGAGTCATCCCTCCCCTGCATAGCAGATACTTTAATTACTTCTTAAAAGCCAAACACGTTTCACTTGATAGTGTTTGGTTTGAACATCTTAAGTACCCTCAACTCATGCTTATCAGATTAGATACTTCAGGTGAAGGGACACACAGAGTCAAAATCAGTAAGAGTCAAAGGATCACTATGCCTCTGACAGGTAAACAAAAACTGTGTGGCTACAAGGTCAGCAGTACTTGGGCATTTGGTAGGTTTCTAAGACAGAATATGAAGAGCCAGAAAGCAGCCACAGTGAAATTTCCTAACAACATTCCTGAAAAACCTGTCCAAGATGCCAAAAGTTTCTCATAGCACACTCAGCACAGTACGTGAGTGACTGCATTTAAGTCTGAGCCCATTTCTTAGTAACAGCTGACAAGTCTCCTTGGGTGCTTCACTGAAGTTTCTGGTGCAAAGTGTCCAGACTGACTGATTAACTCACACCACTTCAGTGAACTCCCACTAGTCCTTTTTAATGTTTTCTACCATCCTGTTTGTTACCACAGAGATACTACTGCAGCACATCTTGTTTGTTTTAACACAATCCTATGTTTCTTTAATTTTTTTTCCCTTTTGCTACTTGTTGTTTTGAGCAGAGCTCTTTCAAGTGCCCCCTCCAATGACGTTCCCAAACTTTCACTCTGAAGTAGGATTCTGGTGTGAGGTATTGGTACACCTGGTATTCACTTTGTCCACGAAGACATAAACCTTAAACAGGCTTTTAGGGTAAAGCCTCCCCTGCCTGATTCTGGGAATCAGGAAACATTGATTTGAAAAGTGATTCACTTCAACTGATACTATGCTGTTCCTTATAAATATACAGTTATTAACAATTTTAGGTACATGAAATTGAACCTCATCAGAAACAAGAGACCTCTATTAGAGAACACCTGTGCTACCTACTGTCAGTATGAAGATAATTGTAGCAAATCTGTGGGGAAATTAAAATGTAAACACATCTTGCATTAAAAGCAACTGATACAAATACTGAGAAAAATCTAAACTTAAATGTGCAAAGGGCAGACAGTAAGAACAGCCAAACTGGGTGAAAATGAGAGTTTCCACCATCAAGTACCCTGGCTCTGGCAGGAGTTGTACAGGGAGTATGGGGGGTATCCAGCAGGGATATCCCTGACAGACCAGCCAGCCCCAAACTGTTGGCTGCTCAGAAACTTCCTGGAAGTTGGTACCTTTTTATTTAACTCCTCTTAATGGACTTTCCTTCCAAGAATCTGTCCAATCCCTTTCTGAACAGATGTATATATATATATATATACACACACACACACACACATATATACTCACACATGCAGCCCTCACCTGCAACCAGAATTACAGGATGAATTATCTTACTATTACAACAATAAAATCTCTATGGAATTTCTTCTATGAGATATACTTTCATGTGACTGTTGCATTTTTTCAGTAAATTATATATGCCTCTTATCTGCCAAAAAAAAAAAAAAAGAATCCTGCACGTGGAACATCTGGAAATACACACACACACTTTCATCAGGAAGCATCTAGCAGGAACAAAGTGCACAGCTTAGCAATGCACTGAAGAAGTAACAGCTGTTTGGGGTTTTGTCTTTCAAACATACTATTTGATGCCTCAACAGGAAGAACTCTGGCTTGGTGTTATTATTGTTGTGTTCCTATTATTTTTAGTATTTCCTGACATTTGTTTTTGTTTTCCAGTACATGCATGGTAATATTAAATGTTGTGTCTTGCATACTTCAACTTATGCACCCCTATATATATATATATTATATATAATAAAAAGTTAAACCACACTCTAGGGAAAGCTTGAGACAGATGAACCTGCCTAACATAATAACCTGATGTACACTTTTAAGAGTTAAGTTCAACATGACAAAGTGTTTCAGCCAACAGAACATCCCCCATCTCTCCCTCATCTCTTAAAACACTCCAGGCTCAGGCTGAGACTGTTCTAGAAAATGCTAAGCTGTTCCTAAATGTGCACAGGGCCAGGACTCCACTTGCTAAATGAGGACCATCCTGCAGCTGGCTGGAATAGAAACAAGGTAGTTTACCAACATAAACCACAGAGAGCTCCAAAGAGGAACACACACTTACATTTGGAAAGTGACTCGTTCTGTACAATTGTCCAGCCTTCGTCTGCAACCAGAAGTATGGGTTGGATTCTCTTGTTATGACTATAATGAAATCTGTCTGGAATTTCTTCTTTGAGATATACTTTCATGTGACTGTTGCATTTTTTTAGTAAGTTATACACATCTTCTTTGTCTGCCAACAGAAGAAACTGCATGTGAAACAGCTGGAAATTATCTCCTGTTTACTGCAATTATGTGTCATTAAACCTAAGATCCATTATTTCAAAACAATAATTTTAAAAGACACATAGAAAACGATTTTTTTCATGTCCCTAATGAAAGCAACATATGTCAAGGTGGATTTCACTATTTGCATTGATTTTAAATCAGACTCCTCACAGCTGTGGTTTTGGACCAACAACTCAACTTACCCTCTGGGCTGGAGGGCAATATTCAAGCAGGCACACTAAGTGCCTATCAGCTTTCTCAACTAGATGTACCAGGATTACCCTTATGACGATAACACATAGCAATTTGACAAGAAACTTCATTGGCCCACAGATTACCAAACCAAAGTAATTTCTAAACAAACCAACATTCCTTAGCTTACTCACTACATCCAAGTTCTGCAATATGAACTCCACTGGTTTTGCAAAAGATGTGAGCAGTCCACCACAGTGTATACTTTTTAGAGGTAAGATACACTGAGAATTAAATCTTGTTTATGACTTAAAAAACAGCCAAACAAAACATACTCTGCCTCGGCAGCACTGCAGCGACCGGAGTCTTGTCTACCAGAGTGTAGTTATTGCGCCCAATGCACTCGTCCAGGACAATCAGCTTCTTTGCCGAACAAGATGCCATTCCATGATCACTTGTTATTATGATATTAATAGTGTCCCACAAACCTGATGCCTTCAGTTTATTCATAAGAAAACCAATACGTTTATCCACTTCTTCCAATACTCTACGCATGTTCTTGGTGTCATCTGGTCCATACTTGTGCCCACTTGCATCCGGTTCTTCCCAGTATAACACAGCAAAACTGACCGCTGGGTCGGAGCTGTTCAGCCACGCGACAGTCTTCTCCACTCTGTCCTCAAACTTAACTGAGAAGTTGTACTTCATAAAGAAATGAGGGGTCGTATCATTAATTTCAACATCTGTACCAGGCCACATTGCAGCAGCACTTGCTCCCTTTCCCTGCTGTTGATTTGTTACCCAAATTGGAACTGCCTCATCCCACCAGAAGGGATCTGAATCATTGAACTGTGAAAACTTTTTCTTGGTATCTGCATCATACATGTCATTAGCCACAATGCCATGGCTTTCCTCATATAAACCCGTCACTATGGTGTAATGGTTTGGGAAAGTTTTGGTGATAAAAGAATTCGTGACTTGTTTTACAAGCACACCGCCCTCAATGAACTCCTGAAGATGAGGAAGCTTATAGGTTTCCAAGTAATCTGCCCTGAAGCCATCAAAGGACACGAGGAGTAACCTGGAATCACCAGCTGAGTGAGCACAACAGGCAAGTATTCCAGCAAAAAACAGCATTAACATTAAGCTCATTGTTGAGACTTCAACGTACTTCCAGCAGGTAATCAGATGCACCTGAAAAATTTAAAAGATAAGACATGTAACCAAAATACTTGTACTGGAACCAGTTTAACTAGCTATATTTTACATACATCTTCCTTACAGAAGGCCACTCAAGTCAACAGTAGATTTCCCTACTGACTTCAGAGGTTTCTCACACTGTCATAGTTTTTCATATATTAAAACAAATGAGCAATGAGATTTTTTTTCATTGCAGACTAAATGAAAGGAAAAAAACGAAAAATTGTTTTTGCTCTTTTAAGTAGTTATTCCATCATTCCATGTGTCTTATTACAATTCTACATTCCAAGACAGACAATCAGCGTTTTTGCTCATGTTCAAGCACAGGCACTTAAATAATTCTGGCCCCACATTTTAAGAGTCCTTTGCAGCTCTAAATGCTTATTACACATCACTGCTCAGACCAGAAGTCTGTTTCCTACTGCAATTGTAAATTTTCTTTTTCATCCCACCTTTCCTTTCACAGTTTCCACCCTCTCAAGTTGCTGGAAGACTTACGATCCTTGCAACATTCCTATTAACTCAATGCTTATTCTATACATAGAACTGACAGGAGTAACTTCTACTTCTGCTTTTCTTTAAAGCTCTTGCACATGTACCATAACAGCATTTAAACCTGACTTTTACGTATCGTACTTTTCTAATAAAAATTTAAAAAATCATTAGTAATCTTAGCTATGAGACAAGTATTTCTCACCAAGGAATTCATTACTATTATGAATACAATATATTATTTGTAACCTTTTTATCCCCCTAAACTTATTACGTGTGACTGAAGCGCTGTTCAGGAAGGTCCAGAATGATTCTCTCAGTCTTTTAAGAAAGAGGAAGTGAAGTTCCAGGTTCCACAAAACCTTCTGCAACGTTGTTAGACAGTGTATTTACTTCTCAAGAACAGCCTCGCTCCAGCAGATTTTTCCTTTACCTCACTTTCACAGAGTGGGTGGTTGAAGGATGAGCGGCAGCTGCTTTCACACCTTTTAATAACATCAGCCCTTGCCTAAAGAGTGTACACCGCGAGTGTATTATTTTAAAGATGTATGGAGCTATAGCTTTAGCAGTGAGGGGGGTTCAAAGCATGGGAAATCATTACCCCTGCCTCCAACAGTTAAAATTTCTTTAGAAGATACAAAAGTTAAAGGAAAGGATCGTCAAAAACAGCATTAAGGCATCTCCTAGTAGAGAGGACTTGGAGCACGGAGCCCCTTTAAACAAGGAGACAAGAAATGAGCAAGGAAGCAGCGAATCACCCGCCTGATGTCGTCAGGTGCTCTAAAAAGCAGAAACAGTTTTCCACAGCGCGCTAAAACGCAAAAAGCACAGCGCTCTCTTCCAAACGCTCCCAAGCCGCTCAGCGCTCGTGTTTTCATAAGCAAACGTCGCAGTTTAACCAAAAACTGACTCTAGCCGGGGCAGAACCAGCACCACAGCCCAGCTGCGAAACGCACTAGTGCCGCCTGCTCCCGAGGCTCGGCACGGCCCGGCCGGGTCAGGGAGCTGTCCCGCCTGCAGAACGCCCACAGCCCGCCCCGCACCCGGACCGCGCTCACCGTCCCCACAGCCGCCCGACGCCGCACACCCCCGTCTCCGCCCGGTCCCCACCGCGATGTCCCGCTCCGGCCCCGCTCGGGCCGAAATGTGGGGGCGGCGCCAGACGTGACCGGGGCAGCGGGAAGTATGTGTGTGTATGAGGGGTGTGAGGGATGAAGAACCCAGCGCCTGCGCACCCAGCACGTCCCCAACCGACACTGGGGGCCAGCGAGGGGGGGCCGCGGGAGCTCGTCAGTGCGCGCGGCCTCCGCGCGCTGCGATTGGCTGCGGGCCCGCTGGCGGGAGATTCGATTGGCTGCGGCGCGGTGGGCGGGGCGGGAGGGCAGGGGCGGGCGGTGAGGAGGGTCACGGGGGGCCGCGCGGGATTTCCACCTTCACAGAGTGAATTAGCTTGGAAAAGGTTTTCCAGTCCGACCACCGACAGATCGGCACCCTGTCAGCTGAGAGCCACGGCCAGTCTTTCCTTAAACGTTTCCAGGGACAGCGGCTCCGCTACCTCCCTGGGTAGCCCGTTCTACAGCTTGATAACCGCCTTCGTGAAGAACATTTTTCCTAATGTCCGATCTGAACTTCTCCTGGACAAGCTTGAGGCGCTTTCCTCTTGTCCTATCGCTTGTTACTCAGGAGAAGAGACCAGCCCCCACCTGGCTACAATCCCCTTTCAGGAAGTTTTAGAGAGTGAGAAGGTCTCCCCTGAGCCTTCTCTCCAGGCTGAGCCTCCCCAGCTCCCTCAGCTGCTCCTTATCAGACCCTTCCGCAGCTCCGCTGCCCTTCCCTGGACACGCTCCAGCCCCTCAGTGTCTTTCCTGAGTGGAGGTGCCCAGAAATAGAAACAGCACCCGAGATGCCTCACCAGGCGCAGCACAGCGGGACAATCCCTTCCCTAGCCCTGCTGGACACACTGTTCCTGGTACAGGCCGGGATTTGGGGAGCGGGGCTGAGGGGGGCTGTGGGGGGCTGTGGGACGCAGCTGCCACAAGCTGGGAGATGTGACGGGTTGCAGGGGAGCTCAGGGGTTATGGGGGGTCTGTTGTCTCCCGAGGCCAGCGGGAGGGTCACTTGGGGTACAGAGTGTTTGCTGGGTGCCCCATGGCTGCACAAGGGCACTGTGGGGTGAGGCGAGGCTGCGATGGGACACGTCCCCGGGAGTTTCCCTGTTTTCCAGCACGCCCATAACCTGCCTCCCGCCTCCTTTGCAGGTGTCGCAGCAGCCCCAGGCTGTCACCTTTGCGAGGCAGGGGTGGTTGCCAGCGTGTCTTCTGCATCTCTCTTTTCGTCACGCAGCTCTGAAAGTGGGCTGTTCATACTCTTTCATGCATATGACTTTTTTGTGGTCTCTTGTGAAAAAACTGGTTTACCCTGAAACTCGGAATACCGGCAGGAAATGGTGAATCTTTGTTGTGTGTACTCTGAGTGCAGCTTTTGGAAATGGTACAATGGGATGAGGTCTGTTTTGGGTTCTGGTGTAAGTTTGCTTCATAAATTAAGGAAAATAGTTTACATTCCTATGTTTTTTCTTTTTACTATGAGAAGGGATTAGTAATTCTGCAAAACCTGTTAAATTACTGGTGCTGAATAACAATGAGATCAGCTCTATGGAGAAATTAAGCATCCTATAATAGCAAAGAGCAAAAATCATCACTCTATTTTACATTTCATCTTAAAAACTGAGAAAAAGACATGCCTATAGCTTCATGGTTGAAGTAGATCAGAATTTCATTCTGTGTATCCTGCTAGTGTGTTTATTCTGAATTGCTGCACAGATTTCAGCTTATTTCTTTCTAATGACTTTGACTAATGACTATGTATGAGTTAGGCAGGTTGTGCTACCTGCCTGTTCCAGCTGTGGAGCGGCTCTGAAGATGTGGTACAGTAGGCTGAATAAAGTGACATGCCTCTGATTCACCTTGATTTATGGAATGTAGCAGGAGTGGCAAAGCACAAGACTGTGAAAGAGGGAAAAAAACAACTCCAGGTGAGCAAGCTAAGACTTCTTGCAGCTATTTGTGTATGTGCCAAGTTCAAGTCAAGGTCTTTGCGTATTTTTTTCTCTTTTGGGGTACACTAATTCAGCTTTGTGAATATGCATGTGACAGTTGATCACATGGAGGAAGGATGTGCCTTTTATGAATGACTTTATTGTATTAAAGTAAAATATTTATTACACAGAGTGAACTAGAGCTCAAGGGAATTCATAACAGATGCAATCTTTTAGCCAATTTCATCAAATTATGATTGAGTTCTTGTTACAAACTTTATTCACAGATTCAGACAAATTTTAAGCATCAAGGCTCTTTTGCCAACGTAGTTTGGCAACATACTCAGCTACTCAGTCCAGAAGGCATGAGTAATCTCTTGTTTACACTTGCCAACATGCTTTGAAACCTATTCATGAGCCCAGCCTAATATGATGTGTCCAATCTGACACATCATGCAGGCAACACAACATACCAACTCTGGACTCTGAACTGGCATAGCCAATATGTATCTAATCATGTATTTAAGACAGCTCTTGGTTCCATCTATGGAGTCTGCCTACAAGCAGTGGATGAGTTATGTGTATACTTACCTTAAAAGAAGTAAACCCAGGCTGCCCAGATGTTTGCCTTTCATCACCTTGATCACTTTCTGTTTTGTATTTCACTCTACATTTGCCTGTAGAGGCTGCAGGTCTAAGCATTAGGCCATCCTAAATCCTGCCAGAAGCTGTACAGATTTTTTTGCTGGAGTATAATTGAGCACTTGTGTCTGTGGAATTTACTGAATGCTAGGAAGTAAAGTATAGCCAAACTCAGAATATTCTCAGTGTATGGTAGGTTTAATAAAGCACTTAATTTCTAGATGGGGAACTATACCCTCCTGTTGGCAGTGTTGTAAAGGAGAAGCAACTCCAAATTTATTTGAGTGAATTAAAATTGGGTTTGAATTTGAATTAATTTAATTGGGATTTTTCAGCCTGGAAAAGAGAAGGCTTTGGGGTGACCTAATTGCAGCCTTTTCAGAACCTGAAGGGAACCTACAAGAAAGATAAAGAGAGATTATTTACAAAAGCATGTTGTGACAGGACAAGGGGGAATGGCTTCAAACTGAAAGAAACTAGGTTTAGATTAGGAATTAGGAAAAAATTCTTTGCTGTGAGGGTGGTGAGGCACTGGCACAGGTTGCCCAGAGAAGTTGTGGCTGCCCCATACCTGGAAGTTTTCAAGGCCAGGCTGGACAGGGCTCTGAGCAACCTGATCTAGAGAAAAGTGTTCCTACAGTCCCATCCAACCCAAACCATTCTGTGATTCTAAGAAAACTTGATGTTGCACGTAAATAGTTCAAATACTTGTCTTAAGTCCTTTCTTAAGAAAAAGCAGGGCATTTTGACTGTCTAATATCAAACAAGAAATATTTCCTGTATTTCCAATTTTGTTCTCAATGTTATCTGTGTGACAGAGATCTCTGTGATCATTTTTATTCAGTGGTGATTTACTGTGTTTTAATGCATCTTTATATAATTGAGATGAAAAAAATAGAAAGAGGTTTAATGAAACCATAAAAGGGCTGTTAAACTTATTTAGCCACTAAGCTTTTAGTGCCCATTTAATCCAAAGCATTGCTTGTATATGGAGGCTACAAACAAAGCAGGGCTCTTAACCTTGCTGTTTCCTGTAAATTGCGTGGAAGGAGATCCCTGAGGTGCATGACAGGCTGATACAGAGTACTGTAGTGTTTCTGCCATCTCTATATTGGTTACCAGAACCTCCACTGCAAACAGGCTTGGAGCTGGGTTGCTGGGCTTTTCAAAGGTGCTTAGTTTCAGAGATAAACAACGGTGTTGAAATGATGCCAGATTTTAAAGGTGAACAAAAACGTTTTGCTTGGAGCAGTTAGGCAAATAAAAAACCAGTATTTTGTAGGCTCGCAGATATTCCAATGCAGTTTCCAGCCATGGGGTTGGAGGCCAAACCATGTAAAGTTTTATGAAGGGAACTGAAAGACCACAAATAAAGGGCTTTGAAACATCCAAATTGGGAATAATTGTTTAGGTCCTGCAGCAGGTAAAGCAGGTTTTCAAATGTCCGTTGACAATGACTCCTGGTATTTTTAACAAGTAAAAACTGTTGATAACATGAGAATTGACTGTCCTGTACAAAGTAGTTTTCTAGTGTTTGTTTAGTGGATAAATGTCTTTCTTACAGAATCAAATTTACAGATGTATTTGCTTTAAATGTTCCTTTAATGCAGTGAGTAACAAAGGAAGATCTGGTGGAGGTGAATCACTGTTACTACAGTGGCGTCCCGGAGTCAGGAACCAGCCCGCAAGACTGGTCAGTGTTAGCTGAGCCATAAATGCATTTCTGGCTTCAAGGATGTGCTGACTCCTGCGGAATTGGTGTCGTGACCAACATCTACCAAACCACTGTCTTCTGAAATGGTTCTTCTGTGTGTTTTGCTTTCCTTGCTACATCACAAATAGAATACAGTTTTAAAGGTATAAAATGTGGGACAAAGGTATTATCCTCATGCTTTTTAGTGCAAGATTGGCAGTGCATAAAGCATTACTGTTGATGAACTGTCAAGAAATGAGGTGCTGCTAAAAAAACAAGTAAAAGCTGAGGCTGGAAACAGTGCAAGAAAGTTTTTTTGCAGTTAATTTCATCCACGTATTGAGTGCAGCCAGTAATGGCAAAAGAAGTGGTATAATTTTATTGCAAGTCCCTTGCAATATATCTGTAAACCATGACCAGTCTCTCTCCCAGAGCCCACAGTGTAGTTTTGATAATGTGCTTGAACTACATGTTGCAAAGCTTTGGAAATTTTTGAGCTTTACAAAGAAAAAAAAGTTGGACTTTTTTTTTTTTTTTAGAACCAGCATCCTGAATGGCCAGGAACATTCATGATTTTTGCATTGAGTGCACTTAAGTGCAATTGAAGGGTCTGATCCTACGGGATGCCAAGATTCCTCAGTTTCTGGGGGACAGTAAAATTCATCCACCATCATTCAATTCCAGGATCAGCTTTTCCAAGAACTCTGCATATTTTGTTTTAACAACTTGATTCTTTTTTTGCATCTCTTCTGGCTGAAAATGAGACTTTGGAGCAAGCAAATCAAGAGCCTCAGTTTGTTTAGGTTACAAAGAAAGATTTACAAGCTCTTTCCTTAAAGTGTGCAAGTATCTTCATGGAGGACAAATAAAACTTAAGGGATCTTTTAATTAAAGCACTAAAATCATAGCAACTGGAAATGACTGGAGAAATTCTAGTAGAAACATGCTGCTGTTCCTAAGCAGGACTGTGAACTGCTAAAGTTACTTATGGCACTGATGGATGAGTTGAAGTTTCCAGTACTGTGGAATGTCTAGAAGACATGCAAGTTATTTGCTTTAATAAAGGCATACCCAGGTAAAAGTCTTGGGAATCTGTATTAAATAGTGTAATGTGGCTTTTTGCCTCAAATTATTTATCTCTGAGCAGATGTGAGGTCTGCTGTTTAGAGGTATGACATTCTTGTTACTTTTTGTTCTTTCTATCCTTCTCTTGCACTCAGGAGGTGAGGGATACCTGACTCCAGCAATGCAGGAATTTCTTCTGCTTGTTATTTTAAAATAAGCCCAAGAGATGCTAATTTTTTTTCAGGGTGACAGGATGAACAAAAACTTTCAGTAGTAACTCCAGTGGTTTTATTTTAACATCTGTTCTCAGTGTGCCAGGGCCCTTACTATACCTGCTGTCCTTCAGATAAAATCAAGTTGGTCTAAATGAACAACTTAAGTATCAGTAAACATCTTTGTGTGTTTGGGCTGCTGAACTGACCTCTGTGTTTCTCTGCAGAGCCTACCAGGCCATTATCTATGTTCCTAGCAAGAGTTTTGATGTCCCTTTGTGGGCTCCTAAATGTAGGTGAGTTCTGATGCTCTCTGGTGACTGGGTTTTGCAGTAATAAAGACCATCTCCAGAATATACTTCATTCCCTTTTGATGGAATTTTTCCCATCTGTTTTTATCACACAATTTGAGGTATCCATTGCTGTCCATTGGACTGTAGAAAGAATCACTGATTTGCTTATTCTAGGTGCTGGACACTAACAAAACTGTAACTTGTGTTATATATATGCTAACTGCAGTTGTAGTCATGTCAACTCTGGTGTGTTTTGCTTTAAAAAGAATAAGGTTAGAGTAAAAATGGAAACTCATATGTAAAAAATAAACCTTGAATATGAGGAGTTCTGTTGCTCACATTCTTTTCCCTTATATGAATTTTGCTGCTTATGTTTTTTGTGGTTCTCTGTGTTTCTGCAAAGCCAGTAACCAGTTTTACCAAAGGTTCACGAGTCTGGATGGTGTAGACAACAGTCAGTGACGCAACCTGGATTACAGAACTAACAGTACAAATTGTTGCTATTACTCATTGCCACATTAAGTCAACACTTTCTAGATTTGGGAGCAGAGGTGTTTAGGGAATGGATGAAATTGGTGATCTCTGTTTTGTAATCTTCCATTCTCATGGCTTAGGGGCTGGGACTGTTACTCAGCTTTGTCTAGTTGTGCTGAGATCTTTTTCTACTCTCCTGCCTCATAGAACCTCTTCCCTCTCACTTCTGTGCAGGAGAGAAGTCCCATTTCACTGGACACGTGCACACAGCTCCTCTGCCCTGTTCCTTTGCTGAAGGGGAGTATTTTTGGCTGGGGAATAAGGAGGGAGCAGCACTGGACATAGGGGAGCAGGCCAGGACACCAGTGTCTCAAGTCATGGTCAGGGTGCCTCAGTTTGCATCTCGTTTGTTATCCTGTAACTTTTGAATTGTAACACAAAAGCTGCTTTTGTCTTTCCTGAAAATTAAAAATAAGGCTTGTAAACCAGTGGTGGGCTCATGTAATGTGATGTGAAATGCACCTGGTTTTCACCTGGGTAAATTCTTAAGTGTGATCAGGTTTCTTCTGGGGCTTTATCACTCTGTCATAAGAGTGACAACGGAATCTTGGAGCTGACTGATATGTTTCTTTGCTCTTGGAGTGGGGCAGAGGAAAGAAGAACTTGGCTAACTCACATGAAAGAAAAGCACATCAACTGTGTTTATTTAAAAAATAATACTCATGTTACACTCTTACCCCTTGGTTACTTGTGATATTTTAAACCCTCCAGCAGGTGCTGCTGCATCCTGCAAATGTCATCTTTGTGGAGGGTGAAAAAACCCAGTCATTTGATTTAATACGACTGGACTTTGCTCTTTGTTTTGTGTCATGAATATTTCTGTGTTCTCTTTTCTTCCTCAAGCTATTTACCAGCAGAGTTACTAAGGAGGGAATTTTTATGGTCCCAGCATATTGAATCCTGCAAGTGCTCTGTAAAAAGGGGTTGAAGATCAGTGGGAACTGCTGGTCAAGGTCATGCTCAGAGCAAGTTGAACAGACACAGGTAGAAATACATTTGTCTTTCTGCAAAATACGAAGAAATCCAAGTGTTTTCTTTAAAGTAAAAAATATTTATTAAAAAAAGAAAAGGAAGTTATCGAAGTTTCTAGTTGGCTTATTGGTTTTCCCAAGTTTCCTGAACTTCAGGCTCATGATTTTAAACCAGTCTTTAGTCCAATAGCTGGTCTTGGATGCAAGAATTTTGCAATACAAATTGCACAGCACACATTTCAGAATCTCTGATTTAGGATTTCCACATGAAGAACTGTGACTGAGTTACATACAGAAAATGTATAGAGTAGATGTACTGTTTGCTTGTGCCAGGTAGGAATTTGTGGGTAGTAACAGTTGAAATTAGGCCTTGGTATGGATCATATATCCTTGAAGTCTTGGAGTTACATCAGGCCAGAAATGCAGTCATGGGCTAAGAGATCTCATTGATCTCTGATACTTACCTGCATCTTGTACTGTACAATCACTGTGATTAAGTTTGGTTGTGACTATGATCCTGGCACTTTTCAGGTTATCTGGGAGCCTTAGAAGGTGGATCCAAGTTTTCTAAGGTGAAAGATTGGTTTGCTTTTGATATTTAACTTTAGTAGTAATCTAAACCGTTCAATAAAAGAGTAAACTTGTTAACAACCATAAATCCCAGGCAGGCAGCACGTGCTACTCTCCCATGTGAAACAGCATGTGTTCCCTTGGTTGTTCTGTTTGGGATCACTGGAATTACCATCTTTCTGTCTCACCTCTCTTGTGTGTTTCTTCGAAAAATCCAACCTGGCTGTGGCATTTACCTCTCAGGAAGTTACAAGGATGGGTCAGGAGGAAAACACTTTTATTTTTCCTTTGGGGTCAAACTCAAAAGGTTAAATATAATTAGACTATAAGAGTTTTTGTTATAATCTACATAATCCAGATGCAGTAAACATTGAGATAAAAAGTCTTTAGTCAGTAAGGTCTGAAGTTCTCATGACTTTAATAAATGGATAACTTCGTAATAACTTGATAAATCCACATTTGAATCTTTGGGGAGTTTCAGCTCAGTTGAATTCAGTTTCTCTGGAATGTGTATCTGTCCCAGGAGGGTAGTTCATTTTATGCTGATGCTGGCAGTATTCACTTTAGACTGTGCAGTTTGGTGTGTCTCTTCATTCTCTAGAGAAAAAGAACTGTATGGACAAGGAGGCAAATTACATTGCTGAAGTTTATGTTTTATGACATGGATATATATAACCTAAATGTGATTATAATTAATATATTAATTGTATGTAGTAATAGCTAATACTTGTTCATTGCTCTCTTTTCCTATCTTCCAGGGCAGCTCATAAGACTTTTTAGAGTTTTGGCCCTAGTTTATAAATGAGAGGAGAAAATTGCTAAATGTGAAGTGTGTGGTCCCCAAAGTGAGCCCATAGCAAAGCTGAAAAGAGTTAAAATTTACCACTGTTGTTTTTTTTTATTTGTAGTTTTTTATAAATTATCATCGTTCATTGATGATGTTGAAAGTAACCTCTGAAATGTTGCAGATGACTGTGAAAAACAACTGCTTACAGCTCCTGAGATATAATTCTCAGCAGTCAGATCAACAAAGGGGTTAAAAGTGAGACAGCTCTATCTTTTACTTGATTCAAAGCTCTCAGTAAATGATTGTTGGAGCTCTGCGATGTGTAGCAGAGCATTTAGAAAGCGCACCACAGACTCTGCTTCCTTCTGAGGAGCGCTTGTCTATCAACATCTCACTTTAATTGTAGTAGACACCAGCAGGCAGGCAAATCTCACCATCCAGCAGTCATGGAAGATCCAGTCTTTACCAGCACCAGTCAGAATGTTAATGACACCAATGTCTGTGAGGTCTCAGACTCTTTGGAAAGTAGAGGGGGTAGTCTTTATGATGATGTCCACAAAGATTCAGCGTCTCTTTCTTCCATCACTAATACCCTGTGGAACATGGATGGCAATCAAGAGAATTCAGAAGAGAGCTGTGGTAATTCTGTGACTTCTCACAATGGAGCTGATGGAGAAGATGATTCTTCCTCTCACCATGGAGCTGATGGAGAAGATGATTCTTCCTCTCACCATGGAGCTGATGGAGAAGATGATTCTTCACCTCACCATGTTGCTGATGGAGAAGATGATTCTTCATCTCACCATGAAGCTGATGGAGAAGATGATTCTTCCTCTCACCATGAAGCTGATGGAGAAGATGATTCTTCCTCTCACCATGAAGCTGATGGAGAAGATGATTCTTCACCTGACCATGTTGCTCATGGAGAAGATTATTCTTCCTCTCACCATGGTGCCAGAGAAGACCACCCGTATCAGCAGATGGATCTGACAAGCCAAGCTCTGGAAGATACACACATAGAGGGCATGGCATTTGAGAGCAACCTGCATTTTCCTCCAGGATTCCAGTTGCGTCAGAGACAGAGCACTTTTTCCAACTCTTCAACTTCCCTCAAGTTTCCCCTTAACAATAACTCTGAAGCAGCTAACAACTTTCAGGAAGATTTTGAGATTTACATTTTTGTAAAGGTAAGAAATGAGGTGCTCGTAAGCATACTCTAGTTTTAGCCCCCAAATCAGTGTCTGTGTCCTCCAAATCAGGGAAACACCCTAATCACTGTTTCGTTCCAGCTCTGCTGCCTGTGTGCTGCAGGGAGCCAATCCCTTCACTTATTTCTTGCATCTTAAAGCACAGAAAGAGGTGATTTGCGTTGTGTGGAGATGCCTGGGGATTTCTTCATTTTGAGGGGATTTATGGTGATTGATAATTCTGGTTGTTGCTGCAGTTCATTTATTCTGTGAAATCTCCCTGCTGTTACAGTTAGTCAGCTACTACTTGAACTGGTTTAGTTGATCTTGTTCAGCTATCCCTGCATTTCACTCTCTAGTAGCTGAGAGCTCAAAAGTGATAGTTATTAATGCTATGAAAAAACCTGAATATATAGTTTAAATAAAGCTCTCCTGAAAGAAGTCTTTCTTCTATGTCTTTCAGAATTTAAATTGATGTATTTCTATGACTTGTTGGATTAATCTATTTCTGTGACAATTTCAGCATATATTTTTCATTGATTTCCAGGTAGGTACTGAGGGACTTTCATGCTTTCTCTAACCTTATGAAGTAATAGTCACATTTCAAAACTGTAAACACCTGTGTTCTTGAATAAACACTGTTTCCCTTCATAAAAGCACTTGTATTTAAACATTCTCAATATTTATTAGGCTGGCAGTTCCTTCTTTTTAACTACATAAGAAATAAATGTTCAAGGTCTTGTTCCCCCTGAATAGGATGATACCCCATGAGCATAATACTCTGCTAGTTCAAGAGAAGTCTCATGAAGCTTGTTACTTTTCAACATAAATACTGTTCCTCAGTTCCATGGGGTCTGTGGAAGCAGGAGAAGGGATTCTGTTACCACAATGAGAAGTGTTTTCAGCAATGTCATTATTTGGTTAGTTTAGTTTATTGAAGCAAGAACTCACTATAAACTTTTGCTCGTGATTTCTGTGGAAGTGGGCTGTGAAAGCCATGTTTGAGAGCCCCTGGCCTTTTAGTACCTTCACAGTACTTACACTGTATGACTCTCTGAAGCAGCACCTCTCCTATTTCTGTGTCTGGATCATGGTCTTCGCTAAAAATATGTTAATTATACAGTCAAAATAAGAGCTGTGGTGTTAGTTCTAGTTTATATCTTTGCACATAGTCCTTCATGTCTGTGTTCAAATTTGCAGCAGTGGAGTATCTTGTGTTAGCATCTATATGGTGTAAGCAACCTGAGTGTTGTATTTTGGGTTTTTAAAAATCATCTCTATTCCTTTTTCTTTCATATTCCTCTTGTTGCAAAATAACAAAGATTTTTTTTTTCTATTGATAAAATAAGAAAGGGGTGCAGATGCTCCCATTCAAGCAGAGTTGTTGGGGTTAGTTTGAATTTCTGAAAAGTGAGAAGGGGAGCATTTAAAAAAGAACTGTTGTGGAGAAGGTCTGAGGAAGACCTTTTCCTTGCTTTTGTTGTGCAAGGTAGCTGATTATCCCATAAAGGAGCTTATCAGCTAGTTTAAAGAGAAAGGCAAACTTTATGCTCTCTTCACTTGCCAAACAAGTGCCTGGTGCCTTTGAGATGTCCTTGAATCCCAAAACATCCCCAAGTGGCTGAAAGATAGACATGAGGCTCTCAGGTGATCCATGCTGTGATCCCGATGGACAGGGCACTGAACACTGCTGAGTAGGTGGCTGAACTGAACTCCTGTGACAGTGTTTTACTCCTTGAGAAATTGATGACATTTAATTTTTGGCTTTTTGCTTTTTTTTTCTTTCTGATATCAAGGTAATAAAGTGATAACTCTCTGGAGTGCAGATCCAGCTTTGCTCTTTTTAATTATCTAGATAGCAAAAGTCAGTCTATAAAATGAAAGGTCATAGAGTAATATATAACAAGAGTAGTGAAATACCTGAGGGCTGTCACTTCTTGCACATGGAACCAATATCTCACTTGTGTCAATAAATATTACTCATAGGTTGTTCCCTTCTTGTATGGTATTTAGTCCTCCTGGGGCCAGTGTTGCTCTGAAATTGGGTTCATCTTCTGGGTTTGCTCTTTTCTGCAGACACCAACAGTGACAGCAGGACCTTTTGATATGGGACAATAGTGGTCATGACAATTCTGCCACTATCTATTCCTTCCTTTGTTTGTAGCACTAATAAATCTCTGTGAGTGGCTGGAAACATGAGTGTCAGAGGTCACTGCTGACTGAAAACCAGAGAAAGTGGGAAGATAAGTAGTATCTAACTGAGAGTGCAGCTGGGTAGAAGAGAGATTTAACTTCATCAGGATATTGTAAGTGCCATTACATTAAGATCATAGTTTCAGTCAGGCTGGATAATCTTTACAGTAGTCCATTCTGTGTCATTAGACACCAAGAAAATGTTTAAATATTATTAACTCATCTCTCACTGTTTATCAGTACTTGGTAACTGTGTCATGTCAGTGGACTATTTCAGGATGTGCCATAAGTAAAAAAAGGAATTCCCTGTACCTTTAAGAGCAGAACAGAGCACATACCAGCATGGAGACGTTTGTATGAATCCAGCAGGTCCAGGCTTGTCACAGCCACCTTAATGCCCTTTCAATAACACTGTAATTTAATCAAACAAAAGCCTTTGCAATTTGAGCAGAAATATGATGGACACCCAGGCTGTGTTCCTGAGTGCACAAGACAGCCTGATCTGATCAGAGCTCTGAGGTCCAGTCTTCTCACTTGTACACTGTATTTCTCTGTTTAGCTGCATGTTTGTCCTGAAGGTTTGGATTTCATTAAAAATTTTAACTTCTTGTTTTCCTGTAGCTTAAGTATTTATATAAAAAACAATCCTCCTATTCTCTTTTCAGAAGGAAATTATTGCCCTTCTGATTTATTGATCACCTGACAGGTTATACCCTCTCTGTACTCATTTGGGGCATAGGAGCAGAGTTCCCAAGCAAAAGAAGGTAATTCTTTACCTGAGCAATAAACACCTTGTGTTGTGCAGAAAACACCAATGCAATACAGTGATTCAGCATCATGAACCTGCATGTTGAATCAGTGCACTGGAGTAACAGAGTTATGGATGCTGGAAGGCACCTCTGGAGATCATCTGGTCCAACCCCTTGCTCAGAGCAGGATCACCTAGAATAGGCGGCTCAGGGCCAAGTCTGGGCAGGTTTTCACATTTCCAAAGATGAAGAATATACGATTTCTCTGTACAACCATTCCAGTGTCCTACCCTCATGGTAAAAGATGTGTTTTCCTAGGTTTAAGTGGAATTTCTCATAGCTCAATTTGTGCTTGTTGCCTCCTGTCCTTTCTGTGGATACCAGTGCATAAGAATGCTGTTTTAGGAGAGATATTTAAGCTTTAAACTTCTCTCTACATCAGAAATTATGCTTTTAGTGGTTTCCATGGGGATTATTGCATGCTTTAGTAAAATTGTTTTTAAGTCAATACCAGGGAAAGAAAGGACATTTCTGGTTTTCCAGTAAGATGCTTCCCACTCCCTTATTTCCAAGTCAGGAAGATCTGAGGGCTCTAACTTGTTGGCACAACCTTATGCTAGCTCCCTACTGACACACAAAATTGAACTAAATGACAGACCATGTTCTTAGTGGAACAGTGAGATTAATCATTGTATCTGCAAAAACATAGCAAAAATCTGCAAAAACTGCAAAAAATCACACTCCTTCCCATTGAGTTGGCTTTTTTCTTGTTTTATGGAGCCTATTCGTATCCGTTGAGAAAATTTTGTTAAATGTTTACTAGTAGGTTAGAATATGAAGTTACAGGACATAGATAATTTTTAGCGTGTACTATTTGAAGAGAGCAGAGCCATGTGGATGTCCAGTCATATGTTAGTGGTTAAACTGCTGCTTTGCTGAGCAGAACTGAGCATTTTGTAGATGAAAGGCAAAACAATCCCCAGAAGAGATGAACCTTTGTAGCTTCCAGAAGGAAGACCTGCAGAGGGTTTGGATAAAGGGTGACAATGGGAATGTAAGTTTTTCAAACTTTCAACCACTTGTGTGTTATTACAGTCATAATCTACAGAGTAAAGCAACTGAATTTGCAATTTTGGACTGGTAGATATTTGCAAGCACAATTGGGTGTCCAAATACCTTTTAGCAGTTCAAACCAGGTAGTATTTGAATTGACTCCAACAGAGCACATAAGGATGGTGTTAAGCTGTATCTTCTCCACTGAGGTTTGCAGGTAGTAAAATGAGTTCAGGCTGAAGCCAGGTGGCAGGTGTACCTCTCTATATATACATAAAATTATAGTAGTTTGGCTTTTTTGACATTTTAGCTTTTGAAAATATTTTTTATAATAAATCTAATGGAAGTAAGCAAATATTATTTTGGTCTTATGAATAAGCTTAGAAAAAGGTTGAATGATTCATAATCCACCTTTTAAATAGCGTTAGCTGAGCAACTTGAGCAAGGAAAAGATCCAAGAACTATTTTCAGAGTTTTCCAGTCTTGGCAGATTTACAGAGCAAGATGCAACATGCTGAAGTTGACATGTGCACAGCAGGAAATGACTCATGGAGAACCAATATTCGTAACGTGATACCTTTTTTGATAATTATAATTAAAGGGATTATTCCTTCACATGGTCTTGAGATGGCTTACAAGTACAATTAAGTATAGAAATACAAGTCTGGAATATCAAACAATAAGATGTGTCCTCCTGCTCTCAGCCTTATCCAAACTATTCCTAACAGATGCTTCTTTGGAAACATTCAGTGATGCTGATTGAGTACTCCAACCAACTAGCCTCTGTCAGTGCTTAGTGCTGCTCAGTGTCCTGAGACAAACGTTTTCCTTTATTAAAATTCAGTTTGTCTGAATTATGCTATTTTTCTTTTTAACAGATACCTCCTTTATGTATAAGGAAGACAGATACCGAATGTCCTTGTCTTTGCTTTCTTTGACTGAAAAATTCCGTTTCTTCAGCTTGCCCTCAAGCTTGAGTCATCATTTCTAAATGTTGAGTGATTTTGTGTGTTGTGGTTTGGTTTAGGGTTTTTTGGGTTTTTTTAACCCTTTCTAGACTTTTCCCAGTTAATTTATATAATTCTTAAGCTCCAGTTTTCAGATACAAACACTGTGTATATTGCATTGCCCGTAAAAATTACTACAGCAAGTGCCTCTTTAATTCATTATCTGTCCAACTCTCTAATGAGGACACTTTATCTGCTGCATTTTACTATATTTTATAATCCTTTGACATTTACATGATTCATCTATCCCTGGTGTTTTCCCAGTAAATCTTTCTGTAAGGGTCCAGACCGTTTATTACTCACCCATTTCCAAGCAGGTGTAATGCAGTAGTATTGCACAATTTGCAGCTGCTGTTTGACTTCCAGAGCATTAGGTGTCTCTTCTGTAAGAATTTAGGTTTCTCTTAGTGGTGTGATCAGACTCTGATGACTCATCACTTAAAGCAGCATGGGTCTGGAGTTGGACAACTGCTATGATATAAATCCAGTGTGAAAGACACCATTGCCAGTGCACAAAAATAGAAATGCAACTCTTACACCTCCACACCACACTGTGCAGGCACAACGTGGTTTTATGTCTCCCTCTTCCACCCTGTCGTGGATCGGAGACAGGTAATCTCTTAAGTCATAACATATAAACCTAATATTTACATAACCCCCATTTCTGAGGAGGAAAACTGTGTTGTGGGTTGCTTCACAGCTGGTTTTCTGCCTATCCGAACTACTCTGTGTGTGTGTGTGAGAGAAGATTACTGCATGGCCATCCTGTTACAGATAACATCCAGTTCCCTGACTATCAGTCATGAACATAATGTGTGTTTTAGCAGCAGGTCAGAGAAGTTTGCTTAATCTTTTGGATACAAAAGGTAAAAGGTCTTGCTTCCGACCCTTGCTGAGGCTGTGCCTCACTCAGGCACCTTTCCTGCCTGTGGGAATCAATTTCCAGGTGACAGTCCCGTGCCACCCTCAGCGTGTGGCTGCAGCCGTGGCGGTGGCTGGGCACAGAGCAGTACCATAGCAACAGCTTCAAAATACAGACCCGTATTATCTAGGAAATTGTTCCTGCACAGTGATTGCAGCAATGGCAGGTGCAATGTAAATATTTAGGTACAATGTAAATATGTAGAGAAAATTAAAAGAGGATTTACTGACTTGGGGCTTTTTCCGTATATTTTCCCTTTTGTGATGCCTTCTTTGATGTTCTGAAAACAAGAGTTTTATCCCAGTTTGGAATGTTCTTTTCTTTTTAAATGTCTTAGTATCTACATTTTAGGATTCGAAAATGTTTGGATTTGTGGATTGATTACTTCCTTGCTGTCCATGAAAACTTACCTGTGTAGCAATACTGTTATGTCACCTGGTAAATGGATTCTGTCCAATATAGAACAATACGTATTATTTCTAATTGTTTATTGCAGATGTACCTAAACAGCAGTTCTACTAAGACTGATGTTTTACAAACACAGAATAATACTTAATTCTTGCAGAGCAACTGGTAATGATATATGTAAATTATTTTGGAGTCTGCAAGAGGAAAGCAGCTTTCCTGCTCTGCTCTTTGTTTTCTTCAGATATCAAGGGTTGGGTTTGGCTTATCCAAGTTAAGGTGTGTCTGTAAGCCATTAACTACATCTCTGCAGGATGTCTAGGCTCCTTTTGCAACAAAAGGCTATCTAAAATAGCACAATGGGATGTTAATTCCTGTGGCCAAGTGTAGGCCTCAGCTCTAGGGTGAGGTTAGTTGTTCAGTAGACTCAGTCTGTTGTATGGAGTAGGGGCCTTATTCAGTTTTCCAACCACAGGCCACCAGTGATGGTTTAGATACCTTAAGACTTCCTTCCTGACCTCCAGCGGTTTCTGCAGTAGGCCACAGGTCTCCCATAGGTCCTTTCTTGTATATATTTTCAGATTTCCTCAGCTGTCCCAGAGCCTTTCAAATATTGCTGGACATCAAGCCATAGACTTTCACTGAATGCAATGGGCTGGTCACTTGAAGTTAAGTAAGTCAAATGCCGTAAGTGCCAGTTTAAATACCAATCTTGGATTACTAGATTAGACTAGAAGTGAATTCCAGTAATGGATATTTGGAAACAAACTTCAGATTGATTTCCGCCCCCCCGCCCCGGCTATTTAATTTTCCTTTTTGCTTCAGCCTCCACACTCAGCAACTGTTGAAGTGCAAGAGTGAACAAACATTGCAGTGTTGGACATGTCTGCTGTTCACTGGGCAGTCTAACTTAACCAGATAAAATAATCTAATATATTTTAGCATCTTTCTGAGGCTGAGATCCAACACTCTTCCTTTAACTTCGGTCAAGCTTTATCCTTTTTTTAACAGCAACCCCCATATATGTGTCTTTCAACTGTATATGTTTTATAGTTTCTATCTATTTTAGACCCCCTCCAGTGGAAGAGGAAAGCCAACTGAATATACTAGATTTGAATTCCTAGGTACCAGTTCAAACACTGCTTAAGATTTTAATTGTGGAAGGAAAATTTGCTTTGTTTCCTTGGGTCATAAGACCTTAAATTGCAGGGAAAATTTCCACTCTTCTGCCACTATTTACTGATTCATTTAGAAATATTTTTGATGTCTTGTCATGCCTTGTGGTTGTGGCTGAAAAGAAACATCTGAATATTTTTCTGTATCAATGGCAATTTTTAAAATATTTACCCCTGCTTAATCACAAATGTTATGAACCTGTATGAAACTGCCTTCTGTGGGAAAGAAAAGAAAAAAGAGGCAGCATGTCTCTCTAAAATGAATCATTGATTTGTTGTCTGCAGGTGTGATTTTTATATTTAGATCTCAACAATTACGGTTGACTTGTTACTGTTGGTACATCTCTGATAATGTCAGATGCCAAAGTCACAGTGATACAATTAGGGATAGATGAGACCAGAAAAACTTGGTGCACAGGTCTGGTGTTTGAAACCAGGTTTTTGATTCTCAAGATGATTGATTTTCTGTTGTAGCCTCCATGCAGTCACCCCAAACCAGTCCACAGGTGCTAATGAAGCAAAACTCGAAAACACATCTTCTGAGAGAAAAACAGTATCTTCCTGTTTATATGTTTATTATAAATGAGACACAGAACGATAAACATCTGCACACTGACCAGGGCAATTTTTGCAAGATTTCTGGTAATCTCAAAAAAAAAAAAAAAAAAAAAAAAAAAAAAAAAAAAAAAAAAAATTAATGGGACTGGTTGTGACCTTTTGGGACATGAAATAGGGCCCTTTTCTGTCACAGGCAGCCTCATAATGTAATACTTAATAAAGTGATCAAGGTCTATTTAGAAACGACTACTATTTTTGGAAATCTGTTTCAGAACATCACTGCTCTGATGGTTTGACTCCTTACTCTAATTTTCACATGACCTTTATTCATGTGCAGCTGATACATCCTTGCTCTTGTGCCAGCATGGTCCATTCTTGCATTTAGCTCTTTTTAAAATCAGTTTAGCCTTAGGCATCCTCAGGTGTTTTGGGGCTAAACCAGCCAATCCATTTTGTCTCCATTTCTGCCAGTCATTGCAGTAATTCACTACTGCACATATTGTCTTTCCACATAGGTGCCTTTTTTTTCACAGCTGCATCCTGTCACAGGTTGCTGCTGCTTTTATAGCTAGACTAAACAAATAAGAGATTCTTTTAATAACATCCTGGCTTAAGATACTTATGATTGTTTAAGTAAACTCATTCTTTTTGAGGTGAAATGCCTATGTTACTGTACTTTGGAAAATCTCAA
This sequence comes from Acropternis orthonyx, assembly GCA_035583155.1. Classification (NCBI taxonomy): domain Eukaryota; kingdom Metazoa; phylum Chordata; class Aves; order Passeriformes; family Rhinocryptidae; genus Acropternis; species Acropternis orthonyx. The sequence continues at coordinate 111,123,838 of JAWWEU010000111.1, forward strand.
CACAGTATCTTGAGGGCTGGTTGAGAAGCAAATGAAAGGAGTCGAAGCTTTGCATCTGAATATATAGGTATTTCATCACTCTTCTGACTTCTTCTCACATGTATTTGTTACCATTTTTTGGTTTATTTTAAAATCTAGTTGAATAAAAATCTGGCCAGCAGAGGTGTTTTATACTTGCCCCACACTTATACTTGCTCTATAAATATGTGCATCCTTGTCCGTAACTCTGATACTTGGGTGGCCCCTCCTTACAAGAGTGTCTTTGTTAGCCAGAAATAGCCAGTGATGAGGTGTCTAAATAATAATGGCAAGCCCTTAGTAAGCAAGAATACTAGTAGAAATAATTTGAACTTATAAAGTTTTTGTTTCTTATAACATCATTGGAAAGTCTTCCTAATTTTAATATCAATTAGCTAGGAACTTTCCAGACAAATAGTGGGGAAAGTCATTCAGGAATACTCAATTTCATAAAGTAGATTTGTTGACCTAAGAGTCCTTTTCTTAGGTTTTTGGGTTTTTTTTAATATCACACTATAATTCAGGCATGGTAGGTAACCTTTCTTGCACATTTCATGAGCCTTCTAACAGGCCATCAAGAAGTGCCATTAAGAATGAAGACAGCACTTGTATCCCAGTTGTTTAAAAAAAAGTAAGTTATCCAAGAGCTCAGTGTTGCAACATGCTGAATGCTCAAATGCTTATCCCTGAAATGAATAAACCACATGCCTAATGTTTTAGCATAAAAGAACTTTAATTCACATTTTTCTCAATAATACTAAATTAATAAAATTATGTTTCTACTTAAATACTTCATTGTTTTGGGATAAGGAGGAAGAGAAAGGACTTCTCTTTTAATAAGCTGGTGAATCTTTAGAGAAAAATCATAGCAGAGAGGAATTATAGTGTTTAAGATAAAGAGGAAGCTAAATCATAGAATGGTTTGTGTTGGAGGGGACCTGAAAGACCATCTCCCTACCATGGGCAGGGACATTTCCACTATGCCAGGTGGCTCCAAGCCCCATCCAACCTGGCCTTGAACACTTCCCAGGATGGGACATTCACAACTTCTCTGGGCAACCTGTGCCAGGGCCTCACCACTCTCACAGTAAAGAATTTCTTCCTAATTTCTAATCGAAACCTACTCTCTGTCAGTTCGAAGCCATTCCGTCTTGTCCTGTCGCTACATGCTGCTCTCTCCATCTTTCTTATAGCCCCTTCAGGTACTGGAAGGCCACAATTAGGTCACCCTGAATAACCAGAGACGCTGATCACCTGATAAATCCAGCCAGATAACATCTGAGGAAAAGCATTTTTCTTACTTGTGCAAGTGATTCAGCTGATGGGGCACATAAGAGGCCTGATCCTGGGAAAAGCAGTGGCCTGGAGCTTGGGTAGGATACCCCAGGACATCTAACACAGTTCCTGAGGCCCATGTCTGAACAATCTAACCTCACCATCAATTTCTCAAAGCCTAAAGTTACTACAAGGTCAGATGCTAAACAAATATATTGGAGAAAAGTCCAGTACAAAAAATCTGTTATACACCATGTGGCCTATTTTGAGGAGGCTCCAGTCTGTCTTCCCTTTCTTTGGCAAGCACATGGATTTGTAAATAATAAGCAGTAAGTAGTTTCTAGTTACATAATGCATAGTTACACGGTGACATAAAAAAGAACACCTTTGTGGAAACCACATAGATTGTTTTATATATATCACACTGCAGGATTGCATACTTTAATGGACTTTATGAGGCACCTTAAATTTACTGATTTTCAGCAAATACAGGCAGGATGCTTATCTGTTGAATCAATACTTCATCATGGTCCGAACTATTCACATACTCGGTGTTCTGGCAGCTTGCCGTGTGTTAACGAGCCCTTATAACGAATGACAGAAGTTCAGAGCAGCAAAATCAGAGTCATTTGGCTCCTCCCTGCGAGATTGCTGAGAGTGAAGTTTGGACGGGGCAGAGTTTCTTGCCGGCATCAGGCGCGGATTGGCCCTGCACGCCACAGCTGATAACAGCTAAAAATAGCGCTGCTATAAAAGACTGGCCAGCAGCTCAGCTGCCTTGGCATTCCCTCCTCGACTGCCAGCCAGGGAGGAGACCGTGTTCTCCAAGTCTCTGCAAATATGTGACCAAAGAACACCCTGCTGCCTAATTCCACTTAACAATTAACTGTCAAGTGAAGACACACGCTGGACTGTGTGACTCACAGGGACAGTAACCAAGTTCTATTTTATACAAAAAAAAAAAAAAAAAAAGACAACAAAAACTGAAGGTCAGATTTTCCAGGCAAGTTTTCCAAGCACAGCATGACAGGTGGGCTGGTGGAACGTCTTTGGAAGTGTGCCCGTGGAATATCTGTGGTTTTGTGTACAGGAATGTTGTACTTGTATATATACTCCATATAAACACCTGTATGGGGAGCATACTCTGTGACGATGGAATTCTGAACACTTAGAAGAATAAATGTGTTTTTATTTGACAATGGTTTGACTAAGCTGGCATTGAGGAGTTCAGAAGTCTATTCTTAGCTTGCTGTTGATTCTGGGGAAATCGGGTCACTTCCTTGCATTTCTGTTCCCTTTCAAGCTCTGCCTGTCTTCTCTTTTAAGCTGTAGGCTTAAAGTAACTGAGTGCCTTGTAAGATAAACCTTTGGTTGTCTGAAGTGCTCTGGATAAATAAAGAAGGCTCGCCTTTTAAAGTCTGGCAACAGTTATGGTGAATTGAAAACAGAATGTAATCAGGGAAAGCATTAGGAAGTCTTAAAAATCAGTGGCACTATCAGCCCTAACAACAGTAAACTATTCCCACATGTATTGCTTGAATTGCTTGAGCCCTCCTCATTGGTTTTATGAAGGTTTGTATGTGTGGATTCTCCTTCATTTTAATGATAGTATTTTAATTGCTTTTCTCGTTTGCAATAATACAATGCAAGGTTCATAGTATCTTGCAAGATTGACAGATGACCTGGCTAACTCACCTTCAGTTTTGATTTGATATACTTAATTTTCTGAAAAGGTCACTTGTAAGGACATTCAATTACCTTTTATTTTATTATTTGAATTGCTAGATCTCTCATGGCAAATGAGATAATTGTAGAGGGTATTGGTTTGGTAGTTCTGTAGCCTGAAGTCATCTATTTTCTGGTCAGCATGGACAGAGGTGGTAGAAACTCCCACACACTGACTTCTTCCTGGTCGAGATACAGAGCTGAGAGGAGTCAATCCTTACAGCACATTTAACTTCCCCCTTCTGAACTCTTTGCTTCTCCTCTGTGAATGTCAATTTTCTGTGTTTACATGTGGCCAACAGTTATCTGGAGTCTCTTATTGGTGCCATCTTCTGCAAGGGAATTTAGGTTTCCCCTCAACATCAGGAGATAACCTTTATATATATTTATTAATTAGTCTGGCATAAAATCTTACTTGATGCTTCGCTAGAAAGGGGCTGAAGTTGCTAACAATGAGTAAAGGGCTCCATATCTCATTAGCACTTTTCTAACTGATGTAGGTCCTAGTCCCTTTGCTGCAGAATTGTATCATATTCATCATCGAGGTCAGAGCAGTGAGACTGCAAAGAGGACCCTGGGCTTTGACATTCCAGTGGTTTATGAAGTTGTTTCCAGGTATTGCAGCCGGTGATCAAGGTTCCACACCTTCCTTGTAGAAGTGATATCTGATATATGCTCTGTGGAAATTTTGTGATTTTTGGAAAGTATAAAAAATTTTTCAAAAATCTTCCAATTAAGAGGGAAAAAATCTTGTCTTTCTAGTTAAGACTGCCCCATATTCCCAGTTCTCACATACTTAAACAAGACCCCATTGGTATTTAGGCTGTGCTCAGAGCTGAATTTCTCACTAAGCTTTACTTTCAGTGTTAAGTCAAGCTCTTTAAAAACTGTCACCACCATCTTTCTCTTAAGGACGTGGGATATGGTCTCTGAAGTCCTAATAACCTGTGCATGGTGGTCACCAGCAAAACTCTGCTACTATGAGAGTGTATTTGCAGAAGAGGGGTTCACATCTTTGCTTAACTAACCACCTTCCTGCAGTTCATCCTGATTGCATTAACTCTGCAGTGAAAAGGGTCCTCAAGCAAAGAAAAACTTAAACGAGATACCACCAAGTCAACATCAGATGCTTCAAGGTGTTAACTCCTATGTTGAAGTTTGTAAGAAGGAAAAAAGGAACAAACAACTCACCGTTCATTACATAACAGCTTGAGGTGATGCACTAAGGAAAGTGAGCTGGCAAACTTTGTGGAAACTGTATCACAGAAGAAGTACCAGAAGGTGAAATGAAAAATGTATGAGGGCAATTTTCTAAGGAGAATGGAAGAGTTCTCCAGTTCACTGTAAGGCTCAAGGTCAGCCAGCTGCATTAATCCTGGCGTGCAGCATTGCCTTTGACCTGATGGACCACATGCAGAGGTCAAACTTTGCTCCATAGAGAGCTATAAGCATGATCCCTGCTACTTCACACTGATAAAGAATGAGTTTATGAGGGATCCAGAAGCCAGAGGCCCTTTTCTTGAGCCAAACAGTACATACACCTCAGAGAATCCTGAAATCCACTATGCAGATCCATGCACATAACCTGCTGTGCAGGTACTGATGCCAACATAGGAACCCATGGGAATTAGCCTGAGTCACAAGTAATTTCAGTCAGTTCTTGAAGGCTTCATTTTTTACAAATAATGTGCATCAAAATATAGAAAGTAATTTCTGTTTCAGCTAAATTGTTTGGTAAACAAGAGTGAAACACAAATGTATCCAATGACATTAGCAGCAACTGTGCATTCTTTGGGCCTTATTTACTGGGAGAAATTGAAACATACCCATAGATTTGCATGGGTTGTACATGCCATGTTGAACACTTTCTGTAAATAATAGTTCATAAATTGGGATTGGAGTAGTGTGTTGTGTGCTGGTCTTTTGCTTTGGAGGGTTTTAATCCTAGTTTGCATGTATGTGCTTCAAATTGTAATTAATTTAGACTTAGTTTATGACAAGAAGCATACAAAGAAGTGAACAGAAATAGAGACTTGCACAATGAACTCTTGTAAATTAACACAAGGATTGGCACTAGTTACTCTGTTGCAGACTTGTAAGTAAAATCATGTAATTTTAGTTCTACGACAGTAGTGAGTCAACAATAATGGATACATCACACTTACCTGGTGCTGTTTTTCTTCACACTTAGCAGCATGGAGGATTTATTCTGAAAAGCAAGGGCTGAGGATTTCTACATTCCTCCTCTCATCAGCTACATTATCCATACAGCCCACAGTTTGGGACAATCTGTAATGCTCTCCATTGTATCCCCTACAATACCACTTTCCAGAGCAGTCTCAGTCCTGGTTAGAAGTATCTTTTGTTTTTAATTGAAATGACAGTTTTGGAATGATAGTAAAACAGAGGAATAAACCACTGTGATCTAGAAGCCTCTTTACTGAATGCAGCATTAGGAGATGATTTTGTACCTTTTCAGTGCCACTTCCTTATAAAATGGGTACCTGTGGCTGTCTCAGTGAAAGCGCTGAGATAATTATCCATAATGAAATCCTTCTTCAAGTGAACAGCAGTGGATTTTTCTCTTAAAAGTGTTAGTGCTTACTAATGTTACAGAAAAGTCTGATTCTGCATCCATGTGAAAACATAATTATATATAAAAATAGCTTCATGCTTTTGGACTAGGACTTACTTTGCAGAACTCCAGTCTGAGCTGATTGCAGTGATCTGCCTTTCTGTTAAACAGAAGAGTTTCAGCCAAAGACCTTTAGAGCTAAAATAATGCATTCTCATAATAAGATAAAGGAGAGATGCTGTAGATCTTGGCTGTGATGGATTCCTAATGTCTGGGGTTGAATATAGAGTGGGTCATCTCCAGTTTGCCCATTGATGGAGTGCAAAGTTTTCTGGCCTAGGTTTTGCCATCCCATCCCCTCTCTTGGGACATTCTGGCTGTACAGCTCTTGTATCACTCGATGTCTTGTTCCATGCCCTAGAGTGGGGCAATTTATAAGAAGGGGAAAAAAAAAAATCCCAGTTCTTCCATCAAACCAACACACTATGAGGTACTGTGCATTTCTGGAGTTGAGGGAAAGTATCTGCTCGCCCAACCTTGGCATGAGGCTGATGAGAAGAGCTTTGTACATTCTTGCATGTCTTGTACTTGTGTGAAGGGGAACATTCTGTCTGGACCCAAATATCTGAGACAAATAATTTTGATTTTTCTGAAGATCAGTGAAGAAATTTATAGTGACACATTGTAATTCAAAAGAAAACTAAAATGATTGGATTGATTCATTGCAGTTGGTAACTTTTTAAGTAACGTGTCAAAGCTACTAGCATGCAAAAATGCACTTCCAAATTGCCAGGAATTCAGAACTTTCCCTGAGAGATGTACTTTCATAACCCACTCAAACATACTGGGTTAGTACCTGATTATGCTCAGGTGTGGGGGTTTTTGGCAACTAAGCAGCTAAATAATTCCCAGCTAAAATCATAGCCCCAAATACCGTCTTCTGCAGCTACACCAAATTTTTATTTCTTTTCATCACAATGATAGAAACCATTGCCTGTGTTGTATAAAACTTGCAATACCCTGCTCTCATGGAATGAGCTGGATGGAAGAATCGGGAGATGGATGTCCTTTGTGCCTTGATCCTTCTTGGTAACTTAGCGGTCTGCTGGAGAACTGCAGGATAGAATTACATTCTGGATGCTTGGCCTCTGATTCACCCCCTCGGGACAAATCTTTGCTGGAAGTGAAGCTTGGATCAGGCTTGTGAAAGCTGATAGTGCGTCAGTTCACCTACAATAGGTCTTATGTGGAGACATGACTGTTCCTTTTCTGAAGCTGTCCTCTTCTTTTATTAATGGGATGACGTGCTCATACTCATTTATATATCTCTTAAACCTCAAACTATAATGACTTGGCTTATGAGGAGTTCATAATTCAGTGTCTAATATTTTTGTGTGTAACTCAAAGCCTCTGCTTCTTCTGACTTGTGAGAAAATGATAGGCCAAACTAAGCGACTCATTCTTTGCAGTAAAATGAGAGTGTACTAATTATTTATCAGTATCTTACCCTTAATTTGGCTGAAGAAAGAGCTGATTTCGTAACACAAAACTGAGCTGTGTAGGCAGTAAAAACCATTATAGTTAAAGAGGTTCCACCCAGATGTAAGCGATAAGTCAGTTTTATATGACAGAAAAGCAGTAAATGCATGAATAGATTCCTAAAGTAGTACAGATATATATATATATTCCCTCCTACTCACTGCCTTCTACAATGTTTATCCTAAATTCAGTTTTTGGAATCTCTTTAAAAAAAAAAAAAACAACCAACCCCATCATTATATGAACAAGGACTCTGTTTTGCTTGGTTTCTTTTAGGACTTCCATAGGGAGGTTTTGAAAATCAGCATTTTTCTTTTAGGTGGGCTGGGTTATTCTCTCTGTGAATACCTAAAAGCACAGCTGGAACACCAGATGTGCAGTAGTCACTCTACAGCTTCTGTAGCCTCTGAGCATCCCATATCAAGTCCTGGGGCAAGGGATGAGTGCAAGGTGGTGCCTTATGGGTGAAAATGGATGGGGAAGATACCTTCCAGGAGCACCATTCTCCAGAAGCACCTTGAACCAGGTGGGGTCTGGCCCTTTCCTGCAGTAGTTTATATCTGAGTCAGGATGGAAATGGCTCCAGGGCATCTTAGCTCCTTTTCTCTCTGTTGCAGTTTCCATTCTGCTTTGCTGAGCCTCAGCACAATAATTTTTGTCTGCAAACTAATTATAACACACCACTAAACCCAGACAGTAATTGGGAGGGAAGGATTTAAATGTTTTGACACGTTGAGTCTCTACTGAAATTGCTACATCTAGAGTTTAACTTTCAGAAGTGCAAGGCATGCACAACTTCTGAAGTGGGAGATGGCACACACATAGAAATTGGGCGCTAAAGCCACAGATTTCTTTTACTTAATAATTACAGGAGAATTTGTCTGACCATTATGTGTTTATCTCGTTGACCTGGGTTCCCTTTATTACCAGTGGAAAAAATTAGACACTTCTAGGGCACATTTTTTCATTCTAAAATAGACATCTAAATAGGTCACATGCATCACATCTTGTGAGTGCCAATATCTCGAAAGCTGATTTTATTTCAACATTTTGGTTTAGCATTAGCAGCGTTACCTCCTTGCTGTGCTCATAGCTGGCAGCATATTCTCTTCCAGAGCCAATATATATATGCTCCTGTGATATAAATTGTTCAAAGCACTTGTCTATATCAATACAGTGTTTTCAGTGAGGCTGGAGCTAAAGGTAACCTCAGTCAAGATGACCCACTTCCCATTATTTCCAAGGAAACCTCATTAAAGGGGAATTACGTCATTGTGAGGTGCTAAAGCAAAACAATTTTTCAGCAAAACCCCAAATCTTATAATCGGATAGTTGATAATACATTATTTAGGGATGCATTTTAGAGTTATGGTGACTACACTTAAGTTTTTGGCAGACTTTTATAACTGTAATGCATAATTACAAGGCAATTATTCTTTCTGCCACATGTAAGTACACTTAGCCCATGTGCTTGGAAGCTTGCCAGTAGGCCTAAGAGTAATCATACTATAAATGTTTGGTAATTAATGTGCCTAGTCCAAGAATTACATGTAGAAATTTGAAATCAAAGGAGTAATAACACTTAATTCTCTTACAATGAACCTTCCAGTTATTTGAATGGTTGCTAATTAGATCTAAAAACCATAAGCACACTTTCACAGTAATTATAATGTTGATTATGTTGTAATTATGGTTGCAACAGCCATAATGTAATGAGATTTACTCGTTAACCATTTGAGTCCTTCATGCAGTGCACATGAAGAAGCTGTTTTGGGAAATTCCTACAGACTTATCCAAAGGGCCATGGAGGTGTTGGCTGTGACTGCTCTGTACCTGTGTCAAATGCCTAGAGGTCATGGAGGGAACTAGGGATCATCACAAAAGCACACAGCTAAGAGCACTTTCAGGAAAGGCAAGCGTTCCATCACGTCAAAACTGTCTCCAAAAGACCTCTCTGTGTCAGAAGGGGAAGGTGAAATTGCTTGTGTCTGGCAGCTTGAGCTGCCAACAGCTTGCAAGCTGGTCCCAAAACAGAATCAGGGGGCAGAAGTTCGGGATGTCCCAAGGGCAGGAGGACACAAAGTCCCTCCAGGCAGTGATGGGGATGAGAAGGATGTCCCACTGCTCCCTTTGCCTCTGCCCACTGTTCCCTCCCATGCCAGCACTCCCTTCCTCCATGTCTTTTGGCTGTGTCAGGCCTTTCTGTCCTGTGCCACCTCATGCTTAGGGTTGCTGTGCAGTGACCTCTGAGTCATGCAAGGAATGCAGGGTGAAGGAAGGGAGTAGAGATGACAACATGTCAGCAACAGGTTGAGGCCTTTGGAATGCTCCACCCCAGTGAATCATCGCTCTCCTGTACCCCCTCTACAACCAGCACCCCAAGGGACACACTGAGAAATAGTTATGGAACCCAAATACTCCCCTTCCTCTGCTCCTGAACTCCATCCACAGTGCTGGCACCACAGGTGCTTCTTTCACCTGAGTTTTGGCTTCTGTACCTCTTTGTACCACACACACGGTGGGTTTTGCTGAGGCAAAACTCTGCTTTTCTGCACGCTCCTTGCACTGATGCAACAGCCAATGCACAGGCTCTTTTCTCCTTACCTTTCTTAGCAATAACAATATTAGGATTTTGAACAACTAGGAACAGGACAAACACCCCTCAGAAAAGCAGGAAAAAACATCACTGTTGCTTAAAGCAACAAAACCAGCCTTGCTGCAGAACTTCCTTCTTCCCTGTCCCTGGTGCTCCCAGCTATAGAATAAGGGAGGGAACAACAGAAATGCTGAAAATGGGGAAGAGCAGAATTATTTGCTCAGAGACTGATCCTGCCGTAGGTGCCAGGAGCTTGTCTCCTCCCCTGTGAGTTAACCCCACCCTCTTTTTTTATGCTCTGGGCTATTTTGGGCAGGCAGCGAGGACTGCAGCTCTGGCAGATGAGGATACTGTACCAGAGCACAGCAGCACTTGTTGCTCTGAAGAACTACACAACCGTAACAGGGACTGCTTCTCTGCTGCCTGCCTTTTTTAAATTATTATTAATTTATTAACCTGCAAACTTGTTTTCTCCAGTGCTTTTGAGCCTTATCATTACAAATGACATTTTAAGAGCTTTGTGAGAGCGGTTTGGAAGGGAAACCCACCCGCTGTGCAGTTGAAACCTCTTTTTGCCACTTAATAGTGGGCGATCAGCTGGTAGCCTTGGGGGTGAAAAATGACAGACTCTGTTGCTGCTAATGGGGAAGGAAAGGACCCTGAAATCGAGCTCTTTGTGAAGGTAAGTTGCACTATGAACTGAACACTGGTGTGACTCGCATCAGCTCAGCTTCTACTGAATAATCAAACTTTAATTTTCTGGCACTGAGCTGAGGTGGTGCTTTGACAGCCTGTTATCTCTTGCACGCACGCTCACACTGCTTTCTTCTTCCTGACATTAGAATTAGGTAATGTTGTGGAGGGAGAGTCAGAGTTCCTGTGTTTTATTGTTAATTCTCTCCTCATGAGTTTGTTCTGTTATTCTTAGCCTGCTGCCTGCAACGTAATGTGTCCTAACTTTAGACTTGAGGCTGTAGACTTCTGGTTTTCCACTATGAATCCTGACTGCGTTCTCCATTTTTGGGAAGAGCTGAGGGGTACCATGATTTGGTACCTCAGCAGAGGCTATAAGGTCTGAAATGCTGATGGACCATAAAACAGTAAGGATTGAGATGTCAGTCTTCTGATTATTTCCTGCAATACTTTCTTTTTTTCCTAAACCAATAAAAACTAGATCAGTTTTTACTCTCAGTTTCCTTAGCCTGAAGTTCATTCTGATTTTATAGAAGGGTAACTGAGAACAGAAACTGATTTAATGAAGATAGAGAAAAATGAGTACACCTGTCATGTAGTAGGGTTTCAGAATGTTTCAGTTGGGTACGGCTGTTGCTCTTGGGCTATGAAAATCTTACATTCAAATACACAGTTCAGACCCATGACAACTACAACCTTATTAATAGCAAACTTTGTGCCAACTCTGTTGCAGTGAAGAGCTCAGACTTTTTGATGTTCAGAGCATGTTTTAAAGCCTCAACACACATGAAGGCTGAAATCCGCTATGCCCATGTAAAATCATGGAGTCATAGAATGGCTTGGGTTAGAAGGGACCTTAAAGACCCATCTTGTTCCACCCCCCTGCCATGATCAGAGACATGTTCCACTAGACCAGGTTGCTCAAAGCCTTGTCTAGTTAGTCTGGAACACTTTCAGGTGTTTGGTCTTTCCAAGTCTAAGCCATCCCTGTAAATCAATAAGATTATTATTAATATATGGGCGTCACCTCAGACCCTTTACAGAGTACTGAAGGACCAGGAAAGCAACTTCCAACCCCTCCCTTCTGTCAAGTTGAGGATATATAATTGCTTTGTACTCCCTGATCGATGTTTTGGGCTGTACGCTGAAATGTCAGCCACATCCATGATGTGTATACACAACCTCTTCACACATGTTCCAAAACCAGTCAGTTCAGGTGCAGCTGTGCTAACCAAGCCAGCAATGAGGTCTTTTTTCCAGCAAACAGATTTTACAAGAATTTCTGGTTCTTAAATGCCCTTCATGCAGAGCTTAATGTATTAAAATGGACCCGCACAGGTCCACACAGCCAGGCACCTCACTTCTGATATCTAGAAACAAGTTATTTCTACCAAAATGAGTTTGGTGGTGATATTTATGGACTAAAAAATAGGTTGGTGGAGTTGTTTGGCACTCTGTCATCACAAATGTATTCTGGCATGCAAACCTTTAGCTACTGGTTTGTTTTAGTGCCCACATTACTTTACTGAGGCTGATGGGGATGTCTGTGATATGTGGTTCCTTGACTGCATCAGCTGTTAAACTGAAGGTCATTGCCCAGATTCATTGTGTGGAGTTCTGGATCCATAAGATACTGGAAAAAATGTGCACTGCATTAAACTGAGCCATGCCATCACCTGGAGATTTATAACTCCAGAAAGAACATTTTTAGTAATGTGACTTCCTGCATAATGCATATTACAGAATCGCATAGAGACTCTCACATAAAACTCATAATTTGCAGAGCTGGAGCAAAATAATTAATTGGTATCTTCCTGGACTCTTTCCATTTAGGGTGAAAAATTGCAATTCTTGACGTTTTGGAAAGGTGCCACTATTTTAATTAAAAGTTTAAAAGGTTGTATAGTAAAGCATATAACCAGAGTATTAAATTAGACGGCTCAGAAGCGGGAAAAAAAGGAGAAGAATGTCCAAAGGAGAAATGAGTAGAAAGCTGAAAAATAGGAGCATGTAGGAGAATCATGAACAGGTGAAAACTTTTCTGGAGCACAAATTTGAAAAGAATAGGATATTAGTAAGGGGAAATAAACAGGAAGGCTGATCCAGGAGAGAATCTGCAAAGCAAAAGCCACTTGTTCTGTCCATTTTAAGGCTAGAAAGAAGAACAGAAAAGCAGTAACTTCTGGAGGAGTATGAGATAACTGGGACAAATGGCAAATCTAATATATTAGACCAGACTTGAGGCAAGTTTTAATAGCAAAGAATGTTGGGATCATTCATCATTTGATTTTTGTGGAATTAATACATAAGGAAAAGAATTCTGTGCTGCATCCTTGGATGAACACACAGCCAGAAAACACAGAGATCAGTGAGCAAATGTAGGGCAGTAGATGTGGCATGGAGGAAACCATATCTTCCACACACACAAATAAACCAGAAAGGGCTGTTTTTCACCAACCAGAGAGTCTCTAATAAAAGCAGTTTCTGTCTCAGGTTAAAAAAAAGAAAGGTGTTACACAATTGCTCTATTTCCCTTTTCTCTTTAACAACCAGGAGCACAGGAGCCTCAGAAAGACAAGCAGGGAGCTGGTTGTAAACAACAGAGCTGTGCTGTAACTTAATGCAGGTTGGCTCAGGATCTCCTGAGCTGTGCAGACAGGCTGGGCACCACCAGGACACAGCTGAGCTGCCATGGCAGGGACAGGTTAAGTGGTTATCACACCTGGTTGTTATCATCCCCATTGATTTCACTCTTTCTAACAGTGCCCTGACCTGAATCTGTGAGATACCTTTTTTTGTGAAACAAGTGTTTGTTCTTGCAAGATGCCTGGCTGAGAGTAAAGCACCCGAAATCTGGGGCAGGACACAAGGAGACTGATGGTGGGAGTGGGCAGAGCTGAGGAGTGGTGAGGTCTGCCACTGCCTTGATCAGAAGTGCATTTTGTGTAAGCAGGCCTTTACACAACACTGTAACTCTCCAGCAGCAATTCCCTCTCTAAACTTGTTTGACAGGGAACTGGAAGAGACTGCCAGAGAAAAAGGCTTGATACGTGGCAGCGTGAGGTGCTGGTGGCAGCAGCTCTGGGGACATGAACATCAGGAGGTCGCACTTGCTCTGTGCTTAACTCAGCTTGCTGTACCTCAAGTTAATTTTAATTCTTTGTGTGCTGGAGAAGCAAAGGGCTTCTGGAGTAAATGACATCCCAATGGAAGGTATATTTAGCTTTCCCTGGCAGTCTTACACCTTTATACGTGAACATAATGACTAAACTGAAATGGTGCTCTTTTCACATGCAGTAACAAAATTCTAATCCATAGGGGATGACCACAGGACTTTTGTGGCTTCTTTCTGTTTGCAGTGGAAACAGGTGTTTGGATGTACATTCCCTGACTTTCAGGATTAGAGTAGTGCCTCATGTCTAGAAATTTACTTTGAAGGGAGGTACGTTGTGCATGTGGAAAACAAAACATGATGCAAAGAAAACTGTCTACTTGCATTACTCAGAATGAGTGCAGTCTAGAAAGCAAACAAACCAACACAAATGGGCCTAAGTACTTTTCATTTTAAAAATCTTCCTACTTTAGAAACCCTCTAGAACAAGATATATCCTAATCCATATTTCTGATATTTAAAAGATGGGGTGGTATCATCTCGGTAATAGGAGAACGTGTGATAAGCTGGCAGGCAGCTACTTCTAGAAGGAGTTGTGGTATCAACGGATTAATATGGGATATGTTCATCACCATCCTGGGCTGCATCAAAAGCAGTGTGAGCAGCTGGTCGAGGGAGGTGATTCTGTTCCTCTACTCTGCTCTTGTGAGACCCCACCTGGAGTGCTGCATCCAGCTCTGGGGTCCTCACCACAAGAAAGTTCTGTTGGAATGCGAGTCCAGAAATGGCCACTAAGTTGACCATAGGGCTGGAGCACTTCTGCTATGGAGACAGGCTGAGAGAGCTGGAGCCTGGAGAAGAGAAGGCTCTGGGGAGATCTTAGAGCCCTTCCAGAGCCTAAAGGGGCCCCAAGAAGCTGGAGAGGGACTTCTGATAAGGGCATGGAGTGATATGGCAACGGGGAATGGCTTTAAATTAAAAGAGGGCAGATTTACATTGGATGCTAAGATTAAGTTCTTTACTGTGAGGGTGGTGAGGCACTGGAACAGGTTGCCCAGAGAAGCTGTGACTGCCCCATCCCTGAAAATGTTCAAGGCCAGGTTGCCTGGTCTAGTGGAAGGTGTCCCTGCCAGTGGCAGGGGACTTGCAATGAGATGATTGGTAAGGTCCCTTCCAACTGAAACCATTCTAGGATTAGGTGTGCAAGAGCTTTTGCTTAAAAGGTATAAGGTCTTACTTCTCAAAGTGTTCACCTGCAGTCCCACCCCACACCCATCTAGAAAAAAATGGGAAGGTACAAATCAAAAGGGACCTCTCAAAGGTCTGGAGCTTCCACACTCACTGCTTCAGACATTTAACACATTCCTAAATACACTGAACCCTCTCATCCTGTTCCTCCCATTTGGAGCTGAGCATTGTGCGTGACCAGGCAGAGTGACGGGCTGTTTGCAAGGGCTCAGGGATACAGAACCAAGGTAAGGTTCAAGGAATAGTAGCATCCAAGCATTTGTAGGGCCGCCCCTTGTAGTCGTTCCCTGTTACAGGATGACCACAAAGAGAAGAGGTTAGTCCTGGAATGCTCATGCTGTCCTGGAGCAGCAAACATATAGGGAACCTGTGAGCCTTTTGTCATCTCCGGTGTTTCATTTCGGGTATTTTTAGGGGCCTGTTAGGGTTATGTTTAAAAACAATGGCAAGATTTAGCACCAAACTTCCTCTCCCTGAATGAATGGGTCAGTCAAAGAGAACCTGGCTGTCAGGACACAGCAGTCATTCTGCTTGT
Source organism: Acropternis orthonyx (assembly GCA_035583155.1). Lineage (NCBI taxonomy): Eukaryota > Metazoa > Chordata > Aves > Passeriformes > Rhinocryptidae > Acropternis > Acropternis orthonyx. The sequence goes on from JAWWEU010000111.1 coordinate 111,139,154, forward strand.
TTAGTGTGCTCCATCAAAATCTCAGGAGCTGCAGCTCTTGGGAAGGTGTTGCTGCTCCTCTTTTAAACAGAATTATCCCAGAAATTATCTCAGGGAGGTGCAAGGTTTTTTGTTTTTTGTTTTTTAGTTCTGGGGAGGGGGCAGGTTGTGTGCATTTTTTAGTTACCTTGGCTGAAAGGTGATTTCAAACCAACCTTGGTTTGGAATTTGGTGAACTGTTGTCACATAGTCTTAGAGGAAGATATAAATGTTACTCCTGGTACAAGCAGTTACCCCCCACTATTAAGGCTTTTAACGTAAGAGAGTCACTCTGATAAGAAATCTGATTTCAGTTTCAGGATTTCAGTTTCAGGATTTCAGGGTTATTAAAACCAATACTGGCTTTACAAAATGGGAGAGATTAGTTGATAGAAGCCTTTTAACCCACTGTAGCAATATAGGCTCTGTAATGTATTTGATTCATAGACTGCCCTCAAGAAGTGTTTTGGTGATAAGTAGAAATCAGCATCAGATCTGGAGGGTGCAAAGTTAATTCCTGTTTCTTGAGAAATGTGGGCATTTCCTGGGTATTAGGAGCTCAGCTTTTGGCTCCCATACAATATTGTTTCTGTGTTTAGTAAAACTTTCTAAATAAAGAGGAAATAACAAAGTTTTAAAAAGCACAAGGAATAATAATGATACTGAAACATCTGCTTCAATCTGCCTGATGCTCCAAGACTGGCAATAACTTTTTTTTTTGATCCTTGTTGATGAGGTTGGCCAAGCCTTTCACGTTTTGCGGGAGCCGCAGCCACCCAACAGAGCAGTGTGTGCTGTCTCTGTCACCTTTCAGCTGTCGCCCTGGAAGTGGCACGAGCACAGGGTTTAATATGGGTCTTGAATTTTTATCCATTTGAAGCTGTCAAGCAGGCAATGGGCACCACAGTTCATGTCTCTTCCAAACTTCTTTTCATGAGGCAGTGCCTGATGAGCAGCCTGAGTCTTCTCCTCCAGTGTACTGACCTTGTGCCTTGGTATTAAGGTTACAAAATTTACAAGGTTTACTGGTAGTCTGGACACCAGGGAGGAAAATAGTTTTATTAGATTTATTTAAACATCAGTAAATGTGTTTCATAAGTTCCAGGCAGGGGTACTCAGGTATTTCAGTGCAACCCTTGCTCTGTTTAGATCTTGTCAAATCAGAAGTGACTGGAATGACAGATCAATAGCAACTCCACTACCAACCCAGTTAAATCAGGGAAATGCTGTCTGGACTGATAGTTGCTTCTCTTATCTTTTAATTAAGCACTTTCAATAAAATAGTAAAAAAGTAGGGGGAAAACATCCAACTTGGCAAGATTTAATTTTGCTTTAAGCTTATGTTGTTAAAAGAAAACAATTCAATAAACTACCAATAACTGCCCAGCAAATGTATTAAAATTAGGAGTTGCTTGTTGTTCTTTGTGCCGAAGAAAAACAATACTTTAAAGAAGCTTTAGCCGGAGTTATACAACCCAGCGTCTGTGTGTCTGTGTGTCTGTTTTCTCTCTGAGCCTTTGCAGATTTTGTTTTGTGTCAGGACAAGTGCTTCGTTGGTGGGAATATTAGAGACGGGCAGTAAATAGTTCAAGCAGGCCAAGTTTATAAAAGTGACTTGGCAGGGATATATTCATTATTCCTGCCACCTTGAACCTAGTTTGGAATGCTTTACGGATTGCTTGGGAAACTGAATCTCAAGTTAACAAGGGATTTTCAAGTCTATCTCCTTCTGCCTAAGTTCATAATCTAATCATTATTTTATGGCTAAAGGTGAATGACACCCTGATCTGCTGTGGTTTCCTTTTTTGCCCCTCATATAAATGTCTATGACGATTTGCTTTTCAATAAACTTAATGGCACTGATACATATGTTAATTGTGATCTAAACATCTGATTAAAATGAAACATATTCAAATGCTTTGTTGAATATGCATAACTTCAGTTCTTTACGTGCCTTGTAAATTGGATCCATTCAAATGGACAAGACTTCAGAAACATTCAGGTTGGGTCATATCCCATGGCCATGGAAGGCAGTCAGCTTTGTACTGCTAACTCATTGGCAGCAGTTAGGCCAGTTTAAGTGTTTTTGAGATATTGTTTAAGCTCCACTTGCTAACACCTTCCTTTATTCCAGCTTTTCTAAGTCTCATAGTCAAATTGGGTAAATGCTGTTTAATTTTACCATGAAGAACTGGTGATACTCCTCATTATTATTGCTTGCACTTAGAAATAGCCATTGGGGTGCTTTGGGTGCTCTATGTTTAGCTGCAGGTTGCTCTTTTTCCATCTCTGGCAGCACACAACTCGTCAGGCTCACAGGTTGTAGTGTCGTAGTTCAGCGATGACAGTGAAGCTCCAGTAAGTGTCCTCAGGGAACTTTTATCGGCAATATATGGCTCTGCTGAGGCTATTCCAGAGCAGCAAATGCCACCGAGATCATTTGATGTAACATCCCAAAAATACACAGGGATCCTTTCCAAAAGAGCCAGCAGGAAAGAGGTCTGCCGGTGCTCCAGAGTTTAATGTTAGTGTCGGCTCACCTGGTTATGTCAAATAGAGTTTGATGGAAGGCTGTGTAAGGATTGTGGAGAAGAACATACTGATCTTCACAGCAGCGATATCACTTAGCTCTTGTGTGACACATAATTCTTCAAATTATGTCAGCAAAATAATCCCAGCAGTGCTGCTAAGAGGTAACTTGAAGATCATTTTATTAGTTAGTATTTACATTTCTCAGCTAAGATCTCTGGTAAATTTTTCAAATTGCCCCTTTTTAACAGAGTCAGGGAGACATTAAAGGTCTGTGAGTTTGTGTGTTAGTTTTATGCATGAATAGGTTTCAATGATAATTTTCATTTTTCAGCAAAGGCTGACTCAAAGTCAGAGAGAATCATTTGGAATAAGGAAGGGTTTAGTTTTGTGCTGAATTCCATCTATAAATCTTACATGCACTAGGAAATCCAAGCAGGTACCTAAAGTGCTATAGTAGGTACTTTGAAAATAGCTTGAAGTAGTTTGTTTGACACAGTAAAATTTAACATGGACACTGTCCAAAACAGATCCATATTTTCTTTCCCTCCTTGTCCCTTGCTCTTCCCATTTGTTTGCACTTCTTCTGTATTGCTGATATGCAGTAAAATTCATGTAGATATGGTAACAGTGATATATATGTACATATGGAGCTATGAGTTTAAAAAAATCTGGGGTTTGTAGGTCCGAGGACTTAAATCAACATCATGTATTCCTGGCATGTTTTTTATACTAAACTTAAGCCTTGGAAATTATTACAGTGGAACAAAAGTAATTCAAACTGTATCCAGCTGTGTTTTGCAGTTCCAAAGCCAGTAATTTTATCTAATAATACCTAAGGGTAGAACTTTCTCCCACTGATTACATTTACAACATGTCATTGCTTTTTGTTATGCAACTTGATTGCAAGTTCACATGTAAATGTAGAATGGTGAGTCCATTGGATGTTTTCTCTGACTCTGTTAAATGAAATTATTCTTTATAAATGAGTGCTATTCTGCCCCTCTCAGGAATAATTTCATAACGTAGCTTTCAGAGTGTTAATGATTTTACCCTTCTATATGTATCCCTATTTTCAGGGTGGTGTCCACTGGCTGAAGTGGATTCCTTTTTGATTCAGTGACTCTGTTGCATCACAAAAATTTCATGGCTACAGTGTCAGAAGAGGAGGTGTGCTCAGAAAAGAGACTAGGACACAAAGCATCTGAGATACAGTTCTGTAGTGCATCATAGCAAAGCTTTGCCACCTTAGAAAGGTCCCAGTGTTGTCAAAATCCAAATCAACATTTTTTTTTACTTTCCATTCTGTGAAAAATCAGCATTTCAGCACTTAATTTTAATAGAAAACAACAGCACAGCTCCCACCAGCTGTAAACTCTGATTTTTATTATTTTTTTGATTACTTTTTCTAGTCAAACTGTGGAAAGGTCCCACCATGAAAATTTTTCAACATGTTAAGCTCAGTAATATTACCAGGTTTCTACCCAAATCCTTGGCAGGCTTTTATTAGTTTTGCGCATTTCTGCTTCCTTCAGTGATCCCAGGCCAGGTATTCAGGCTCTGCTCACCTTGATAAAATGCTGATACCAGTCTTCTCCACCAGATGTGGATGCACAGTGGGATCAGGGAACATTCTTCACCCTTATCTCAGGTCAGATTCAGCATCCTGAACACCAAAATAGAAGAGAAATATATGATGGGATCAGGTCTCCAATATGGAACTGTCTCCTGGCAAAGTATATGGAAAATCTCAATTTCCTGGGTATAAAAGAAATCAAAGCAGAGAAAATCGGCTGTTTGTCTGTAGGACCAACTCCTCTGTTTTTTCTGCTTGTTCATTCAGACTCATTAATTTATACCACTCTCCTAATCCCCATGATTTCTATTTTGGTCCCCAGGGTAACCTGGTTGAAGTACTTCCTTAGAGGTATTGTATATCTGGAGCTCAGGTGCTTCTCCAGTTTTTTTCTCCATGCCCCTGATTGCCAAAATATATTAAAATAGCTCCTTTATCTGTATTATTGGCAACTCTGTGTAAAACTGAGATAAAGCACTAATTGAGACTAATTTCAGGAGGGTTGTTTTCTAATAACTTATTAATGTATCTGTAGGACAGTAGGAGTTGAAGCTATGCCTGATATAGATACTCTGGCATAAGGACATTATATTAAGGATGAAGTTGCTCAGGTAGTGACAGTTGGCTTTTCTAAATCCTCATTCTGGATAAACACTAATTTTCTGTGCAGAGCAGATGACAGAAGTCCATGGCATTCACCTGCATGTGCTTGCTGCAAAATGGTATTAAAATGTTCAAAGCCTGATATTGAAGGCCAAAGCTGATTTTCATTTAAGTTCTATAAAACTTGCAAAGATTATATATGGGAATAGTAATTTTTTTTCCCTTCCTTGTGTAACTGAGGCTGTAAAAAAACCCCATATTTCTTGACTATTTTTGTTGTTTCTCTTGCATTTCACAGAATTATAGAATCATAAAATCTTAGAACGTTTCGGGTTAAAAAGGAACTTAAAGATCATCTCATCTCCCCTGCCATGGGCAGGGACACCTTCCAATAGACCAGTTTATTCAAAGCCCAGTCCAGCCTGGCACAGAGAATGTTGGCTTGATTGAGGTATGCCTTTAGTTTCCCTTTCTCTTAACCATGAAGATGCTAAAGCAGATATAATTTTTTCCTCTTCTGCTAGTAAAGACATGTAGCTGTAATGCTCTACAGCTTGGGAAAGGGCTCATCACCCCCAGAGTGTGCTGCTGCAGGCTAGCAGTGGAGTTCAAAGTATGATGAGCTAATCCCTCGTATGCTCAGTCTCAAAAACCATTTGAAAACTAAGCTCAACAACTGTCTGTAACTCAGAAAAGATAGTTTAGCACCCATTTTAAATGTTCAGCAGCTGTGTAGGTTTTTTTAATTCTTCATAGTAAAACACAGGGTGCTAATGGAAGATCTCTATCCTTCCTAGGTGCTGATTCCTATTGAGTGTTCTTAGACCCCAGTTCTGCAAAGGAGGCTGTGCAGGCTGCTCTGTGCTTTGCCAGCCATGTCTGAACATGATTCTTTTTGCAAAACGCAGTCCCTGAGATTAAAAAAAAAAACAAAAAAAACCCCAGATGCCTTTTTGTAGTAATTCTGAAGCACTGCACAGTCACGGTCAGCACTTCAGAGGTGCAGAAGCTGAGAAGCAGTGGTCTTGTGCAAGGAGAGCCAGCAAGAATTTCACTCTGTTCCTGTGCTATATCCTTTATGTGTCTTTTGGGTTTTGTACAGCATGACTTAGCATGACTGATTCAGTGTTCATGTACCACACCTGCTTAGTAATTCACAGTAAACATTCCAATAATAAACACACAAATCAAAATAGTCACAACTATGCATTTTTACTTTATGTTGCCATTGCTATTAGTAGGGAGGGGTCAAGGCTTTGTCATTTTAAACACACAGAGAGCTAATGTGTGTTATGATATTAGAAAAGATGCAGAGAAGAATGATTTTAAGGCTTAAAGATACTGAAGATTGCCCTCCTTAAGGCGGCCTTTCTCATTTAAGTAAAAGAGCAAGCATAATTTGACTGAAATATTAAATGTATCTATGGGGGGGCTTTTTAATACAGTGGTGAGAGGTATAATAAGACATAGAATCATGAAATGGTTTGGATTGGAAGGGACTTTAGAGATCAACTAGTTCCAAGCCCCCTGCCATGGCAGGGTCACTTTCTACTAGACTGCATTGAGGTCAAAGGTAGTAAAGTTAGGAGTAAGCTTAATAGTAGCTGTAAAGGTGATTAAGCACTGGAACGAACCACCAAAGAACTCATGCCCTTTCTGCCTCTGATTCAGTTTAAGACTAAATGTGCTGTTATGCATACACAGAGTTAGGGACAATAAAGGAGTAAATAAGGCACAAAATCTACAAACCAGGAAAGCATTGCAATGGAAGGGATCTTGGCAAACCAGAAAAGGTTTTGGTTCAAGCACAGAGGGAATCTGATTTCTGTGTCTCTGAAGGACAGCACAGATTTGGTTGAGGGCCAGTCTGATAGAGATGATGCTGAGAGGTTGCTTACATGTCCTGGGTATGATAATGGGTTGTGATTAATTCAGGTGGTGGTTAGATATGTGGTTGCTTATCTTACATGCTTACCATGTCTGTGTTTCCAAGGGCCAGACTTTGGAAGTGCCTCCAAAGGCTGAGAAGATGAGTGATGTGTCAGTAGAGGTCAGACCTTGAAGATGAGATGAAGGAAGAGCAAAACTGGGAGATATGATGGCTGAATTCTTTTTCTGTCTGTCACTGTCTAAGTCACACCACAGCCCTGTGCCTTGGCTCCATTTCCTATGAAATATTTGCATCATCATTCATTTTCATATCTGTGTAGCCCAGGAGTTTGTCCAGCTGAAATTGAATCCTTTCTTTTCTGTTTACACAGAGGAATTACTGTAAAAACTACTCAAGCGTTGTGGTTTAACTCCTCACAAAATACAGAATTAATTCTCAGGTTGGGCAGGTGCTTCTCTCTATGAATTGCCAAGCGTATCCTCCCTATGACATTTTAACACCCAAATAAACACCCTGAGTCTTGACACCCACTGCACAGAGCAGTCATTTTGTGTGCTGGTGCAAGTCTGTACCTGTGTATTGTCCAAAACAAGTGGAAATCACAGAAACCGGCCCCAATGGGATCATCACTATTGTTGCTGGTGTTTTTCTAGATTGTGATTCAATTTGTGTGGGTCAACAGGCACGTTGTGTTACTGCTTTCCTTTTGCTTTTAGCTGCTGAATGGGCAACCTCAAACAGATACGAATGCATATCATGGGAGGAAATTATTTTCTTTCACTGCCCTGTGTTTTGTGATGAGCCGTTGCTGCTGATTCAGTGTGTGACTGGAGACCTGTTTTGTTTGTTTATTTTATTCATAGTATTTTTAAAAATGCTGTTCCTGGATGAAGAGTGCTTGAATCATGGAATATTCTTGCAGTTTTTAGGTTCTCTCAGAATGGCAGTTTTAGTTGTTTTTCTGTGCTCAGTTCTTTTAAATGTTCAGGATATGCCATGCCAAGAGGATCCAATGCACCAAACTCCTTAATTATTAAGCCTATTTTTGGTTTTCAATTAACATTCAGATCATTTTAGTTCTCTTTTCCTCTCTGCGTGCTGTCTCACCCATGCAGTTTGACAAGGAATTCTATTTTTCCTTGATTTACTGAGTTGCTCTTTTTCATTCTGAGATGCTCTAACTTTGGATTTTTGGTTTTGTTTTCTCTTTCAAGTCAGTATCTCTGAGTTCCCCAGTTAAGCTCTAGATCCAGTCCTGGAGCTATGTCTTGTTTGAGGTTCAAAAATGATCTGTTGTTTTCTCTCTGCATTGAGCAATAAGAACTCATCCTGCTCCGAGATGGAGCCACAAGAAGCTTCTCAGAGTGCACAAATGATCTTTTGGGGTTAGATCACCTCCAATTATGTATTTCTCTAAACACCCCATAAGCCTTATTTCTCACCACTCAGGCTGTAATAAATGCAGATCAACATGGATGTGGGAAGACTTGTTTCAGACTGGGGAGTATCCACCTGCCCATCTTGGTACACTGAAACCAGCAGCCCTATGATCTATGTCTCGTTCTCTTACTGGGCAGAGCATAACCTCTGCCCAATGGCCTCATGATTCAATGTTTATCTCAAAAGAAATGATTCAACAAGAATAATGATAATGCTGAAAATGCTGACTGTAGACAGTTACTCAGGTCCAACCTTGAGAGCTGGGGAAGGATGTGACCAGGACAGGAACTTAGAGGAAGTGCAGTCCCACTCCCCTGACAAAGAGAAAAACCTTGAAACACTGATTTTCTCTCCCAGAGAAAGGAAATGCCTCTCTCCCCTGACCTTGACCACTGCTCCCAGCCCCACCTGCACATGTTGCAGCACCTTGCTGCAGCTCCCATGGGCAAGAAGGGCTTTTTATAATTTGCCCCTGGATATCTCTTCCACTCTGGGCATGAAGAATTATTCATTTTTTAATTTATTTTAAAATCTGTTTGACTGTTTATTTAACATTTATTTTAAAGCCATATTCAAGGTCTTTGAGAGTGGGTGTGGTTAGTAGTAATCACCTCATGCCATGCTATCAGAAAGAGGGATTTGGTACTAAGAGATGTTTAGCTTTTCAGTGGAAGTGTGAAATTGTAGGATTTCTCTGTATTTTTTATTTTTTGGGAACCACCTGTGTGCTTGACATTTCACAATAATAGAAAATAAATCTTTGTTTAAGAGAAAATTGCAAGTAAAGATGAAAAAATAGCTACTTCAGACCTTATTCAGGTACTTGAATTGAGCCTACCTATACAAAAATGTATAAGAAATGTTCAGAAATTCCATTGCCAAATGCTAATTTATCTCAATAACCTGGATGTTCTAATAAGCTTTTTTCAATGGGTGCTTGGTGTATGGAGTTCCAATGGCATTCTGCAGGCTGCAGTTGTCCAGGATAACAGCCCTCTGACAGCCTGAATGTGGAAAGTGCTGCGGGAGCACAGGATAAACCAAAATCCTGCCAGAGAAATCTCTCAAATGAAGGAGAGTGAGATCCAGCCCTTCTCTAGATATAATGGTTATGCCCAATTACCTGTTTAAGAGTGTGGCACCAGAAGGTGGGAGATGTGAGTTATAATTGATTAACCATGCTGGGAAGCAGGTTAACCATGCCTCTTAACTGGGTGCATGACAATCTGGAAATGTAAAATAAACCCATAAATATAAGATAGTTTACGTAAAATAGAAATACTTAAGTATGAAATCTATAGAAGTGGTGGAGAGGACTAGAAAGATTGTAGATTGATGGCATGAAATCTCTGTTTAATCCATGTAAGATAAGAACGGCATAGCAAGTACCATGTGCTCCTATGACAGCCTAAAATCCAGATCTATCAGTCCAAATCTGAGTGTTCAGACTAAACTGCAGTGACAAATTCTAATGATGATTAAGTGAATATTTTCCTGTAGAACAGACAAGAGGACCAAGAACGTTCAGATTATATTTTGTATCTATTTTGTTAAACTGGAGAGAGGAAAAGTTGTGAGAAAAAACTCATTTGTAAGAGTGGCCAGCAGTGATTAGGTCTGCAGGGCAGCAGGCCATGAAGGAATTGTGAAGCCAGAGGGAAACAGAATAAAGATCTGACTTAGAGAGTTTGGTTGGAGATTGTCTCCAGAGGGGAAGGTGGAACGTTCTTGTGAAATTAATGATAAATGAGTGAGGGGACTCACAGGACATGACCCCTATGTCACTCTCTATTTCTGCCATATCAAAAAGGACTTGTTTCATTTGAATAAAGCACCTGGGTGACACTGTCAGAGAAACAGAGTGGACGCTCAGGGGAAGGGATGGGAGGTTGGGACAGATTTCAGTGTTGCTGTCACCAATTCATTGGGGAAGCCAGTGAATGGGGTATGTGGCTGAAAGGTGAGGGACATAAAATGAAAGTGATTATTTTTGTGGGGGGAAGGGAGTGAGCAAGCGAGATTTGGGGAGAAGGCTTTTGGTTGCTTCTGAGACAGGTATGATAGAGAACAACAGGCTGGAGGTCACTGCAGGTCTTGGAGAGCACTCCACTTGGAGGAGTTGAGAATTCTCAGAGGCCTGAGAATTAAAAAAAAAAAAAAAAAAAAAAAAAAAAAAAAAAAAAAGTGATATTCAGGATAAACAGCATGGTCAAAGATCCCAGAAACAAGAGGACAGTAAGAGGTGAAGAGGTGCTGGAGAAAGTACAATGTATGAATTATTTTAATAAATAGCATTGAGATAAAGGCAATTAAGGTGTTTTGGTTTAGGTTTTTTTTGATGATGGATAGTAGAATAAAATCAAATCAGAGGAAATTCAGTTTAAGCATCAAGTTAAAATGTACTCTGAGAAAATTGTCAAAATCATTTCTTATGGGAAGTTTGTAAAGTCACATTACTGGAGCATTTCAAATGTACCCAAACAGTATAGACACAGGGGTTTAAGAAATCATTCTGCACTGGGATGCTGAGCAAACAAGAAATGTGATCCAAACTCCACTCACTGATCCAATTATTTTTTTATTTACAACATTTATGTTGCATTAATTTCAGAAATCAGTCCTGTAAAATATTTGTAAATGGCACTGCTACTAATATACACACTTATTTAAAATTTCTCAGTAGCTTTTGGAAAGCATCACTGTGTTTTCTCAAGCATTTGCTATTGAATGCAGAAGTTGTTTTGCTTATAGGTGAGTCCCAAGGAATCTTTGCTTGCTGGTTGTGTTTATGTCTTAGACTCTTGCTTTCATTGCAGGTATTTACATTTACAAACTCAGAACTTGCTTTGTTTCTTGTTTAATGAAATAGTCAGAGAGAGTTGCATCCCCCTCCTTTGTAGATGGCTATCAGAAAAGTCTGCCTTGTAGTGTAACACCCCTTTAATGGCTAAATATAAGTGCATGTGTAGATGATCAGATGAACAAATACAGCAATTTTGGCAGGTAAGAAAATATTGAAGGTGAAAAAATATTGAAGGTGTAATTATTTCTCTTTGAGTAGCTGGAAACTGGGAAATTTGTTTATACTGCCTTTGTATTTTCATGGCAGTTCCTCTTGGTCCAAAAGCCAGTAAGGTTGTATTGATAAATAGTTTGTTGGAGGTATTGTGGGTTGCACTGGGAAGTCACACCAAGATGCAAACATCAAGCCAAAGGCTAGTTTGAGCCCGCAATGTGCTGCCCCTTTGCAAAGCAACTTGAGCTGCTTTGATGGAAGTTGTAAACATTCATCACATTTTGTGGTGGAGCTTCTCCCATACCCTCTGCAGCGCCTTGAACTTTGGGTTTGCAAAAAGAGATAGAAAGGCCCAGTCCAGCCCACTGTGGGACACCTCCTGAGGGCTGCCAATTGCTCTTTTAATCCACTTTTAAGATCACTGATGAACAGTGTTTCTGTGATGTTAAATAAGACACAAAATGAGACCCTCGAGGACAGATTATGCCTGTGGTGGGGTCAGCTGATGTGGTAAATGCCCTTTATCAGTGATACCCTGCCATCCAGACTTTTATTTGCAGTGCCTGCAAGTGACTCTGTCTTCTAATAGTGCAAATGAAGTAATGGAATTTCAATAAATAATTCAGCCCTGGATCTTATTTCGGGTTCAGCATTAACTTTCAGCACCTGGCTGCTGGTATTATTTGTTAGTCTGATACGCTGCTTAGAGGCAGGGAAATTTGGCTGCAATTCACCAACATTTGCAGAATATGCCATATGACCAGATTACCCTGGTCAAAAATCCCAGGCTCAGAGATTTTTAATGGACATGCAGATTCCAGATGTGCACAGATTTAATTCTTACAAGAAAAACTGCATTCAGGATTCTCATACTGTAATGGGAGCTCTGCATAGAGCTTGCTTTGGAGAAATGACTCCCGTATTTGCACCTGATCTCTACAGGAAACAGGAATAATTTGGCTATAATTTGCATTGCCTGTGACACCTTCTGACAGTGATCTGTCTCTCATTTTATTTTCTGCAGCTTTCCTGGGGGAATGGTTTTTTATGTACTTAATTAGCTCTCAGGATATAGAATCATCAATATTTGAAACTGTTAAAATTGATTCTTTGTGAATAGCTAAATAAGATTAATTCCTAAATTCCTTCTCCAGAGCACATAAAACCATGTGTGGTTTTAATCACTTACTAGAAAGAAACTATTGAATCCAAAAGTATGACTCTGTTCTCACTGAAGTCAGTGGAATATTTATCATCAGTGGGAATATTTTATATGAATATTGACTGTTCTGGAATCAGATCAGGTATATTATCATAAAATCATAGAATATTTTGAGTTGGAAGGGAACTTTTAAAGGTCACCAAGTCTGACTCCCTGTCCATGAGCAGGGACATCTTCAACTAGATTAGGTTGCTGAGAGCCCCATCCAGCCTGACCTTGAATGTTTCCAGGCATAGGACACGTACCACCTATTACATTAGAATATAATAATTTAATAGGTGTGGCACCAAAAGGCCAAAACTATAATATGACCCTAAAAGCATAAGTTTCCAAATGTAGGAGCTGTATTTTGTATATGCAGAGCATGAACAGCCACCCAGTATCAATACTTTGCAGGACAAGATCCTTCCACTGCCTGAAGGGAACATACAAGAAGGATGGAGAGAGCCTATTTAGAAGGGCATGGAGTGCCAGGACAAGGGTGTTAAAACTGAAAGAAGGTTGGTTTAGTTTATATATTAGGAAGAAATTCTTCCCTGTGAGAGTGGTGAGTCTCTGGCACAGGTTGCCCAGAGACATTGTGGCTGCCCCATCCCTGGAAGTGTCCAAGACCAGGTTGGACAGAGCTTTGAGCAACCTGGGATAGTGGAAGGTGTCCCTGCCCATGGGAGGCAGTTGGAATGAGATGGTCTTGAAGGTCCCTTCCAACCCAAGCCATTCCATGATTCTATGATTTTCAGCTAATTTTCTTTAAAAACAAGGATTTGTGGCTTTCTTGTTCAGAGTCCTTGCCTCTCCCTATGAGGTACACCATTGTATCCAAAATAACTAAGCATAGCTGATGCTTCAACATCTCTATTGACTTTTACTAAGTTGTGATGATTTTCTGAGTACTGCTGTGTCTCAACTCCCCAAATCCTATGAACTAAGATTCCTTCCAGAACTTAAACCCACGTGCGTAAATGCAACTGATAGATAAGAAAGAAAGATAACATATATAAGTGATGTGACAAGTTAGCTACCTTTAGGAAAGCCCCACAAACGGGATGTTGGTGGTTGACTTCCCTGGGATCGACAATTTCTCCCTGCAATGCAAACAGGCAACGCTAGAGGGGATTTTACTACCACTCTGTCAGGCATGTGCCTCTCCCGAAAAACCTTCCAAAACATATGTTCTAGTTCAGCAACAAGATGTTGGCTACAGGCTGAGCGAAATCTATGTTTGTATGACACAAAAAGGTCAGGAAAGATTATTATAATTGTCCCTCCTGGCCATGAAACCTCTGAGTGAAATTCTGGTCCTGTCAAAGTCATGGGCAAAATTGCTGTTGCTTTCGCTGGGGCCAGACTTCATCCTGTGCAGGTCAGAGGGAAGCAAAAGTGTGTGCCACCAAGCATCCAGCACTGACAGCAAGAACTGCTTTATTGTCAGAGTCACTAATATAGACTGTTAGAAAGGATTTTTAAAGCATCCTATGCCCCCTCTCCGCTCTGCAGCAGGATGAAATAAATCGAGACCAGTTTTACTGACTTCTGTTCTTTTGAGTTCTTCAAAACCTCCACTAAATACAGATTACACAACCTCCTTAGAAAGCCTGCTTTGTGTTTCACTAGTCCTATAATTACACTGGATTTCTCCCCCCCCCTCCCCCCTGCCTTAAAGCTTTATTGTTTTAAATTAAGCAAAATACTTAATCCCATCCTCTGTGGGCATGAACAACAATGGATCATCATCCTCTTTGTGAAACAGTCTTATACATGCTTGAAGACTGTTATGTTGTGGTAGAACATTGCATGTACATCACATTATCTTGTTGCTGTTGCCTGTAGATGCATTAGCTGATGATTCCTATTGTTTGTGGTTTACGTAAAACCTCTTCACCCTCCCAGCCTCACGAGCTATTCCCCATCCTACCTTTGTATGTCACATTTTGTTCTTCTCATATCTTATACCTGGAGGTTAATTTTCCTAAATTTCATCCCAAATTTAATTTAAGTGACTTCAGACACTTTGTTCCAACTTCTTAGCCTCACTTTGGAGTTTGCTTCTCTCCTGGGAAATACTGATAACCTCTCCGTGCTTGTTGTTGTCAGGAAATTTTGTAAGGTTCTGTCTGTTCCTTCCCCCATTTTGCTAATGGAAGCATTAAATATGACTCATCTTGTCACAGAAATTTATGGTACCTCTGTTGTGTGTTTGTAGAAAAACAAAAAACTTTCTTGTTGCTGCTTCATAAATATTTTTTCAACCACTTATACAAGCACTTTGCAGTGATTTCATGCAGGTCCCATTTCCCTACTTTGTTTATGAAAATACAGTCTGGAGCTGATGTCGGAAACCTTAGAGGTCAGCTTCCAGGTACCTGCTGCTTCCTTCCTACCTGCAGTGCTGGAAACCCTGGCAGAGAACAAAATGTACTTGGGTTAATTAATGCCATTTGTTCCTGATAAGTCCGTATTGTCTTTTCTTATCAGCTTTAGATTTCCACGTGTGTTTGTGAGTTACTGTTTAATCGTTTGTTCTGGTATCTCTCTACACGTTAAGTTTATATATCTGACATTTCTTGAGTTCTTTTCTTGTTCCTATGGTGTCTCAATGAATTACTGATGGGTCACCAAAAAGCAAAACATTTATTTCTCTGAGGTTACATCTAGTGGCTAATGTGGGTACCCAGGATCCTGTATCATGGTACTGGTGAGTGATGGGAGCACAGTTGCTTTATTAGTTTGAAAAAGCCTCAGGAAGAAGTGTAAAGGATAATGGTTATTTTTCCATCAAGAAAGAAACACCTGTATTTTCAGTTCAGTATGTCCAGAAGAACATGAGCTTTCTGCACAATCTGCTATCAAGGGCTGTGATGAGAATGGCAATTTTTGGCAGTTTTGGGTTTTGAAGAATTTCAAGATTTTGCTCTAAATTTCTCTAAGTCTAAAAAAACCATTTAAAAACATTCACAGCATTATTGAACAGAAACTGTGGTGGGTTTTCTGTGAGGAGGGAAACAAGTAGTCTCAGTAATTTTGAAAGGAAATTGTGGCTGGTGGGTGGGCTGCTGGGCAGCCAGGAGCCCTGGGAGTCCTGCTGAGCTGCACGTTGGGACCCCATGCTCTTATGTCTTTGTGTGGTCCTAGCACCCTGCCTATCCTCTTCCAAAGACCATGACTCCAGGCATATTTCCATGGCCAAAGCCACTGCACATCTCCATCAGGTATTTGTCAGATTCTGAGTGGGCTCCTCAAAGAATATTCTTCCAATGGAGATTTTCTTTTCAACACTCTTAATTTTTTGTCTAGTTGCTCAAGGCGCTCACAGTCAGTGATACTCCCTCCTTACTAAGACTTTTAAAAGCAGCTTTTCATTCTGGGTGGCTTGTGGCCTGATTTTCCAAGTGTAGGGAAGTGATACTTGTGAGAAGTCAGCTGTGTTTGAATTGTCTCACAGTATCTAAAACTCCTAACCACTTTGGAAATGTCAGCCTGCATTTGCCACCCATCTTTTAGCTCATAGTTCGCTGTTATTAAAAGAATATAAATTAAATGTGATTTCTTTCTACAATACTGCTGATGTTACTAAATGACTCTCACTCTTCTGTGGGCTTTTCTCTTATACATCTTCATGTGAAAGTCAGTCTTGGTGTGTAGAGGTTCCTCACAACAGAGCATGCTGGAATATGATCTCCTGGAAAAATAAACATTGATCCCGGTCTTAATTCATATATATATATATATATATATGTTGGTGCAGAAAGTTTCATTGTAGTTCCCACTACCATTGATTATCTAATATTAATTCCTCATTCAGTTGACCACAGCAAAGATAAGTAAGGGATCTGCAAATATAAATGGGAACAAAATAATTTCTTGGTCTAGAGTGTCAGACCACTCTGTGCTTCTCTACTCTGTTGATATTTGTCAAGTCATTGGCCTTTAGTTCTTTTAAGAAAGAAGAGGTGATGGAATAGCATAAAACCATTTTCACATGGTGGGTTCAAACTGAAAGAGGGGAAATTTAGGTTCAATATATGGGAGAAATTCTTTACTGTGAGAGTGGTGAGACACTGGAACGGATTGCCCAGAGAAGCTGTAGATGCCCCATCCCTGGAATTGTTCAAGTCCAGGTTGAACTGGGCTTGGAGCAACCTGGGATAGTGGAAGGTGTCCCTGCCCATGGGAGGGGGTTGAAACGAGGTGATCTTTACGGTCCCTTCCAACCCAGACCATTCTGTGATTCTATGGTGAGACTATTTACCTGTATTTAGTCTGTAGCTTTCTACACCTGTCTTGGACCTGACTGACTACAGTTCTCGAGCATCTCAAAGTTTATTTCCGAGCAAAACCTGTTTAATGCAGAGCACAAGTAGAGGCAAGTGGCTCTAACAAAGCCCTTGAGGAAACTGGGACCTATTTGTGCATGTTGATCACTGTGTGTGCAGATGTTCTCATACCAGGACTTCAGCTGATGTGGAAGATGACTCTGGTCTTTAATGGTGAATATCCTAAGCCATAACACAAAGGTCCCTAGGAAGAAGCTGACCTATATGACTGATCCCTTCCTGCCCGTGCTGCCATTCATGTGAATAAAAAAGGTGGAAAATCATGACTTACCAAACCTAAAGATAATATTTGTTCTGACCATGGGGTCTCCAACCTGCAATTCCATCTTATGAAAATCCTGAATGTCTCAAGAGTACAAACACTTCTCTCACAAAACTGCAGAGATTTGAGAAGTGCAGTGACAGCTCCTTGGAGATTCTCAGCATTGCTGACGTGCTGCCCAGCTGGTCTGAACCCAGTGGAACAAGCCAAATTGGCCCCACAAATTGGCCAGCAAAGCAGACCAAGTTAAGCTTATGTGCATCTATAGTATGTGCCTGTATTTAATGCCAAACTTGGACAACATTTTGGCTGGCTTTTGGGGAGCTGGCTGAAGAGTTTCACCACTTCCTTGTTGTTTTGTCACTACCCTGACAGTCTTTCAGGCATATGCTCTATTTTTATTTGTCATATATGCACACAGTCTATTTCTCTGTGCGTGTCCCTAGGAATATATTCCTGCTCTACCTTGCCCTCCCTTGGAAGGCTTCTGCTCAGAGCTTTTCCTAGCAAAATAAAATCTCAGAAAAAAGTCCAGTGAAGTTAAAATGCTGCACAGCAAATTTATTATTGTTGTTATAGGCCCCTGTTCAGGAAAGTACTTAAGTTATGTGCTTAAGTCCATTGAAATCATCAGGACTTAAGAACATGCTTAATGTCAAGCATATACTTCCTCTGAATTGGGATGTATTTCAGCACATGCTTAAATGCTTTCCTGAACCAGAGCCACAGTCAACAAGAGTGTCCTGTGATACACAGGGCTTGTGCAACCAGATTTACTTCTTACTTGAGACCTACCAGTGCTGCTCTATGAATGTGCACTTCTTAGCTTGCCTCTCCGTTGGTGGCACTCCAAATTGCTCACTGGCTTTTACATTTGCATGAGAAGTTGGGAAAGAAAAAAGACAAGAAACTGGAAAGAAATGATCCTTACTAAAGTAATACCTTGGCATGTCTGATCTCATGTTGCAACCAATGATTTTTTTCCCTACAATGGAGATTTGTGCTATTGTGTGTGTGGTATAATTACTAAGACAGACTTTTTTTCTTAATGGCACAATAAATAGGATATTTCCTGGCCTGCTCTGCATTTTGAGTGGGATTTTCACATCCCTTTTGGATTCCGAGCGTAAGGAGAGTAAGTGTCAAAAGGCAGGAGCTTTCCCAATTTTAAAACAGAGAGGGTGTAACCATGTGTAATGTGAGTCTGGATTTTGATTGTAGGGATGATGAAATCAAATCCCTCCTTAATCCTTACTGGGAAACATTGAGGTCAATTAGTCTGACTGCTTTTGTTAACTTGTTAAAAACCTTTTGAAAAAAGAAATGTATTCTAGTGCCATCAAAAGTATCTCCCTGCTTTACCCCAGAGTCTCACAGACCCCTGGACCACGTGCAGAATGGTCTCAATGCAGTGAAAAATGAAAGCAGAAAGATAATAGATAAAACCAGATATATTATTTGCCTGGAAAAAACACTGCTCCATGATATGCAACTCTTCCCAGCATTGCCATTTTTAAGATAGAGGCTTAGTCATTACTGATGATGGTGTATTCCTTTAAAGTTCTATATTTTGGGAATAACTGAAACTGAAACTTGCCTTTTTTTCATCCCTTAAGGTTAATGAAAATAATACACAGTTGTCTGTGTGCATTGCAGCCCCTGTGCATGTACCAGTTGTAGTGTTTTTGGAATATGTGAGGGAGTTTATTCCAGTTATTTAATTTACAGCAAAGTATGAGCTTGAACTTGAGAACAGCTCCTGTTTGCATCATTCAGCTGTGCTGTGCAGTGGTTGGAGGCTCTCAATACTGCCATGACTCTACATTTTGTCACAAGCTCATAAAGTCATCAAGACTGTTTTTTCTTGCTCCCAAAACCTCCTTTATTTTGTTAATTGATAATGTGTCTGTACAGCCCCCACTTGTGCATGCAACTGTCTTTGAGGTTTAATTAACTCATTAAAAATAGCTGGACTATTTCAGGAGGAGTGCCTTATAATTAATAAAGGAGTATATCTTGTTCATTCTTGCCATTACTCAGGTAGAGGCAAGCAGCTGGTGTGACAGTGGGCTTTTCCTGATGTGATTATACCAAGTTCCAGGGCAGGACCTTGCATCAGTTGGTGTGAAGGATCTAAACAACTGGGTATTAAGCAGAAAAGCATACTTTTTCAGTAGGTAAACTAATAAAAGTAAGCTTGTAGGAAAAAATGGGAGCAGAAAGTGATGTTTTCAAGATGGAGCAAAATAATTCTCATGAAATTCTGCATCCACAAACTCCAGGCTTTTCTGTTGCTGCAGTTCACACTCAACCCACATAAAATCAGATACTCAGTGGATTCAGTCAAAGTGAAAGGTGGCCACCTTCATCTTTCAGAAGTCCATCTTGGCTGTACTTGCACAGAAGACCTTCCCTTTGGCATCTCAGTCAAACTTCAGTGGGATGAACATTGGCCAAAGATTCTCACCCAACAAATCCTCAAATCTGTTTTACTCTTCCACAGTCACTCTGGGAATTTGCCTTTTCAGGTAACGTTCTTCTCCACTGAGAGAAGGAGGCTCTGAAACCCTTCCACAGCTGTGGGGCTTATAATGCACTTTAACAAGTCTATTTCCTTTATCCGT
Source organism: Acropternis orthonyx (assembly GCA_035583155.1). Classification (NCBI taxonomy): domain Eukaryota; kingdom Metazoa; phylum Chordata; class Aves; order Passeriformes; family Rhinocryptidae; genus Acropternis; species Acropternis orthonyx. The sequence goes on from JAWWEU010000111.1 coordinate 111,158,669, forward strand.
GCCCACAAAGCCTCAAGTCTATCCATAGCTGCAATCATTAAATCAGAATTGCCAGAACTGTCCCTAGTTGAAATCATTATACCAGAAATATCTGGCATTGCTGGCAGGGAGACTGCATATATCATCAACTTGCTCCTTTTTACAAGTGGTTCATCCCTTTTAGTGTGCTTCAGGGAAGCTTTTGTGCTCATTTGTGAACAACAGCAGGGATAAATGGTCATTCTCCAGCTTGTCAATTATTTGCTCTTTTCTTTCCGACCGCTGTATGAGTTTTTGATCTTGATTAAGGTATTTAATTCCTGCCTCTCTGAGCCCTTGCGTTTGGACAGATGTGTAATAGGTTTGTATTTAGGCACTACTGGGGTGCTTTAAGAAAGCTGTTTTTCTTTGAAGAGTGACTAAGCCTGGGAAGTTCTCTCTAATTCTCCTCTCCTCCTGGTAGCTAATAGGCTTCACCAAGGATCTCACAACATTCTGATAAAGCCTTTGAAGTTACTACCTACTAAGGTTTTGCTCTTTCTTAGTGCTGAACATTGAATTACTGATTGCTGTTAGAAGCAATGGCAAAGGATTCACAAAACTGACAGAGCCTTGCCTATAATTTCTGCAGAAAAAGAACTGAATTTAATGGATAAATTGGGTTGCTGGGGAGATTTTGATTCTGTTCCCTCCTCTGTCACCAGTTTGCCTTGTGATTTGTGGTAGCGTTTTCAGTTATGCCAGTCACATGAGATCAAAACCCATGAGTCAGTCTCCACCCAAATCATGAGCCTGGCTTCCAGATCCAGGAGCTTTGAACAGAGAGCATACTGTACTTTTTCTTTAGTTTATCTTTTGTTTCTGGAATTTCCTCTGTCTATTCCCAGGGTGTCTCTAGCAATTAATGTTTCCCACTCCTTTGGAAGTGTTGAGAAGATATTTTGACCATTTGGGGCTGTTGGAGGCCTCAGTTGACCTACACAATGAATTTTATTTTTGATCACCAAATGAACCTTATTTCTTCCAGATCTCACATCTTCTTTCCCCAATGACTTCTGCATCCTTTTGCCTCACATAACCCATCACTTCTGTTTCTTCCCTGTAATGCTCTGTACCCCCTTTTGTCCTCTGGTCTTGGGAGAGTTTTTCACCATTTCCTTGAAGGACAGAGAACATATAAAAAGACGCATGCAGATCTGGGTAGCCCTTAACCTTTGCATGAGAATATATAGTTAGAGAGAGCAGGGAAATGATGTTCCCAAGTCTCTTTCCTGAAAAAGATGAAACACTTGCTTGTAACACGAGAAATGGGTGATGAGGCCAGGCAGGAGGTTGCCTTCATGCAGGATAGAGACTTGCAGGAGAGCTGGAACTTTGCATGTTATTGTGAGACAAGGCTCCTTTGCTGTCAAGGCATTTGCAGAACTTGGAAAACCAGGGTTTTGCACTTACTTTGAAGGCAGTCAGGTGAATTAAAAAACAGAATCAATGAATTTATAAGCCAAAGTAATTCCAGAGAAGGTAAGATGAGAATCAGCCCTTCTGCCTGCACTCTTTCACCTTCTTTCACCAGTCCATCAGTTTTTCTTCAAATTCCGGTTTCTGGTGTCATATCACTGTTTTCTCCCATAGCATTTGCCTCTTTTCAGGAAGGGTAAAAAGTGAAAAGTGCTTGGCAATGGTTTAACAAGCCAAAACCTAACCAGCAACTGTTATTTAACAGCAATTATGGCATGCACTATGGTGGTGCCTGGTACTCCCATGGTAACGTTGCTGCTGTGTCCATGAAATTTGCAGAACAGTGCTAACTATTTAACTCACAAAATTTTATATAACCAGGCTACTCACACCTCAGGTAGGTGGGAAAATGCATCTTATCTTGCTCATCCTCATGCCCTTACCACTCTTTCACTCACATTGTTTGCTGATTCTTGCATATGCCATGTGCCAGACATATTGCAGATCCATAGTTTCAAGTAAAACTGCAGCCAAACTGTTCCCTCCTGCATCCAAATCCTCTAGAGTCTGAGTATTTGAAACTGAATCTGAATCCAGATCAAAACTCATTGTATAGCCCTAAACTTTATGGCAGGTTGTCTCCTAGCCTTGACTCCACACTGTCTCCATAGTTTGGTGACAGGAAGTATCATTTCACAGGCAAGGCCTGAATTTGTAGCAGCTGGACAACGTTTCCAGTCTCAAAATGTTTCTAGTTGTGCTGTGGGTGTTTCACAGAGATGCAAGAGTTAGAAATGATTCTTTCTTTGAGACAGAGAAATGCTACCTCACATCTTGAATATTAATAAGATAAAATTTATGAGAGCCAACAGAGTAATATAATATTTTCTCCAAAGGAAAAGGGCATTTATTTGCTTAGCTCTTTCATCAGCTGTTTTCGGACACACACTCTGTGCATAAAACACAGTTACGCAATACATGTGGGTCAACAACGGAAGGCTGGTTGCTTCACCAGGATTATGAGAATCTTTTAAACACAATGGCACCACAAATTAAAATGGAAATCTATCAAAACCATTATCGTCCTGAAAGCTTTGGCCACAAGCATAATTATTGTAGAAGGATGTTGTCCTTGGACGCAGGTTTGGCTCAGTTCAGCTGGTGTTATTTGTATCCCTCCATGGCTCAGAGTCAGAATTTGCATGGCTAAGGACCATAAATTTTTAGGGGAAAAAAATAGGCTGTTTCCTCAATGCTAACACTAGCAATTTTTTATTGTTTTGTAGTGGTTTGTAGGCAACTCATTAGGTACCAGAGATAGGAACAGACTGAATGTAGTGGCTGAAATCTGCCTTAAACCTCAGAAGGATTTGGGTGCAGATTTCTTTCTGGATCTGGGTGTTTGTGTTTGAGGTGGTTGCTTTACTGGGTGTGAACAAGAATGAGTGAATGTCCAGAGTACTTGGGTCTAAATATAAAGCACACATTTTAAGATAGTAAAACAGTGAAGCAGATATTGAGCTGATATAAGACAGATAGATAGATGGTTGGATAGATAGATAGATAGATAGATAGATAGATAGATAGATAGATAGATAGATAGATAGATAGATAGAACCCACAGAGTTAAAAAGAGCAGAAAACTTGTCCTGTGTTTTTCTGCCCTGTCCATGAGGCAGGCAATCCTGGAGGGATGAGAGTAATTGAAAGAACATCCTGGATGTTTGCTGCCATCAGCAAGGGACACATTTCCTTACCCAGAGCTTTTTTCAGGAGAGGCTCTGCGTTGCATTCTTGAGCCCCTGACAAAGGCTGAATCCTGCAGTAACTCCATTTTTGTGTTGATGATAAACTATATTAAATAACACTGCTGGTTATTTTTAAACTGGTTATTTTTCTTGCAACATCCAAATTTCCATCTTGAGGGAGGTAAATGACTAAGAAGTCTGAAATCCATTTTTCCTCTGTTTCCATCCCTCAGGCCGGTATAGATGGAGAAAGCATAGGGAACTGCCCATTCTCCCAACGTCTCTTCATGATCCTGTGGCTCAAAGGAGTTGTGTTCAATGTCACAACTGTGGATCTGAAAAGGTAAGAGTTGTTCAGTTTAAATGAAAAAAGTTAAATGGTCTGGTGTTTACCCTGTGGAAAGGCCCCACCAAGCTCAATCAGATTTGTATCTAGCCTAGAGAGCCTGTGGTGCACAACAAAATAGTTGGGATTCAGGTTTGGGTGTTGGTTTTTTTTTTCACTTGTGGAATGTTTTTATATTAAACAGTATGCTTAGGGTAGTTTCAAAGTCTTCCAACCACAAATTACAGGGAAAAAAAAGAAAGAAGAGGGCAGACTGATTTTGCAGGAACTATAAATATCTGTGCAACTACCTGACCATAAAGATTAGTGATTTCACGACTTTTTTCTCTGTCTGCAGAAAGCCAGCTGACCTGCACAATCTGGCTCCTGGGACCCACCCACCTTTCCTGACATTTAATGGAGAAGTCAAGACAGATGTTAACAAGATTGAGGAATTCTTGGAAGAGGTTCTTGCACCTCCAAAGTAAAACCTTGCAACTTTTTTCAGTCAATATTCCATTTCCTAGGAATGAAAGATGTCCTAAGATGAGTTCCTAAAAAGCTTTCCTTCCTACAACCTTTACTTACAGGAGTAATATTTATTTATGAAACTTGCTGGCTTCAGTGAGATGACTTCCATGTGTGAAGGTTACTTGTGTGACTAATAACTGCAGAATGTTTTCTCTGTACACATTTCAGGATGCCCTTGTATGCAGAATTAAGGAGACCAGTACTAGAAAATTTTTGTAGGGGTCTGGTGGCCACATTTTGCAAAGCTAAAAATAACTTGGAATAGATGCTGAGAATGGCCACACAAAATATCTGTGCCAGGAAAAGCATTTTACAGTGAAAAAATAGAGGTTTCTGAACTGTATGGTGTATTAGGAAGTTTGGAAGGGGAACTGATTGCAGAGGACAAGAGGCTCTGGAGGCAGAAAAGTGGTCATTATTCTAGACAAGAAATGACAAGAGCCCATGACTGGAAGTTGTAACCAAACCAATTCAGATTAGAAATAAAGCCCGGATTTTTTCAGTATGGAAAGGTTTAGATTTACCAGATATGCCTTAGTTAGTCAAACGTTTTGGACTTAATACAAGGATAATGGGAAAAAGAAATTGTTGGCTTGTGAGTTGGACCTTAGAATCTATGAATCAAGGAAATTTGGCTTGGTTCCTTATGGAGTGTTTTACCTCCAAGTGAATCAGCAGCTATAGGACAGTCCTGAGGCAAGAGACCAGATATTTAAATTTTCTGTACTCTACTCCAAGACCACTGAAGTCAGTAGGAGTCGTTAATTTGTGTTTGTCTTTCAAATTGATACATTCCTTTGCACCACAGGTCTATAAAAAGCAGTTCAGAGACTGGAACATTTATGTCCCTTCACCTGGGTAATCCTAACATGCCTTGCTATTCCATCCTGGAGGACATTTTCAGCGTGGGGGATTACACATGATTGTCATTCCTAATGGAGAGAGTTGGCTGCCAAACTCCCCCACGCCTTTCTGGAAATTTATGCTTCCTTCTGATTTAAGGCCACTGTGTCTTGGATCGTGGTAACACAAAGCACAAGTGCAATTACCTTTGTCTTGAAACCATCCCTTGTAACTCTCCAAATGCCTACCCTGACAGACAGATTAAACATATTGTGAAGAGGGACTTGCCAGGCTGTTGTTTTGAGATAAATAACAGTGTTAATTACAGTTTCTCCTACAGGAGCTTTTGTCTTTCTTCTGTTAAATTGTATTTGTAATCATCGCTATGATGCTGGTAACAAGATGTTACTCTTTACACTGCTTCTGGTTTTTCAGGTACCCCAAGCTGGCTGCTAAGCACCGGGAATCAAACACTGCTGGAATTGATATATTTTCCAAATTTTCTGCATACATCAAAAATACCAAGCAGCAGGATAATGCTGGTGAGTAGGATCACTGCCAAATGTGTTGGGGAGTTTGTGTGCTTCAAAGTGGAGTAATTTTGCCATTCCCCCATCATTTTATTGTAAGCTCTGTTCAGATGACATCAGGTTCTGCTGCTGATCAACATGAGATTGTTGGTTCAGCGAACTAAATTCACACGTTCATAGCTGAATTAACTACATCTGTAGTAGTAAATAAAACAGGCCCCAAAATGTTTAGTAGCCTCTTTACTGACAGCCATGACATGACTCCTGTCCCTACAGCCCAGCTTCCTCACCAGAACAGGATCCCTTACTGCTTATTGTGACTAGTGTCCTGTGCTGCCTCCTCTACTCTAAGGCACTGCTTAGAGGAGTGAGTACTGGACCCAAAACTGTGAGAGCAACTCATGCCACGACCCCTCATACTTTGGTAGATGTGACCATGAGGCTCTTGACCCACTTATTTCATGATTATGTTACACTGTAGTAGCTAATTTGTTCATATAAACTGAGTTACATCCAGACATCCAATATAAAGTAATTTAATGGAAGAAGGGGCTTTAAGAAATGTAATTGCACTCAGTAAGGTCCAGACCTTCCTTCTCATGTTTGTTTGTCAAAAGAAAGAACCTCCCCAGAAGCCAGATGCCATTCATATTTACATGCATTCCACACTGTCTTCTTAATGAGATTGCTGTTCTTCTCCACATTCCTTTCCCCTGGAGAAGCAAGGCTTCAGCTGGTCTGAGCTCCTGTTGCTCTGTGAAAGCTAAGGCATTTACGCATCCCTATTGCTTGAGATGACCTAGTAGAATATTTGCAGTCACTCATTGATGTACCTCATCTTATATTACTGGTTTCACAATCAGAGACGTAGGCATGCTGAACACCATGTGCTCGTATCGCATCATTCAGAGATAACTAGATTTTTTCAGGCTCCAGCTCTGCCACACATTTCATCTGTGCAATTATATTTCATTGCCTGGAGCTGACCCATGAGATAAAAGTTGGTAAATGATGATTTATGTCAGATAACAATCTCCTTCATCATACTTTTGTGTTGTTAACAGAAGGAAATAATTACAGTATTTCATTTCTCAGTGATTCTAAAAAGTTGGGGTTTTTTTTTTGTCTAATGCTAATGGGATGCTCAGCTAACCTCTGTAGGAAGTTGTAAAGGGAAAATAAATTAAGAGTTAGACTAAATAGATGTTACAATGAAGGTAAAATATTTTGACCATTTACAAGGAATTTTTATGGTCTGCTCTGCAACTGTAAGTCTTCAGCTTGCATCCTAAAACAGCCTTGTGTATCTGTCCACATGCAGAATCCCAGCTCTTGCTTCTCAGTGACCCTGCAATATGCAAATCCCTGGACTCACAAGGGCTGGCAGTTCCAGACAGCAATAAATGGCTGTCCTAGAGGTGTCTGCATCTGGCCATAAGCAGAGCTGGAATTCAAGGTCGAATATCCGCTACTGTGAGATAAGGAATCTAATCCCACAGAGCACTCCATGTTTTTAGAAGCTGAAGTATGATTAATGGGAGCTTTTCCTAGTTCTGCCTGAGAAACTCTTGGTTTAGGTACTTTTTAAAATGAAAGGAAAATGCTTACAATGGCAATTAAGTACACTAAGGTTATAGAGAAAAGAGATATTAAGCTGCAGGAGAGCAACAGTCTTTGTTCCCTGCAAGCATCCTCACTTCATTTTTGTTATCTGGTTCATACTTCTGTCATATCCAGACACTGCAATCTCTGAATGTACTGATGCTCAACTTTCCTCTTTGAAGTAAAGTTTTTAGTTTAATATTTTTTACAGCTGGAATGCTGCAGTGAATAAAGCACAGACAAGCAGAGTATCAGTAGTACCTGCATGTTCTTCCTATCAACAGAGTAAAGTACCTGAGTACCTTGGGGTCCTTGGGACTGTCAGTGCAGACTTGCACTATGTGGGACATAGACTTCAATTTCAGTAATTGACTCGCAGTTTTCAAGGGCTAAGCAAGAATAGCTTTTCCCTCATTCCAGGGGTGCCTTACCTTCCTATCCAGTTCATCTGAACCACAGCAGTTATTCTGAAGACTGATTTGGATGACAGATAATGAGTTAATCAAAGAATAGTTTTGTTAGATTTCTTGAGCAGTGAAAAGACTATGTCTGAAAAGGAAAGGACAGCACCACTGTATACATATTCTCACATGAACATACCTGTTTTTGATTGGTATTTTGTAAAATTGCAACTCTGATCCAAAGGAAATATGGAGCTATAGCTCCGATTTGATCCATGTCCTTTTACAGCAGGTTCTGATGCATTATCTTTCCTATATAATGGTATAAATGTTTGTATATAGTTCTGTAATAATAAAAAGCATTTTATAAACATAAAATGTAATTACTTAGGTGAAGTCTCTTTCCCTGTCTCCATATGAGCCAGTGAGATCCAAAAAGAACAGAGATTGCTGGTTGTTTTTATCTTAAATGGTTCCTAAAGATCCCAGCTCTCAGATAAAGGTAATACGTGTCTCATAGTCGTCCTCTATATTTGCTTGCTCCTAACTCCAGCTGACTCAAGTGCTTGGGTTAATCTGAAAAGCTGCACCAGTGACTGGGACATCAGTTGCACATGAACAAAACACAAATAGAAAAAGGCTTGTTATTAAATTAAAAATAGATCATAGAACCCAGACCATTATATAAACAATAATTTGAATTTATTTTAGTTGGGAATAGGGGAGTGCTGAATACCAAGGAAGGTAAAGTACCAAACATCAGGTTGTTCAAATTATGTTCTCTTAACTCAGGAGTCAGGGAAGTGAATTCATTAACATGTGGGATATCAGACTGGAAATTTGTAACATCAACCTATCTCTAGCTGTGAGAAGTTTGGGTGTAATTGTATGTGATCATTCTTCATAGTGTGTAAGTTTAGCAGAGATCGTGTGGTCCGTGCAACATCAGCTTGTGTGGAAAAGTGGCATGAAGTGGTTGGGATAATTAATGAGCTTTACGCAGCATGAGGATACTGGGTGTAAGAGTTAATGAGAACCTGTAAAATACACATTAAAATCCTTAGGCATCAACCTAATGGACACCAAAGATAAGCCCAAGCTGGTGCTCTGCCCAGGAGGGTATACAGCCAGGGCCATGTAGCAATGCCATCACTTGGCTATGTCATTGCAGCATTCCCTGTCCTGAGAGAGACAGGGACATGGCTCTGCTAGCACAGTCTGTAGCCTTTAAGTAGCTAAAGGATATTTTTTTTTTCTTTCAATAATGGACAAGTTACTAAAGAAAACGAGGGATTGGTAACTTCTTGATTCTGTGCATTGATCCTCACATGTAAATGAATAGATTCAATGATACATATGTACATCTGTTTCTAAGATTGTGATACCCTCTGCTGGCAAATATGTGAATGTATAAAGCAAGCAGCTTTACACAAGCAGCTTTACAATCAAGGCCAAAACATCCCCTTCAGAAAAATAGCCTTCCTTCTGTCAATACAGTTTCCTCTTACAAATGCAACATCATCAAAAGAGGAGTATTTCATAGCAACCTATCAATTTTGACAAATGGAAAAAATCATGTTTTTTCTGGATGAGTTAAATTTACTTTGAAGTAAAATGCTTTAACATTACAGAGAAAAATAGTGATTTTTTTTTTCTGGGTTCATGCAGTACTTCATTAGCCACACACCATTATGTTTTATGCCTGGCACAGAAGCAGGTGATAACCTTCTCCTGTAAGTCTGCATGGCAATGTGCTATTGATCATGATTCATTTACTTACCAAAGGTATTTGGCAGCAAGGCTGCCCTGATTTAATAGTTCCCTGAATTTCTGATTCTTTTTTTCCATCTTTGTTTTCCTAACTTTTCTGTCTTATAATATAAAAACGTTGAAAGTTTTGGAAGGGGCTGGCAAGGGCTGCAAGCCCAGAAGCAAACATGCTCATGCCATATCAAAGTCCCACCACTTTTATGCTTCTTGAAAGGGAAGGAATTGATTCCAGATTCTCAGGATGTGGCAAGCTGTGTTTAAAGAAAGTGTGTGCATTTATTATTTCAAGTCAGTTCAATTAGAACTTGATTCCTTCCACCCCCCATGCCACTCGATAATTTTATAACAGGGCTGTTTGAAGGAGTCATCTGCTCACTGTGGGATTAAATCCATGTCTCACTTTGGGTTATTCAGTTCTCTGGCTGTTGTCATCAGTCTTCACCCCTTGTGCTTGAAATTACAAGTACTCCTTCACACAAGGACAGGAGTCCTTGAGAGGGTTCAGTGGCAGTAGTCCTGAAGATTATTCCCTGGATGCTCTTGCTCAAGTTTTCACGGCCAATTTGAATGTTTCTGGTTGCTTAGTGATTGTTTAATATCGAGAAGGAGGTCTTGTCTGAGCACAGGAAAGTAAACCAAGGTCTTATGTGTTTACTTTGGTTCCTTCAGTTGATGCTGAGCAAGTCATTCAAGCTCTGTATGGTCACCAGAGTAGCAACAATTTATGTATTCATTGGAGGAGGATGAAATTTAATTAATTGGAATGCTGTGTACAGATTCAGTATCCTGCTTATTATTTTTTCCTGCGAGACTGTGTACTGCAAACCAAGGGGACAACCTGAAGTAACCACCCATTAACTGTCCCACCTAAAATTATAAGTTCTTTGGCTCACAGAATGAGCTCTTTGATTTCATGCATGAGTTTAAAAAGTTGTTCTTGAATTGAGTTCTTAGGGGGCACCAGCTCCAGTGTGGGTGGGCGCATTCATTAGTGGTACGGAAGGATATTTCACTGTACGGCTCTTCAGAAGGCGCTGAGCTGGGAGACCACCAACATGATTTCATGCAGAGGAATTTCCAGCCGTCTGACCGACCAGAGGACTCCGCTTGTCTGGTTTGGATTTACATCAAGAGGCCAAAAATAAAAGCACATTTAAATCATTAACTCACATGTGATTAAATGCCGTTCACCTCTTTCAGTAGCTCCATCATCACACTTTGTGGTTTAAGTGCGTGAGGTGGGAAATGTCTCTCTCCTTGTGCTGTGTTTGTGTGTGTACAGTAGATATGCACACACACGTACAGAGCTGGAATTTAAACCGCCCTACATCGGTGTTACACTGTGGAGTTACTCCTGCTAAGCAGAGAGTCAGACCCCTGATAAAGGGTTTTGCATAGGCTGAACTGCGTGCTGGTCCTTCCTAGAAGCCATCACGTGCCTCTTTAAATCAGTTCACTCCAAAACCCAGTGTAGAGTATTTACAGTAATACCAGCTCTGTGGTGCAGACCCTTTGTGGCACCTGAGCTGGGGTAGGAGCTTCTTGATGTGGTGGGACAGCCTGTGTCATCCTGACAAGGGTGGTCTGGTCTGGCTCCAGCAGCAGGTCGGAGCAGTAGGGGCAGGTAGGAGAGCAAAACATCTGTCCTCAAAGCATCTCCATGTGTGGTGGGGAAGGGCAGGGGGTCACCTCTCTTCCTTCCAGCCTGGCTTCTCTCATCCAAAGGGATCACATTATAACTGTAAATGTGATATGGCTTGTCCTGAGGCTTTCGTCCTTCTGACCTGTTCTGTGCCTAAAGGCTTCTGCCCCACTGCTCAGCAAAGTTCCTGGCAAAGTTCCTCTTGACTTTACCAGAGCAAGTTTGAAAAGCCATTTGAATGCCCTTGTACAGGTGGGGAGTTTCCTGTGATAGGGATCTTGGACCAGACTCTAACTTGGGACAAACATTAATGTTTTATGCTTTTTGAACAGATTTTCAAGGTCCCAGATAAATATATAGAGGTACAAACATAAGCATATAAATATGTGTATAATGTCTGTGTATCAACTTGCCATTAATTTTTTTCCTTCTTCTCTTTAGTTGCAGATTTTCCCTTTTCCACTACAAAACCTCACATCTGTCTAAGGCCCAGCCTGAGCCACAATTTGTCCTGTGCTTTGACGATAGCAAGTTTTCTCTGATATGCAACCAAGAAGGACTAGAAATAACTTTTAAAATTGTTTTAGGGAAAAAGGGCTTGCATTGTTATATAATATGCCAGGATGACAGTTCTACTAGTGGAAGGTGTCCCTGGCCATGGCAGGGGTGATGAAACGAGATGATCTTTAAAGTTCCTTCCAACCCAGGCCATTCTGTGAGTCTATGCTGATTCTATGAAAGCTATTTCAGAACATTTTAAACAAGTTTTTATGACTCCCCTTGAGCTGAATAATGTTGGGCTCATGGTAGCTGAAGTGCCTGGCAGCTTTACAAAACCAGCCCTAATATAAAAAATACCCAGTCTTTAAAACATATGTAAAATAGCTTTTCTGCAACATTTGTGGCACATAAAGTACCAAATACATGTTGGTGAGTGTGATATAAAGCTTTTATTGCCATCCATTTGGGATGACCCACATAACTCACTCATGATATGTTAATAAAACTGTTCACTCTGTCTCCTTATAAAAACACACATATAAAGACCACTAAAACTGTGGTGATAGCTGTGTGCTAACTTGTTAAGAAGTGCTGCAAGTTGCATTTATCATCTGTCCTAAGTTGCTTTATCTGCTTTCTGCCCAGTAATCAAAAACTGATTCTAAAATGCCCAGAAACAGCAGTTTGCAAAAGAACTTTGCTTGAGAAATAACTTTTTGAAAGTTCTCCTCAAAATCATGCTGGCTGGAGGCCCAGAGCCATCAATATTCTGTCTGGGACCAGTGACAGCTTTAAGGACCAATGTCTTTTGACCTGCCATAACTGAGAACTGAAATTTTATGCTGTTTTAAGGAGAAGGTTTTCTATTTTCTAAAATGATAACACACCATCATCTGAATCTGAGAAATCAACATCTTAATCTGAGAAACATGTACCTTATTAGGGAATATTTCTGAACTTTCCTTCTTCTGAGACCTTGCTAATTAAGGTATGAAGATTTCCTAACAGAAATGTGAAAAACACTATGTAAAAACAACACAAAAGTAAAATTCTGTGTAAATCCAGATGTGATCAGATTGCAGAGTTTCCAAGGCAGGAACTTGGTATGCTTGATTAGCAGTCTCAGGTGCAGCCATTCTGGGAATAGTAAATATTTGCAATTAATTTACTAACAGACATAATTTTATGACACATCTCTGCTGGAACAACTTTGAAGACATAGCTTACCATAGGGAAGAAGGGAGAAAAATGAACAAAATACATGTATTTGTATAAATGAAAGTTACAGAATATGCTGAAGTCAACAAGATTAATGATATACTGAACTTCAGGCACGTTCTCAAGCCTTTGCTGAATCAGGACCTATATGCACAGGCCAGGCCTAGACTACAACACTCTCAGTGGGAACAGTAGTTGGCAGACAGTCTTCTTTAAGAGGGAATTATTTCCCCCGTGTGTTTGAATATTCCTCCAAGTGCTTCTGGCTTTACTGGGATGCTTTGTTCTGTTTCCCAGCCGAGCTCCCATGCTCGCACACAGGAGCAGTAGCACAGCTGGAAGTGGATTAGAGCAATCTGGCAGCAGCAGTCCTGGGAGGAATTAAGCGCCTCGCTGCTGGAATGGGAAGCCTAAATTACATTATTGTTTAGAACTGAGTTTTAACTTCATTGCTCTATGGTTTTGCCCTGGTGGGTGACTCCCCTTGGCACGTTACACTTGGTGTATCTTAAGTATGTTCCCCACACCCAGGACTTAGATGAAGTTATGGCCTTAGTACAGTGTCCAAATCTTATATGAGCAAATGTTCAGCACCCAACTGCTCTCAGTGTCCTGAGAGGATTGTTCACAGGCTTATATTTAGTCACTGCAGGGCGAACTATCACGTGATAGAGATCCCAGTGACTGGCTCCTGGAAGTCAGTTTGCAAAACTGTTGATGACTTCAAAGGGAGAAGAATTGGCCCAGAATCTGTTTTTCCCAAAACAGATTTTTTGTTTTATGCATACAAATGTTCTTCATAAAATAACAGGGAAAACAAGAATGAGACATAAATGAAAATCAGTGTTGCTAATTTTCTTTATTAGATCAGGTCTTAAATAGTTGACCTTTAGTTTGAAAACAGTGCTGGGAATAAGGCAACAAAATGGGATTTAGAGATGTAATTCTTGTCAAAATATCTTGATTATTTGGACTGCAGAAAAAAATTCTGAATTTCATGAACTTTGAGGCTAGGAAGACTTTTGGATTATTTGCTATCATCTCCTGCAAATCCCATCCTGGTCAGTTTTGCCATTGAGCAAACATGTTAGTATTTCATCCTTAAAAGGGTTTGATTTGATTGAGCAGAGAATGGGAAAAACTGAAGTGTCTTTGGTGCACTGAAGTGTCTTTGGTCTTTGAGGCTTTTTTTCCAGTCCTTGAACACTGTATTATTGTTTTCCCTTGACCTCTTGCTGAAATTCCGAATGCCTTTTTTTTAAATTGGGGACACCAGAATGCAGAAAAATGTTCTTAATACTTGCCACAACAGTTGCAACAGAGGGAATGTGACCTCCCTACTAATACTTGACATTTTTTCATACATCCAGACATAATTACAAGTCTTTTTGCTTCTGCTCCTTTCAGAGAGGTTGAGGCATAATCACGATGATCCCTAAGTCATTTCATGGGACTTGAAATTAAAAAGTCTCAAAAGCAGAGAAACAATGGCAAAGAATTAAGATGTGAGTCATTTGTAAATCTCATCATCTCATGGCTTTTTATGCCTCAGTAACAATTTCTGAGCACAAAGGACAGAAAATACTGGAAACATTAAATAAATCTATTTGAGACTGAGATTTTCTAAGTGAACTAAGGGATATGGGAACTTAATAGCTTTAAATTTTCATCCTCAGGTGCTGCTGGCTAGGCATTGCTGTTTCCCTCTCATGTGTCTTCACCAATGCTGAAATCATACATAACGTAGTTGAAATTGTTGAAGTTCCATTGCAGCTATCCTGGAGTAAACAAAAGACTTTATTCTTCTACATGCCTGGAATCAAAAGCAATTGATATTAAAGATTCAAGTGCCAACAGCCTGTAGAGTAACAAACTTTATTTTAAAATTTTGAAAGTCCTTAAATCTTGAAACACAAGGGGTCCCCACAGCACTGTTGCTAAAGCCCAGCTGCACTCCACCAGAAGCTTGCTTTACTCTTACCCTAATGCAGATACTAGTAGTTAAATGTTCCTTTGTTAGCCCCAGGATCATCTTTTTCGGTCCTTGGTAGTAAAACAAAGCTTTACACTCTGAGTGAACACACAGCATCTCAATAATCAAGATAGCAGATTGATAATCCCATAGTATAAATAGTGTGGTTTTATAATCTGCAGGGCTTGGTTTTATTTATGTATTTTTTTTCAAGTTTCTGATGCAAATCAGCTGCTGCTTGTCTGCTCTTGGTTTAGGGACACCTGCAGAAGACCAGCATGGCAGAGGTCAGGATTAGGCCCTTGGGGACATGCCCTAGAAATGATGCTTGTCACTTACGTGCTGCTACAGAGTTACAAAGATTTGTGAAATGCAAGTTCGGTACTGTTCTTCCCGGGGCACTTGTAGGCCAGTAGTTTTACATTCACTTGCTTCCTGCCCTCAGGGTTGCTTGGACTCCTGAGAGACTTGGAAATGGAGCTTTCTTTTGGTGTCATTTGAACACCTGGGCTTTCTTCTTAAACCCCAGCATTTTAAGGTGTTCCAACTGCATTCTTTGTGATAATGTTACAAGTATTGCATTTATTTCTTCCCTCCACTGTGAAATTGAATAAGGAAAGGGAAGGAAGAAACCTGGGTTTTCAGTATAAAACAGGTCAAAATAGTCTTTCTAGATGCTTGAAAAGCATGTGTTTATTTTATTTTGCTTTTTAAAGACATTATTGATTCACCTGTTTCACTAAGTGTAATGTGGGAGTCAGACAGATGGGATCATGAAAATAGGAAGATGCCACGATGCCTCTTCTTTTTTCTAGTATTTACTGTTTATCTCCCTCTAACGTATGTCCATGGGTGGTACACTACTGCTTTACTAATATAAAATTTTTAGCTGAAGTGTACTTTTGTTCTTAGTTTGTATATAGGAAATTGCAAGGCAAATGGTTAAAATCATTTTTTATAAGGTCATGTAGAAAAGCTTGAGAAGAAGAGACTCAGGTCTTCTAAATCCAGTAACCTCTTAACACTTGGATCATTGTGCTCCATCTTAGGAAAAGGTACCTGGGGAATAAGGTTTCAGCCTCTCTAAGACATATCCTGTGGACTTTTTTGAGAGAGACCTGTCAAAATATCTAAATATTTTGAGATGAAGCTCTAATTGATCCATCCACATCATCAAGAGTTTGTAGATGGGCAGAGGAGGGAAGGGAAGAGGGATTATAAGGGAGGGACTAAGTCTGTCTAAAAGTTATACTAGTAATTCAGTAATCCTGTCTTATTTTTGTGATCAATGGAGAGAGACATCAATCCATTTCTAAAGAGCAGTTTGACTTACTATATGGATCTAAAGCTGGGTGATCTTCCTTTGACCTTCCTTAGAAGGTCCTTGTCTTCCATTGCTATCCATAGAAGAGACTTGGACACCTAGGTGGGACTAATTACCTGACAATTGGATGGCTGAAGTTAGGCAAGGTGGATCTTACCCATGAGTAAATCAACAGATTTTTTTATGTGTCTGGGTTCCTAAGGTTGCTTATGGTATATCTCAGCTGTATTTGAGCTCCATGTTCCTCTGAGTCCTGGGTAAAGGGTTCCTGGGATTTAGCACCTCCCTGTCTCTCACTGGGCATACACAGAAGAGCACATATGCACCCATATATATATGGAAAACATGTTCCTGTTTATGCCTGATTTAGACCGTGTCTGAAAGGCGAGTTATGACCAAAGTTGTGTGGCTGTTTGCATGTGTGGACCTGTGTTTGTGTGACTCACAGTCACCTGAACACTGACCAGGAGTGAAAAATGCCTTTGCAAGTCCCAGCTCTGACTTGTCTGGAGGACAAATATGAACCTCTGTTGCCTAAAACAACCCCCTAGCCAGGAAAGTGGAGTTGAGGAATAAGAGACACTAATCTATTTCTCTTCTGTGTACACAACTAGGTATTTGTTGATTCATTAAGTGAGTAGAAGCAGACAGATCACAACTTTTCCACATGGATGTGTGGGCATTTACCTTTATTGTGGGAACATGCACAAGTCTCTGTTCTAGTGAATATTGAATTATTTATCTGGAGTGGAAAATCTTTAATAGGAGAATTGAATCACCCCAGAAACTCCCTTTGGCCCAGAGTTAGGCATCTAAATGCCTTAGATGCATAGGAGCACAAAGCCTTCATCCTCCTCTGCATTTCCAGTGGCTCTCAATGACTGCCCACTCATTTGCTGTTCAGAGCTGGGGATTTTACAAGGCAGAAACATGCCTTGAAAGGATGTTGCAATGCTCAAATTGGCCATGTATTTGCCCTTTGGGGAGTAAGCCCTAATATTTAAGCAACTTTTTAAAAAATGGGAGGTATTACCCTACATCACTTGGGTGAACTGTGAAATTATATTCAAAGGGTAGCATTCATCTCATCTAACTTCACCTCCCTGAAAGTGAGGTGTCTAGTCTGAGCTAGTCCCTTAGGTTTCATCTCTAATTGATGCAGCAAGAAGGGCATGTGTGGAGTGA
The DNA here is from genome assembly GCA_035583155.1 of Acropternis orthonyx. NCBI lineage: Eukaryota > Metazoa > Chordata > Aves > Passeriformes > Rhinocryptidae > Acropternis > Acropternis orthonyx. The sequence continues at coordinate 111,175,698 of JAWWEU010000111.1, forward strand.
GTCACACTGGTTTAAATCAGGTGTCTCAGGCAGTTGGATGGAATTACCCTCTGGAGATGCTTACTCCCTCTGAGCAGAGAGGGAACCTACATAACCAGCTTCGACAAGGCACCTGACTCTCAAGTGGCTGAACAGAAGAAATCAAGGCAGCACTCAAATCTCAAGGGTTATATTGAAATCACAGGGGGAAAGATAAGCTGTTCAATGTGTAATACAGAGCCATGTGTATTGCAGTCACAGCTCCTCCATGGAGAAGGATTAATCTATACAGATTATTGTTGCAATGTCTGTAAAAAACCTGAGCAGGATGGAGAAAAAAGAGAATGAAAATATGAAGCCTTCGTCTTTAATCAGACTGTCAGACTCATAGAATGATGTTGTTTTCTTACCTTAAGTTGCTGCTTTTTAGCTAGTTCCCCTCTCCTATCAGAAAACAGTATTGGATCTCATATCATATAGTATCAAACTCTGAGAATCTGGAAGTGATCAGGAAAGGTGGTTTGTTTTTTTTGAAGGAAAAATAAATTGCAGATTTTTTGGTTGGGACAGTGAATATTTATGTACTGTTCCCCCTTTTCCCTCATTGTGTATTTCACCAAGTTCATTTGTGTGTGTTACAGGATAAATCTTACTGGAGGGCAGTGGAAGAAAGCAGTAAAAAGGGAAAGCATCAGTCAGTGATCCAGGGTAGCAGCAGGAATTGTTGTTCATTTTTGTACATGGATCATAGTTTGCTGAACTTGCCTGGCCTGGACAATTAAGAACCTTGCAATTCTGCCAAGGTCAGGCTCAGGTAATTTCAGATGCTGGCTAAAAAGGGCATGGTGTTGCTGGGCTTCAATGACTTTGAAGCTTTGTTGTCACTGTGCTTACAATAGTAATCACTTAGGAAGAGGACCATATATACATGTCATGGGTGGTGTGAGTACCCTGAATTATTGGCAAATGTGGGTGGAACTTTGTGAATAATAACCTTCTTTGGAAAGTAAAAGTGTTTCTCTTAAACGTTTTGAAACAAAAGGTTATTCTCTTTTTAATTTGGAAATATGTTAGTTTTGAAGATTGCCAACATTTTAAAAGTGTTGTGAAAGTGCTTGAATGTCTAGGCATGATCTACTTAACCCGCCATCCCAAAACATGACTTCCTTGTTTTCATGTTTGCTTGGATATGTTACATTATTTTGCTTAAAATGTGTATCAAAAAAATAACTAGTTTTACTCTCTTTTCATATAAACCAAGCAGGTTTTATGTACAATTTGGCTAAAGATTTGACTGTTCTTACTGCCCTGATTGTGCCCTCTATGCTTTGCATCTCTTCCCGTAATAACTATCAAGTGAAATCTTCATCCTGCAAATGGTTCCACTCAGACCATAAAACAGGAGTCATCTCATCTCGTTTTAGCTATTTTAAATTTAGGTAGCCAGTCTGCCTATTCTCAAAAGAGAGGGAGAGAGAAAGATTGAGGCTTCTCTGGTGGTAATTCAGCTTTTCCTCGGCTACTATTTTAGGATGGAATTATTTGCCTTCCAGCAGCTCATTCAGGCCACAGAGATTGGCGCTTATGTGCTTTGTCTGCTTTGCTATTTCTTCTTGTCCCAGCATTAAACAAGGAAGGAAATATTCGGAGTTCAAGGAAGGGGAAGAAGAGTCCTCATCTGACCTCTGCAAATGCTGTGGGTGTGGGCAGCCTGAATCAGTTTTACTTTTTCCGAACCATTTTTCTTTTACTACTTTCTAGTTACTTTCCGTTTCACTACAACCTTATTTGACCCACAGAAAATAAGAGATGGAAACAACCAAAGATGCTGGAAGTTTTATGGCTGGTATTATTTCAGAGGTCAGGTTAACTGATTGTAATATTCTCTTTCAGCTTTAAAATCCTAACCCCGCTGAAGTCAACAGCAAAACTTCCATGGGCTTCAGTATGCCCAAAATTTCACACGGTATACCTGCTAATGAATCTTTGTCCTCTGGCCCTCCACTTGACTTGCAGGATTGCTCCATGCGTTACATATTCCAATGTTTGCACTTCAAGACACAGGGATTTCACTCCATCCCCTGGAAACAGTGGCACAGGCTAATAGTTTAAGGAAGTTTTCGCTTGAAGAGTTGAATGACAGAGCCAAAGTCTGTTCTTGATTGAACTGGAGTAAATAAGGAATAGATTGTTGTCAATGCAGAGTTACTCTTCTTTTATGTCAGTGTAACCGAGAGCACAATTTTGCCAATTATTAACTTTTGTTACATTAGTTGTATTTCTGTGCATGTCAGAATTTGTTAAGCTCATTGTTCAACATCAAGTAACCTTTTGCTGAAAACAGGACGTCACTGTGAATTAGGTATTATCAACTAAATTGAACCTCACCCTGTGCATTTGACAGATGGTAATACATTCATTAAGTGTTCTGTGGTTGCTTTGAGGTTGGAAAGTGCTATTTTTCTGGCTTCTAACTCTGGATTCTTAAGTACAGTTGTTTAAAAGCATAGTTTTGAAGGAAGAAGGAAAATGACAAAGAGCTCATACGGGTTTTTTTACTAATATCGTTGTTTACTATTGGTGGGATGACAGGGTAGGACTGTGATTGCTGTAAGTTGTCTTGGCCACATACGTAGCCCAGAGTGAAGTAGTGAAGGCTGAGAGAGATTGTTCCACCATGGATTTTGTATATACACAGGTAGAACTTTTTGTAATTTAAATTTATATTAAATATATCTCCATGAAGGCAATACAATGCTAGTGCCTTTGTGCTTGGTGATTTCACTGTCCAGAAGGATGGTTTCCAGGAGTTCAGACCTTTCAGCTGTTGGTGGATAAGCTGATGACAAGGTTCCTTTTGCAGAGCTGGGATCTCTAAGTTCATACTGAAAGTCTGCAGGCTGGGGAAGCAATTGGAGGTAGAAATTTCAAGAGCAGCGCAGAGCCATGTTCTCAGGCATAATTCTACTTGGTGTTGTAATACTGAATCCTCCACCCTGAAGTTACCAAAACAATGCAAGGGTGAGATTAGACACTTCAGGAGAGATTCTCCCCACAGCTGGTTTAGGGGGTCACTGAAACCAAGTGTAGAAGAGAAGACTCCATTGAACACAGAAGAAGCTCAGGGTTTAATTCAAACTTACTCATTTAATTTACTCACTTCAGGGAAGATTAATCCCACCCATTGGCTGTTATCAGCAAACCTATTTAGTTATTTAATGATTTTTCCCAGAGGATAAATTGCCAGGTGAATTAGGTGCTTAACCACTTCTGAAATTCATTGTGGGTGGTACTTTCACTAATGGGGAATTAGTAATTTCTCAGTTAGTCATACCTTTTTAAACGTCTTCATCTAGTCTAGTGCTGTGACTAGTGTTCATATGACCTCTGCCCTGGTGAGTGCATCCTTTCCCCGGTGTTCTATGTGGAGACAATGTATACAGTCATCCAGATTTTAATGAAATAGACATAGTATGGAAGCTCTGGGATTAAATCTTTCTTCTGCTGAGTTTGCTCAGTGATATGAACCCAGACAGCTCTTTCCTCAGCAGAACTCCCAGAACATTCAAAGTTGTAGGATATTCAGAAGGAGCTATTTTTTTCCTGGTCTCTGTTCACATTCTTTCCCCTTTCACATAATACTTTAATATCTACCAGGTAAGAGAGAAAATTAGATTCTTTTACACATCCTCCTGCTTTCAGTGGGGATTTCCCTGTGTACCTTCTCAAGAAACATAAGACTTCAAATCATATAGATAAATCTGAATGTGTCAGGGCACCCAGAAAGTAGGATTTGCAACATGGGTATTTGCATATGGATTTCAAAAAATGCCTTGAAAACCATTAACAGGCTTTAAAAATCTGTTCCTGTGCACCTTTTGATATTGCAATTTTAGGATCTTCATTCTCTTAGTTTTCAAAATTCTGTCACTACTCAATTAGAAGAAGAGCAATTTTCCCTTGTTCAGTACCTCTTCTATTCTCCTGGCTATTCTGAGAGATTTACCAGGATCAGAAGAGTTTTGGTTAAATAAATGGGGTCATTGGTGTCACAAGTAGTGGTCCAGCTCTTGACTATCAGGATATAGGATGGTCTTGACCATGTGGTGATTTCCCAGTGAGATGTCAGGATCCTGTGGGTTCCAGCAGAGCCTGTGAATTAGGTCACAGACATATTGAACCCTGAACATATGCTTATTTCTGGCCTAAAGCTGCTGTATGCAAGCCCCAAGTATGAATTCAGATAGATGTTTTCCCACTGTCACAAACAGACTTCACTCCAGGCATTGTTTTGGGACAGCCATGACGTACTTTGATATAGCAGTTAAGAGCAAAAACAACGCCCAAACACTAATAAGTTCCAGCTAAGTTACTTAAACACATCTCACTTGCTGCTGCTGTCTCTGTACACACACCTGACAGCCCATGGGCTAACACAAAGCATCTAATGTCCTACTGGTACTGGAACATTGCTCTGATGACTTGGAGAACCAACAATCCTACTGGGTGAAGGAAATACTGGAATATGCTCAGCTTTAAGCCAGTTCTCTAAAATCTGGATGAGCAAAATTGAATTAAAACACAGTAATTCAAGTCTATTGTCTCAACATGAATGCATTGTAAAAGGACACAGTCTGAGGCTGACCAAGAGGAGGAGAACTATCTATTCACAGGTGTTATGGGTCAAACCAAAGAGAGATTGCTAAATCTTTTGAGTGTTGCCACATGGGGATGAATGACACACTGCAGAGTTACTGCCCCCGGTAGAAATTGTGTGACAGCTGCAGGCGATTAGAGGCACCACTGCCAACATCTGACAGCAGAATGTCAGTGTCAAAATTCAATTTGAATTGATTAAATGAGGGATGGCAACATTTTTGTTTTATGGATGGCAGCACTTCAGTCACTTTAGATGCTCTGCTTTCAGAAATAAAATTCTTTCCCTCCCTGCTATGTTTGTGGGGGTGTTTTCAGTTGGATCACAGTCGTTTCTCCAGTCAGTCAATTATGCCAGGGTTTGCCACTGTGTCTCAGAGTCAGCCACAAAAGAGCTGGTATGGTTCCGTGGTGCTGGGCCAAGAGGCTGCAGTGGGACAAGGCATCAGGCAGCTTAATCTGACTTCCACTGCTGGCACGGGTTTAATGGATGTTAGGGCAGCAGAGAAATCATGTTCTGTGGTGTTCAGCTCCTGCTGTCTCAGTGGCCCTGGACACACTGCCTTTCTCTCCATGCCAAAAATACAGGGCTGGCTGACAACAGAGCCTGTAGAGCTACCTGTGCCAGCAAGCCTCTCTGTGAAGGGTGATTGCTGCAGCCCTTTCAAGCTTCTGTTGTGCTTCATAAATATGTTTAGAATCGTAGAATGGTTTGGGTTGCAAAGGATCTTAAAGATCTTGTAGTTCCAAATCCCCTGCCGTGGACACTTCCACTATCTCAGGTTGCTCCAAACCCATCCTATGTGGCCTTGAACACTGCCAGGGATGGGGCATCCACAGCTTCTCTTACCAACCTGTTTCCGTGTCTCACCACCTCACAGTAAAGAATTTCTTCCATTTACTAATGAAATTTACCCTTTTTCATTTTGCTCCTGGTTCTTTATCTCTGCAGGCCTTGTATTGCTACACCACCCGAGTAACTTGACCCATTGAGTAGACTATGTTAAGTTCAGTGGCAGTAAGTTACTCAGAGATATAAGATTTTACAAGATTAGGCTTTTAATTCTGACTCCAGGCCAGATCTGCAGCAGGTATAAATCACTTCAGGTAATTTTCACCAGCTGAAATTCTGGCCCTGAGCCCATGAGTCATGTTGTTATTTTTTCACATTGTAAATTCTTGCTGTTTCTTATTTATGTTGCTTTAGCACTTTGGGGCACTTGTCAGGAACCAGGACTCCATCATGCTTGTTACCCTTCAGACAGAAATGCAAAAGACCCTTCTTGCCCCAGAGTGTTTGCAGTTTAAGTAACACATAAACCTGCATAGAGTTACTCAGCTTTTTGTAAGTGCATTATTGCAATCAGGTTGTTCTATTATCCTGCCAATGAAGCAAAAGGGCACAAATTCTGGGCCTGGGTGAAAAATTTGCACTCTACTGTAGACATCTAAGTGTTATTTAAAGGCTGGAATTTGTTGAGCCAGCAGCAGCATGGGACATGGTCTTTAGTAACTGAACTGAGAGGTCTGAAGTCTCCTCTCCATTGTGACATCCTATTTGAGACATCTCAAAAAGAGTATTTGCACCTAAGGTTGAACTTGAGGTAAATGTGAATCTTAACACTGGCTGGATATCTCACCCCTGTTGTAGTGTATCTTCCAGCTCCCACAGAGCTCTGGTTGGCATCTTTGGAATTACTGCTATTGCCTTTAATTACTCTGGAAAGGGGTCGGACGAAGTAAAACTAAGACTTCTTAGAGCTGAAGTAATGCTAGAAAATTCATTTTCATTGCAATCCTATGTGGCTACTTAGATAAACAAAGCAGCAGTGTGCAGTTTGCTGTGTGATGGCCTCAACAGACCAGAAGAATATCGTAGGGTGTAGGTGTTTTATTGGTGTATGATGCTGCCAAGCTGTTCTTTCCTTCTGGCATCTCTTTCACTGTTTTTTTGTTGTTTGCCTAATCAGGAGGAGACACGGCACAAGAGGTTCCTGTGTCCCCTTTCCCATTTTAGCATGAGCTTTACCCTCAGGCTGATGTACCTTGCTGAGCTATTTTGCCATTGGATTGTGTAGTTTTTGGAGCACAAATTAACAATGAAGAGATGGTTCTCATGTTTTTTCTAGATACTACCATAGCCATTGACAATGACTGTTTGTAAACAATTCTTACTCTTCCCTAATCACTTATTCTTTGCTTTACTGGCAAAGCTCTTGAAAGAGGCTTGGTGAAGGCTCTGAAGAAGCTCGATGACTACTTGAGAACCCCTCTGCCAGAGGAGATTGATGCAAACAGCACTGAAGAGGAGAAAGTGTCTAAGCGCAAGTTTTTGGATGGAGATGACCTGACTCTTGCTGACTGCAACCTGCTGCCCAAACTCCATGTTGTCAAGGTAAAAGATGTCATGCAGTGGTTGAAGAAGCCTTACCTGACAATGATGTGCCCTGCTCCGACAGCCAAGTGCTAAAGCCAACCTGTATTTCAGCAGAGAGATACTTGTTCCTAGAAGAGCAGTTTTGAAACACACTTTTGTTCCTCAGGGTTTCCTCCAATTAAACTAAGGGAACTTTCTATTTAGTACAGGGGAAAACTGTCCCGTCACTAATTAGTGGCCAAAACAATACTGAGTTCTAGATATCTCATCTCTTTATTTTTACCCTGCTGCAAAAAACAGCAGTCTTTCATATTAATTAATTCCTAATATTCTTAAGAGACTTGTCAAAACTTCAGGCAGTTTCCACACATTTGTAACTTAAGAGCAGCAGTCAGTCTTTTTGGGAAATATTTATTCCATCTGGTGTTTCACACAGAGACATTAACAAATCAAAGTTGCTGCTGAGGATTTAAGATGTACTATGGCTGCTGGTATAGTGCAAATGGTGTACATCGTCTTGACTTCTAAATGTTGCATTTATTTAATTTATCCAATGACATGTTGCTTTAGAATAACGCAAGTACCTGGCAGACCCTGGCAAGCAACTGAACTAGGAATTAAAGCCAAGTCATGCATCTAATTTGGCTCCATGAGCCAAAACATAAACTGAGCTTGGGAGCTGACTGCACACATGCAGAAAAAAAATAAATAAAAAACCCCTACATAAGTCATCAGGTAAGAAATGTGATAATATCCTCACAGGTTTAGCACTTTCTTTGGCTCGTCTTCATTGATGACTTTGGAGTCAGACAATGCAGAATGAATGTGTGGCCCCTTACTGGTTCTTGTCTCCTTGGGAAGAAATGAAAGATGTCAGAAGAGAATTAGAGTTTTTCTCAGACAAGCATAGCTGTAGGATATTGCCTGAAAAGCATTTTACAGATAGAAGAAAAGGGTAAATTATTTCTTCATTTGATGGAAGATGTGTGCTGGAAATTTTGAAAATCTTAAGTTGCTCAGCAGGTTTTATCTTCCCCATATGTGTGTAAGGCATCATTGAAGGCAAGAATGCTTAATTAAATGCAGTTTAGAACAGGATTTGGACTTGCATATACCAAGTGGATCCTGGTAATAAAAACAAATCACAGTAATTTCTGAGAACATGACTGTCCTAAGATATTTGAGATGGAAAACAGCTCTACCATGTGCTTTAAAAATAAAAGGGAACTCTGTGGCACATATGTGTGTAATTTATGCCCAGGAACAATTTTATACTGTCAGAAAAACTAGAGATTGGAAGCACTCATTAAATTAGCTAATCCCTCCCTTCCTATCAGCTAGTTCACTCTGTCACCACAGGCTTATTCTATATGGTATACTCTTACAGGGAAACTGAAATATCCCAATCCAGCAAGGTACTTAACCAACCAACTAGCTTTAAGCACAGATTAATCCCATTGACTTCAATGGGACTGTACAGGTGCTTAAAATTAAGTATGCACTTAACTATTTTCCTGAAAAAGGACCTAAGTGTTTTGAGAAGTTTAAAATTTCCCCTGACAGACAATTTCCTAGTCTAACAAGTCTTGAAATAACCATTTTCTCACCCAGTTTATCCCAATGCTCCTGTTTCTAATATCTGCTAAATCATCTTGGTTTCTTAATCATGGTACCCATACCACCCTGAGTTTTTCCTTTTCATGAACACAGATAGAGCCTTCCAACAGCTGTAGCTTATTATGTCCTCTGACACCATTCGCCAGGCAAAATATATTACATATATTAAAAATTAGAATATAATGTGTATATACAAAATAATGTAAAATAGAAATGTAATAATTAATATGAAAATATGCATAATTTTTTACTAATGCTTTTCTCTCAAATCTATCTTTCGTGCCATCTCATGTTTCAGTGATACACTAAAGACTAGTAAAAAATACCCCAAGCTCCAATATGATAAAATTAATTAATTTCAGGTAACATGAAAGGAGTCGTTTGTTGGCAGTAGCCAGGCCATTGACATAGAGTGTCCTTAGCCTAAGTAGCATCTTATATAAGGGACAACGAACAATCTCTGATTCTCCAAACACTTCTCCCATTTGCAATTAATTACATGGCAGGAAAGAGTAAGGAACTCTCTACAAAGGAATCTGGAGATACATCACGAGCAAGATGGCTTATTCTTTCTTTTGTCTTTGTTTTAGATTGTTGCAAAGAAATACCGCAACTTTGAGTTCCCGACGGAGATGACAGGGCTGTGGCGGTACCTGAAGAATGCGTATGCCAGGGATGAGTTCACCAACACCTGTGCAGCAGACAAGGAAATCGAACAAGCCTATGCAGACGTGGCCAAGCGGCTCAGCAAGTCCTAACTGACCTCAGCGGTGGCTCAGTATCCCCTTTTACAGACTCTTCTCCTTGTTGCCTTAAGATCCCATTTATTGTTATGCTGTCTGGTTGGCATAGCTATGACTTCACCTGTTCCAAGTGTACCAGTCAGGGACAAATGTGCTTCTCCCTGGGGAAAAGACAAGGCAGCTCTAGTGGGGTGGGTGGAGACGCTTTGAAGTCTAACCTAAGATCTGGCTCAACTAGTATTATTTGCAATCAGTATTGGAAATGAGTCCACTTTACAAGTTTCTTGTTTCATGTGGGGGGCATATGGCACCTGTAGTCTTTAGCGTTTTAAAAATAAGATATTAGCTGAAATTTCAGCTTACAGAGTAAGAACTGGTTCTTATTTGGTTACTTCAAGGATGCTTTTTCTCCCAGCACTATTGGGATCCTTGAGGCACGAACAAACTATGAGAGAGAGGGGGGGGGGAAATAAGAGTTTGACCCTAAAGCAGAAATGCTCTTAGCAGTTCTATTTAAATAAACTCTCTGAATGCATATTCTGTCTTAGCAGGCCCAAGAGTTTATAGGGTATTAATTTTTAACTCAGCGCAAGAGGGGGAAGCCTGAGCAAATATGTCAGACTTGCAGATGCTGCTCTGCATAAAATTTGCATCGTGTTGTTGGATCCAAATGTTTAAAGCAAAAGAGACTAAATGAGGCAGCCCCTGGAAGAGCGGGGCTCGTGCCAAAATGCCCAGTGGATCTGCTGGTTGGTAGAGACAGACAGACACAGCAATAATGGGGACAGCAGATTGACTCCAGCACCCACAGAGAGAATTGGCACAGCTAACCAAACCACGTAGGATATTGTCATCTTGACTGTATGGCTGCCAGTTCCTTTATAATTGCTCTCTTGGGAACCTTGGATCAGGAGTAGAAAGCTGTCGCTGCACACGAATTCCAGGCAGGGGAAGTGCTTTCTTTGCCTTGGGCTCCAGATGGGTCACTTTCAAGCGCTCGTCATCTCACCCCAGGAGAAGTTTGCTCTGAGACCCTCAAAGAGGGCAGGCTGAGACAGTGAGAGGCACGTTTCCAGTGAGAAATTCAGCAAGTATGCCAGCAGAAATCCATGCAAGATGCCTCAGTCCTGCTCATCCAGGGTTTGCCGACACAGGTTCCATGATTCTGAATTAGGAATTCTTTTTTCTAACACTGATTATTTTGTTCTATCTGTAGTTCCTGCCTGTCACATCTGTTTTATGCTAGTAATTATTTGCACATTCTTGTAGCAAATTCAGAATGACAGCTCTTTTACTTGAAATTAATGTGCCCCAATATGTACAGTAGTGCACATGGCTCATGATTTTCAGGTTGGGGGATCTATTGCTGTTTTCAAAGATAAAATAAAGCTGAGCTCTAACCCAATGTGGCTCCCCTTCTGATCAGAGCTGCTAGAGCTGCACTGATTTGAGGGGAACCCCAAACTGGTGAGCTTTGACCAAGGGGATCCTCGCAGCAGGTTTGTTTGCAGCCAAAGAGCTGGAGGAGTGGAGACAGTGTGGAAAGCCAGCCTCTGCCGTGTGATGCTGATGACAACCTGAAATCATCCTCTTGCTTTGGTGGGATTACTCCACTTTTCACACTAACCCAGCTGGGAGCAGAATGCTGCTTGTTGACTGTGAAGATAGTTTGTGGTTGACTATTGTTTCTCATGCAACGGTCAATTTGTTCTGAACTTTCAAAACCTTTTAAGAAAAATCCATGAACTCCCTAGTCTTCTCCTAGAATGGGCTATTTTGTCAGTGGCTAGACTGGAGGGCAAAGGCTCACACTCTTTAAAATGTTGCTGAGAAATCAGCTGCCTCAGAGAGCACTAACAACAGACAGAAAAATCTAATGAGATTAGAAGTGTCTGCACAAGCACATGTGGCTTGTTAAAAACATTTCTTCATGAGATTGGAATTATTACTTGTGATATTCTGGGTTTTTTCCCCTCTCTTTTATTTCAGCAATTATTTATTTATTTATTTATCTTAATTGACTCTGACCTTTCTGTCTGTCTTTCTGGTTTTGTTTTCACTCAGCATGTGGGTCAAGACTGCTCGCTCAGTTTAGAAAAGTGTTATTAGCAAAGCTCTGGCAATTTTCTTCCTAGTGAAAAGTCTTCTATCTGACCAATGGTTGTAGGGTTTTTTTTACTTCTATTATGATTTGGTTTGGAGCATGCTGATCAACAGAAACTACACCTTTCTCATATTTGTACTTCAATCAGTAGCTTTGCTTAATCACAACTGCAGTGAAATGTTGAATAAAAGACACAGAGGCGGATGCAGATTCTTGCTCTCTGCTCATTATATTTACCTCCTAAAAGAAGGGTGTCCAAACATGCAGCAGATCTCAGGCAGGGTAAGCAAACAAAGGTCTGCCCTGATTTCCATCTCTGAATCTTCACCAGTGTGCTGAATCCTGTAGTCTGAAAGATTCTTATATGTCTTTCTGTAGTTTTCATAGATGAGGGCCAAATCACAATCAGTTGCTCCCAACGACCTCAAATTGCCTCTGTTTTTTAAAAACTATGTTAGAAAATGGTTGGGCTTATACCAAAAAGAAAATGAGCTGTAAGTGCAATGAGCACTAAGATGATTTGCATGTTTTTAAAAACTTTTTAAGATTTCATTATAAAATCTGAAAATCCTCAAGCTACCTTCTTTTTAATTAATAACAAAAAAAGTGTTTAAATATTTTCATTTTCCTAACAATGCCTCCTAAATATCTAGATAAGATGTAATGATGGATATGAGAAAGAATAAGAGGACAATGGAGCAATTTTCAGCTACCATGCCTGTTCTGCCTGAATTCAAGTCTCAGTCTGTGTCCTAACTTTGCATTTTACTCATAACTCTGTTATAGACTGATCCAAAATTATGGACAGGTTGAGGCATTCCCTGACCTTTGTTTGGATTTGAAATCCAAGTTCATGTTTTCAGGTCTGTAACTTTCACTCACCTTTGTGCTTTTTGGCTTTTATAATCAGAAGCAGGAAATACTGGAAATCCTACGTACACAAGTGTTTTGCTAAGATTTGAGCTCAGTTCTCAAGGCTCAGGATTCGTCACCAAAGAGATTTTAAAGGGCTCCAGACTCTAGGCAGGGTATTTTTGGTGACCTTCCACTGTATTTAGAATTATAAGTAATAAATATTAATCATACAGGACTGTATATCTACATTGGCAAAGCAGCATTTCTGAAAAGAATCTAAGTGACAAGACAGACATTGCAGATTTACAATAACTTTGTTCATAAATTTTTTTTGCAAGATGTAAAGAAAGACATAGTGCAGAGGGGGAAGAAGCCAACAATGTGGATTTAATCATCTACATTTCAAAAATGCAGACCAAATGTCTGTGAAGATGTCCATTTCATCCAAACATTTCTTAGATATTTATTTCAAAGCTCCCTGCTCAGTCAATCCAACACTCCATTCATATTGGAACTAATATTGATTTTTCTTCTATTAGCAGTGGTATGGGAGTGCTGGGGTATCCCATAGATTAGTTACTCTTATTCTCTGTTAGACTGTTTGAATTGCCAAGAGGTTGTTTTACTGTAGAGGTAGGACTAGAGAGTATCTGTTTCAAGTCTGTTTAAATGAGGGCTTCTGAGAAACATTTTTTTTCCAATAGAAATCACATAGTGATATTGATTTATTAGGTCTAGTGTGGAATATAGAGCTACAGGTTACTGCTCTGTTTGCATCAGCTGGGAAGACACTGCCAGGGGGGAATGACAGTCTATATTGCAAAGAAATTAGACAACTTTTTTTCCAACAAGGAAGTTGAGCTGGACTGCATGTAGCATTTATTTTGAATAGTTAGTTAGTTAGTTTTAACCGCTAGCTACCTTTCCTCCTCTCGTCCCTGCTCAAATTCAGCCCCAAGTTAGCCACAACCATTTCCTGGGTGCTAAGTAGCAGGGTGCTCATGGATGGGCACACAGGGAACTGTGTTTTAATGTAACCCTTCCACCTGGTGGGGTGAAACCCCCTTTCTGCATCCACTCAGTTTGGCTAATTAGCTGAGTTTAAAATATTGCAAAAATTTAGCCAGTGGATGTCACACTGCTGTAAAGCCAGAAACACATGGAACCATTATTTTTTTTAAATGAATTGGTGTTTGAAAGAAAATAATAACCTGAAAGTCTTGTTTTCTCCTTCATGTGTGTTCTTTCAGGCATCAGGAAGTTGGAATTTGTTTCTTATTTTCTAGATATATTCATTATTCTTGAATTGCTTTTGATATTAAGAAATATTTTTTCCAGTAAGATTTTGCCTTTTTGCTGGATCTTTCATCTCTTCATTAATTTTGATGTCTGCAATGACTAGTAATTCCAGAGGCGGCAGGAAAGCTGTGAGGTTTCTACTTGTTGAGAAGTTGAAGGAGGTAGTGATTTCTTTTTTTTTTTCTTTTCTTTTTTTTTTTTTTAGAAAACAGTATTAATAACATTTTTAAAAATATCTCTTTTCATCTGGGCTACTTTTACCAAGAGTGATAGACTGTTTAGTCTGGACTATGAATTGCAGCACAGACACAAGGAAGGCAGCATGTTGGAGGTGTGTTTGTCTAGGGATTCCTCTGAGACTGTAGACGTGTTCCCTCTGAGTCACAAAATTTCCCATTTCCTTGGTCAGGAGGGATCTGCTGTTTTGGACACTGAACTACAACAACCCACTCACTTGGTGCTTCGCAGTAAAAAGAGGGGTCCTGTTCCCTCTTCTGCCCTTCCGAGCTCATGTGCAGGGAAAGCAGAGAGCATCGAGCTGCTTTATTTCCTTGTCCCACATCCAGACAACACTCAGCCTCAGGAAAGCCCAGAGACCCCATCGAGTGGTGGTTTCCAAAGCTTGATCAGTCCCTGTTTTAACACGTGGCATGAAGGCCTGAAGAGCCTTGTGTAACCCCCCAGGCACTCTCCACACAGGACTCAGCAGCCTCTCAGAGACCACAGCAATCATCTTACTCCCCGGTTGCCCCAAATCATTCCCCTTTCAGCATTCATTGGAGAGATGCTAACGTTGTAAACACTCCAGAGGCCGGGTTTGAATGTGGTGTGTTTGAGCTGTGCTCACCAGTTAAGCAGCTCTGAATGATGACACTGTCACCGCTCAGCAGGTCGCACCTCTGCTGCCAAGGGAATGACCCATCGCCCGCTGGAGGAGCCGAAACTGCTCCGCCAGTGATGGTGCAACCATGATGAAAGGTTTCAGGGCCACCTTTGCTCCAGCCCAGCTCCCTTGCTGGAGTGTGTTAGAGCTCAGCTGGGGCCACAATCCAGCGCTAATGAGCATTTCTAGCTTGCAGCATGTGAATAGAGACTACTCATGTGTTTAATGTTAAACATGTGCCTGCCTGCTTGCCTGGAGAGGGGCCTAAAAGTCATGACAGAAAAGCCTATATTAATGAAGGGCATTATTATTCTCTTTCCTTTGAAACCCGGTGGCAGAATTCCCAGTGGGGGAATTCCCAATAGGAATTCCCAGAAAAGCCAAAGGCTACATAAGCATGAAGATGTTTCAAGTTGTGAAGATGTCCTTAAGAGAACAGAAAACACTCAGTGAGAGAAGGGAGCAGCCATGATATACAAGGTCTTAGTGCAGGAGGACAGCAGGTGGTGACTGGAGGGACATGACCAGTGCTGCCAGGCTGAGTTCTGGTCTCATGGAGAGGTTCAAAGTGGAGCTGGGATCTGGCTGTGCTGGCAGGGCAATGCCAAGGCATGTTCTGCTATATCTGCAACCACACTCCCTGTGGTGGTATCCCACAGCATAAAGACTCCTCCATTGTATCTGCCTCACTCTTATTATGAAGTGGCTCATCTAAAGAAAGGGTGGGGGAATGTTTTTATATATATATATATATACATGGAGTAAAAACAATCCAAATATGCTTTAATGGTTCTCAACATGATACTGTCAATTCTCACCACAGGGTGGAATTTGTTGGTGGAAATTAAATTAAATGAAATTAAAACAGAAAAGCTTGGTGATTGCTAATGGGTACTACTGGGAGCCCTAAAAGCAGTTTGCAGTGTAGAACCATAACAGGAGTGAACATCCTTTATTCTCAGAATCGCTTGGATTTCACAGGGTCATTTTAGCCTATTCTGCTGCACTGCTGAGAAGTTGCTCTTTCCCTGTCTCCCTAGGTCTATAAATTCTGAAGAATTTGGGAAATGGCCACAGGCACCACATTACTAATTCTCTTTCTCACTCTTTTTTTTCTCTCCTTCATTAAATTAACTACTTTAGTTTGGAAGTAAGCAATAGGTAAATAGAACTTGCAAACAGCAGATTTCTGAACCTTTTCATTAAGAAAGTTTTTAAGAGCTTTCAGGAAATGAGAGGTTATCCCCAGCTTTGGGAATAAACCATGGTATAAAATATATATGGAAGTGGGATTCTGATTAAATAATTGAAGTGGAAAGACTGCAGTTTGTTTTAAGGAACGTGCTTAGGACTAAAGGAAGAGAATACTCCAGATATTGCATTAAGGACTTAAAATTCAGTTCTGATTTCCATCGGGATTTTTTTTTTTTTTTTACTTACTTATTGCACAGCATAGAAACTATATATATGTGTGTGTGTGTGTGTGTGTGTGTGTGTGTGTGTATGTGTATATTTTCTGTTTATTTTACGGCATTATTTAATTCAATAATGCTGTGAAGTTTGTTGGGATGGAAGGTGGCATAAAGAGGAAAACTTACACTTTTGAAACACCGCTATTATTTCTGTGTCTTTGATTTGCTTCCCATTGGAATAAAACAAGAACCACACCATTTAGTTGTGTAGAGGCAGGATCTCAACTTCACAGATCCCGCAAGCTTGGCAGTCCCTTGGAGGACGGGCTAATTTGCTGTTCAGCAATCTGAGCCTTCCAGTGGGCACAGTGCATTTCGGAAGGCGTCCAGGACCGTCCTTGGGTGAAGGAGCGTGTTGCTTGAAAAGCACCCCAGTGAATCCCCTGCTGTTATAAAATGAGATTAAGCCATCATGAGACGTGGACGGGCTAACCCCGAACCAGACACCCTCGCCTGCAGCGCAGCCGCTTAAATTGGTCTGACATCGGGAACCGCAGCGAAGGAGCTTGGCCTCAGAAGTGACTCAAAGCAGCATCTTTGTCACCAGTCATTTTCTATTTATAATGACACAGATCTATTTTATAATCATGGGGAGGCACAACAGGAGCGTGCTTTGTTCTGCCTAAATCGCATTTCTGGTGCGGGTGCGTTTAAACACAGCCCCTGGCCCTTTGCCGCAGCCACACACACCCAGGGCGGGCAGTTCTGGCACAACAATGCACACCCTGTCGTGCTTCAGTGCTCAAAGCCTCCTGTGCTGGAGCAATAAACTCATGCTAAATGGCTTAAAAACGTTCCCCTAAGCACACTGAGCTGCCACGCTGCCTCACTTCTCACCCAGTGCTGTTCTGTGTCTAAGCCTCCCGTTTCAAAGAAACCAGTATATTGTGTTGTTTAGTGATGGAAATTACTGGGCATTATTAACTGTCAGGAAATGGCGTGAAAAACCCTCTTTCCTAGTGCAAAACCAACAACTTGTGCTTCTGACTGTGTTTTAGAGGCAATGAACTGTTTGGAGAATGGATCCTCATCTGTGCAAACCCTCAGAGCTATGATGGTAACTCCCCTTTGCTCCTCTCTTTTATTTTATTTTTTAATTTCTTTTTAGTTTTTATTGAAGGATCCTGTTCTGTATGTCCTAGAAAATTTATGATCTAGCGATCAATAGGTTTATTTTTGTACTCTGACTGTTTTCAGTTCTAAAGCCTGAAGATCAAGTTGCATAGTGAGATTTAGGGGTGAACAGAAATGCTTTCCCCCCCTCCCCCCCAAACCCACTTGCTTTCAAATCCTGACTCATTTGGGGCACAGTCCTGGTTACTTTGAGGGGGTCTGAGACTGAAGGAGAGGAAGGGCAGCCCACTCTACATGCTACTGCCCTTCCACTGGGAGAGGATAGCAGGAACCAGTCTGGAAGTCGTAAGAGATGTGTGACAAGTTTCCTACCTTCCATGTGTGAGCAACCTGTGCGGAGACCAGCATGGCCCCCACTGACCCACAGTTGCTTAAAAACTGCACTGACATTCAAAAGCAGAATTTGGGCTGTGAACCATGACATGGTATCCCTTCAGGGCATTATACAGGAAAAAAAT
This sequence comes from Acropternis orthonyx, assembly GCA_035583155.1. Classification (NCBI taxonomy): domain Eukaryota; kingdom Metazoa; phylum Chordata; class Aves; order Passeriformes; family Rhinocryptidae; genus Acropternis; species Acropternis orthonyx. The sequence continues at coordinate 111,193,275 of JAWWEU010000111.1, forward strand.
TGCTCATTTGAAAGGACACTCCAATTTTCAGCTACTGACCAAGACCCAAGTTGGTGACTGGATTTTCTCCTCCCAAATGTCATTAATCTCAGAAATGCCTAATAGCTTCAGGGCTGCCACCTGAAGTACTGGGCTAAAAGCAAGATCAGAAACTCGTAAGGAGAAAGCAGGGATTAGCTTTAAACTTTTACCTGCTAAGCTTCAAAGAAAAGTAATTTATTTGTAAACAACTATTTTACAGTGGCTGACAGTGAAAAGTAACTGCGTATCTGGGGGTCTCCAGCAGATAAGAAAGAAAGCCAGGATAGCCTTCGCATATTTGTGTTTTTCAGTTGAAGCACATCCTCTCTTAATAGGCAATTTTAGATTAGATTGCAACCTTTTGGGATAGGAACTATATATTTCTTCTCTGCATGTGCAGCTCCTTACATAACAGGGGCCTAATTAGGGTCTTTGTGTGCTGCTCTAACTCTCATAATCTGTAATAATACGAGAAATATAAATAAAATCTCATTGCAGTTCACCTTTAGTATGATTGTGTGACTGTATTCTGTCAACTGTGAATAAAATAATGTCCTTTTTGTATAATAGGTAGTATATTTTATTATTGAAGAAAGAGTTACATTCAATTTTTAAACTCAAAGTATCTGCTCATTGTTTCATTTTAAGCTTCTAAATATATAAGCAAATATTTCTTTTGTATCCTTCAAATGAGTATGTGTTAAATGAAGAAATCCACCTTTCTGAGTTGGAGCTGTTCATAATGATATTCCAAGAGTGATTAACACCTGCTAATTTCAATAAAAGTGGTTTATTTTCTCATTGGGTTATTTCTGAAATTTTGTTTAATTTAGTTAATTGGGGTTTTTTTGACAGGCAACTCTTCCTTGGCTGCAAGAAAAAAATGTGTGCTCACAGCTTGAATACAGCTATACTTATCCCTTCATCTAAAAATGGGATATGAGAACTGGTGGGGTTATAATACATGTCTATAAAATAATGCATGGGGTAAAATGGGGAATGATTAATTCCTATTTCTCGTATCATAAGTTATGTATTCCTAATGAAATAATCAAGAAGCAAGTTTAAAGCAATCAGAAACTTTTAACACAGTGTCTAATTAAACTTTGGAGCCCTTTACCAGAGGACGCTGTGCAGATCAAAATGAATATGGGGTTCAAATATGGACATAATAACTTCCTGAAGAACAGATCCACTAATATTGTTAAACAAGAAACTTTGGAAGCAATTTTCAGGTCAAGAAGTCCCTAAATAGCAAGGCTTAGAGAAGGTCCATGAGGAAGTAGATTTCCATTTATCTCACTTCTTACATTGCTTCTGCTGTGTGAGGTTGGAGACAGCTGAGGGAGGGCTGGGTGCCTTGGCTCCAGGATGGCCCTGCTGATATTATGATACAATACTACACGTTATGAAATGTGAAGTATTGTAAATTGAATTCCAGCACAAAACTTTGAATTTATCATCCTCAAAGGAAACCACTTCCAGAGAGGCATTAGAGATAGAGGCTCGGAATCCCTCTCATAGCAATTTACAGGGAATCACATTCCATCTAAAGCAACAAGAGTTTGTTATCCAACAGCTGCAACTGGAGAGGAGCAAGTAGGATTTCTCTGATTTTAGATGTTGACTTCTGGTCACCCAGGATTGCACCCGATGGGCAACACCTCTCTAGTACTGCTCTACTCTAGTACCACATCTCTTTGATGTTATGTGTGATATAAAAATGGGCATCTATTTCAAATTCTCCAAACCCAAACTGGTGGTGAGTCCCAGACTAATGTTTCTGCTTTAACTAGTGCTGAAATACCTATTCACTTGTCCAGAATTGTAGGAACCCAGGGCCTTGGCTGGTAGCTTTTGGGCTAATCTCTCAATGTGCAAGCACCCAGGTACACCTTCAGTGCAGATGTGGTCTTTTTCCCTGTCTCTCCAATTGTGGCAGAAGGAAAACCAGGGAATCTGAAAAACTTGCCATTAGACATATCAAAGAATTAATAAATATCTTTTTTTGCCTATTTTGTAACCAGTCCTGAATGGAAGATCATCTTAACTGTTTGGTCACCCAGTGAGGTGACTGTGGCCAGCACTGTTATTGGTGACACTGCTGTGCATTTTCTAACAGAAACTCACACCTTGCACAGCTCCATCATGTCACTGCCTTGCCACAGGTATGAGACTGTTCTATCCTGATGAGATTCTCTGAGAGTGGCCAGTAGTGAAAGCTTCACAGGGGCTTGCCAGGACCCCCAGCCCTTGGGTTTTGACCTACTGACCACACACACAAAATAAAATGTTCCACACTGGTGGTGCTTTTTTAGTGTTTATTTCATTAAAAATCATTGCCTGTAGCTCTGGCCTCTCTCACTGTACAAAAAGACCTGACACAGGTCTCAGGTTCTCTGGACACTGAACTAGGTGATGTTTTACAGCAGTAAAACTGAGAGCATCAGATCCATTAGGCACTGTGTAAAATAAGAGGTTTCTGTGCATAAGTGATTGTGATTGCAGCTCTGAATGATGAAAAATGGGGTGAGTAACAACCTGGATCACTTATGATTTTTCCTGTCTTTATTTTATCATTTCTTATGCATTTGCTCTGGAAAAGCCAAACCTTTCTTCTTTCCACAGCAGTGTCTTGCTGCTGTTGGCCATTTTTTTGGTCATTTGCTCTCTGAAGAATCTCTTCTAACCAGCTAATCGCTCTCTCTGATGGGGATTTGTACTCCTGTCTCTCCCTGCTTGCCATGTGAAAAATAAAGCCCTTGACAAGCTCCGTGGAGCTGATGGCACCTCTTCCTTCAGGGGTGGGGTGGGAGGAAGCTTTGTCAAGGAGGGTTTAATTTGGTTTTTCTTTTTTATCTCAATACCTACACATCCTGCTAGACATGCTGCAATCAGTCCAGTCTGCACCAGGCAAGAGTTTAGACATTTCAGGTGTCATCCATCCTTCATATCTCGTGCATGCCTTTCCTTTTGTGAGCCCAGCAGATGCCTTTAATTGCCAGCCTTTGCTTCTTGGCTTTTCAAGAAGTAGCAGAGGAACTATGGAGTCCCTCTGGCGAAGGATGAAACGAAGGGGCCCAGCAGTGTTATGACATTTTCTTGCACTGAATTGGCTTTGGGAAGAATGGGCTCTTTCCTCCTGTGAGATAAGCACAGAAATCTTAAGCAGATGCTTGCAAAACATCAAACAAATATATACTTAAAGAAAATAAATATAGGCTATACCCACATGCCCCATAATCTGGCCAATATTCAGCCACCGCTGACAGGATCTTGCCTTTCTCTGGTGAAGCCTGGAGGAAAAGGAAAACCCGCAGTCTAGTCACTCCTCAGCAGGACTGCAACTGGCTCCTCCAGCATCCCAGAGCTGAGTGTGGCAATGCCAGTGGCTGGTGGCCAATCTCCAACCCGCCCTGTTGTGCAGCAGCTAGAGGGAAACGCAGTCCTTCACTCTTGGGTGTTGCGTGTACACCCCAGGGACTTTAATCTGTTTAAGTTTCTCCCTAAATCAGCACTGTGGAATGCAAAGGGGAATTTAATGCCATAGGGAAGAAGGTGCAGCAGTTTGAAAAGTCTAAACTGCCAAAAACAAAAAGAAAGGATTTCTTTAGTGCATGTGTAACCCTTGTGCTCCTGATTTCCAGAGCAGAGAGAATAGGGGGATTTCTTCTGGTTCCCTTGCATTGAAAGCCACAGATTTTAGGAAAAGATGGATGGAAGTATATACATTGAGAAGTGTGAGAAAGAATTTATTGCCAGAAGTCCCCCTCCCCTCAACCAATTTGCTAAAACAATATTAAGGAACATTATTGGTGCCAAGGGAAGGAGTTGAAGAACCGTTAGAGTTCAGGTCACCCATGTAATCCTCATTCAGCAGCTTTTATAGATGGGTTGTGGTACCAGCTTTCATCAGCTCATGTACCACATCCTGAGCGGCTCCTGCCCCCTTCAATGCCCTGAATGGGTGATACAATTTGTTTTCTTGGCACGGTGTGGTGGCGGGCCTTCTTTACTCCTTGTTTCTCAGCCTGTTAGGAAGCTCTTTAAAATAGTCACGGTATCATGTCCTTTCTGCAGCATCGTTGTTTCTAACTGCTTCACAAACATTCATTAGATCCCTTGATGTGTCCCTGAGGGTCATGGGATGATGTTTCACAGCGTGAGAACCAAGACTGAACACTTCAGATATGAGTTTTCACTTCTGATGCTTGGCTTCACCTATTTAAGACATGATTTTTCTCAGTACTATGCTGCAATTTCGAGGCACTGCTGCACCAATACATTTTATGTACCGGGATCACTCCCAGTCTGGGACAAACTGACACAAAATTGTTCCTGTCCATACTGGTTTGCCCTCCTAAACTGAATGGGTGTCTGCAAATAGCTTATTATCCAAATTATTCCAAAGTTTAGTTTGGGAGGGTACCATGTGGCCTAAGCCAAGAGAAGTCTCACGGGCTAGATATATATTTTTATAGATACATATATACATAAATATGTATATATGGTGTATATATACACTAAGTAGTAAAGGCAGGTTACATCCCCAGTGCTTTAAAGTGCAACCAGGAGTGCTCAGAAGCTCCTGCCCCTCAATTGTTGCCTCAGGTCCCAGTGCTACCGTGATGGTGGTATATAAAATGTAGCAAATTTGGGGCAGATGAGCAGTATTTGATTTTTCCTAGCTTTGGAGTGTTTGACTTTGCAAGTATAGTATTGTTTTACTGTAGTTTTTCCTTGTATAATGCTTTGTACACATATGTACATCTATTTCTACATGCATGTGCATACACATACAGTGACATCCTTCCCTCTGCACAGCATTTTAATTCTGGGTATCCTTAATCATCACAGAAAATCATTCAAGTTGGTATTTGAGCTGCCACAGGGGACCAGCTGGCTTTGGCAACACATCTCTGCTGAAGCCTGAGTCCTCAGGAGGTTATTTATCACACTGCAGTCAGAGTCGTGCTGCCGTGCCCACTCAGCTGGGAACATTCACTATCCCTTGCCACGGGCATGATTCCCCAGGGAGAGCCCCACATGTGTCGGAGCCAGTTGGTGCCTTGCTCTGCATCCAGTGGGAGTAGCACTCATATTTACGGTGTATGGGCTAAAATCTTTATTCATAAAGCAGCCAGCTTTAGCTTTTCATTGTCAACGTGGATGTTGAACTAATCAGAAAGGGGAGCAGGGGAAGGGTGGGGACAGGAAAAGAGGAGTTTGTGGGAATATAACAATGTTAAAGAAAAAAACTCTGCTTGCTGTCAGTTAAGTCTCTCCATTAGTTACCTCTACCATTATGGATTCATTTTAAGATCCAGACTTCAATATACATAACTTTAAATCACTAACATCCTTCATGGCTCTGTGATTTGCTGGTTCCATATGTAGCCTCTTGGCCCATTGCACTGGCACAGGTTCAACTCTTGTTCTTCCTTTGGGTTACAGTTTCCTCGCTTTGACTGGGGGGTTGGGAGGGGAAAAAGAGGGAAAGAGCAAGAAAAGGGTGGTGAGACAGAAGGCAAGTGATGTGGGAAATGGAAAGAATGGGAGGAAAAGAGAGGAGCAAAAGGAGAAGTAGAAATAACACAAAAGGAGAGAAACAGCATAAGATAAATTGGAAGAAGTAAAGAAGCACCAGGGAAAAAGCAGAAAATGGAAAACAATGAGCAATGTTGCCATGAGCAGCTGTCCCCATCCTGCTGCTTGTGGCAGCACTGGGATGCTGCGGAGCGGCAGGAGAGGGCTGATGCAGCCTTTCCCAAGTGCCTGGAATGGCAGTGCCATGCTGCTGCTCATCCCCTCACAAACAGGCTCAATCCCTTCCTGAACTTTATAATTAAGCTCCCTGAGATTTTGCTTGGGGTCTGGGCTGACAGCTGTATTGAATTTTGGTTTATTGTGTGATTTATCAGGGCCGTCGATGGGTGTTTGGATGATTTAGTGCTGCAAAAATACCTTGGAATGCAACGCACAGCAATATCTGCATTATTAATAACAATAATAATAAAGATAAATGTCCCTCCCCAGAGCTTTAGATGGCCGTGCCACTCAATTTAACATTTTAGCAGTGGCATGTGGCCTCTCTATGGCACCTGGTAGCGTCTGATGGATTTGAGCAGGCAAAGAAAAGGTTATTTGTCAAACACTCAGCCTCAACTGTATAGTATTTTGAAAGCTCCAGGTCAGAGCAGCCTGAACCACATTCCTGTCCCTGACATCCAGTGAGACTGAACTTTGTCATGTTATTAAGCTGTCAGCAGTGCTGGGGCGTTATTTGGATTTCTGGTGGGAACTCCTTGCACATGCTTGGGGTGCTCTAGTGGGATTATATCAACACCATTGTAAAACACACACAAAGGAGCTGTGCTGTAATTACCACATGAAGACCTCACTTGGCTGGGTTAATCAGCAGAGAATGAAAATACCAGATAAACACAAATGGCTCACCAGGATGTTTATTCCATTGGCAACAATACCATTGTCTCCTAGGAGACCAGCATGATTCTGGGGCTCCTCTGGCAGCCAAACCACTGACTATTGATCATCTGTGCCATGGAGAAGCAATGTGGGGCTCTGCTTCATCCTCTGCACCAGCATCCTACAGGCATGACCAGCAGGACCAGGGCTGGGAAGATGCAAAGAGACCAAAATATTTACAGGTATTACAAGTATCTGTGATGCTTTCTGATTAAAACTAAAAGAAAAAAAAAGTTTTGTCTACATCCTCACACCAGTTCCACTCAAAGATCTGCTTTGGATGAGAGTCCTGTGCCCAGGAGGCAGAACAGAGGCTGCCTTCTGTGCACCTCTCCCCATGGTGCTCTCTGAAGTGGAAGGGGCAATCACAGCTTTATCAGTTCCATCTGGTGAAGGGAATGCTTGGAAAAGTAGCTGTCAGGTGCAGTTTGTTCTGTTGGTGGCCATTCAACAAATTGCATTTTAGTGTGCTTTTACCATTTGTCTTTTGGGAGAGACACAACCTGAATTAGATTGATTGAACTTCCCAACACCACAAGTTGCCAAGTGGGACCTTGGTGGCACCAACCACTCTGGGCAGTGAAGAGGGCCAAGATCCTCCTTCACAAATCCTCCTCCCTCTGCTCAGTACATCAGACTTGTTTTGCCTACAGAGCACCTGGGGACTCTCATTAATGCCATGGATGGTGGTTTGCTAAGCAAACTACTGAGCTGCTGGAAAATGTCCTTGTCCCAGGTGTTTGCCACAACCTCCACAACTCTGTCCATGGACAAGGGGTTGCCTGAGCACTCTTTAAGTCAATGATGGTGTTTATCCAGAGCAGTTTGGATGACCAGCGAGGATGGCAGTGCTCAAGCCTCACTGGCTCTGTCAGGAGGTGATGGCAGAGTACTTGGTTAATCCCTTCCTCTAGAGAAAACTACAGGAAAACATGAGGAATGCTGATGAATAGTCAATAGATAACACAAGCATCGTTCACTATAGCAAGCTTTGAAAGAGGTTTCCCACACAGGCTGGTACCCTATTATAGTAATGTAGCAAGAAAATAATGAAAAGATATGACACTCTATGTCAATAATACAAGTTAGTGCTAAGGTTTAGTTGACATGCTGGTGTTTGGTCAAAGGTTGGACTTGATGATCTTGGTGGTCTTTTCCAACCTTAACGATTGTGTGATTTTATGACTCCAAGTTCTTGAAGTGGCTGAGCTATGCCCATGAATTTGCAATTCAGACAAAATAAATTTCATACTGCAGCCTCCATTTACAGTGAGGGGATAGTCCAGATATGGTCACTTATCAAATGGCCAGGTTAATAGTTCAGGTCTCATCTCCTGGACATGTATGAAGCACAGGATCATAAGTACCTCCCGATTCCTGGCTTGCAGGAGGGTTTACTCCTCCGCAGAAGAGAAGGGGAGAGGGAAAGAGTGGTGGCCAGTGGCAAGAGAAATCTAGAGACAGTGGGTCTGGAATACAAAACCAGAGGCAAGAAGGAAGGATGTTTCCTTGGGGTCTTTTTGCCATCTGCTGGTTCTACAGAAAAGAATAGCTAGACCGTTCTCTGGAAAGTTCCTTTCTGAGCCACCAAGTATCCCTGTCTTCACTTATTTCTGGGACCACGTAGGACACCAGACACTGAATAACCATGATAATCTCATTACCATTTCTTTGTTCTTGTTCTCTTCTCCACATCTCTCTGTTCCATGCTCCAAATTAGCTCTTGACCTCCTGTCTCATGGAAAGGGTTGAGGTCCACCATGCACTGGGAATAAATGCAATTGATAAATAATATACTTACCAAGAAGTCTTTATCACCTCAGTGCCACTACCTCTACAGTAGCTTTTGATGTTGTAAGCCCATGCAGCAACTGAGTTCAGCTGCTTCCAGTGGGATGGAAGAGAGAACTGGAATGGCAAAAGTGAGAAAACTCGTAGGTTGAGACAAAGACAGTTTAATAGGTAAAGCAAAAGCCACACAAGGAAGCAAAGCAAAACAAGGAATTCATTAAACACTTCCCATAGACAGGTGTTCAGCCAATCCCAGGAAACAAGGGCTCCATCATGGAAACAGTGACTTGGGAAGACAAACACCATCATTCCAAATGACCCCTCTTTCTTCTTATTCCCCCAGCTCAATATAGTGATCATGCTGCCCTGTGATCTGCGATATGCCTTGAGTCAGCTGTGGTCAGCTGTCCCAGCTTGTGTCCCCTCCCCACTCCTTGTGCACCCCCAGCCTCCTCACTGCTGGGAGGGGCAGAAAAGGCCTCGGTGTTGTGTCAGCCCCAATCAGCAATAACAAAAACATCACTGTTTTATCAGCACTGTTTCCAGCACAAACCCAAAACACAGCCCTGTACCAGATACTGTGATGAAGATTAACTCCATCCCAGCCACAACCAACACACAGCCAAATGAATGGATGTCACAGGTCTGCTCCTCTCCTGCCTTCATCCACTCTGTAGTGAGGCCAGTGAAATCCTGATGTCTTCTGTGAGTGTAGTTCATCACCTGTAGAGACCTGGTCAGGAACCACTTTCTGCACTGGTGATGTGGGGTACCAGAGGGACAGCTAAATGCTATCATCAGTTTTTGAAAATTTGAATGCACAGCTCACAGATCTTCTGTGTGTAGCCCCTCAGCTAAGGGATCTTCTGAACATTGTGTATCCCAGATGAAAACATTTTTCAGCCAAAAAGAAATTCTGATTAAAAAATCCTGTCAAAATTTTCCATATAAGATTTCTGGTTTGGACACCCTAATCCACCAAAACAGTTAACCTTCATTTACTAACCAGGATGCCAAAGTTAAATACCTTATTCAAACTCCATATTTGGAACTTAAATGACATTTTAAAGTAATATAGCAGCTCAAAAGAAATTGTTCCTTCCAGTGCACCAAAATGGGCTATGTTTGGCTGACAGTCATTGTCATCTCATGTTCCCCCTTCTTGCTTTACTTAATTGCTGTCAAAATTAGTCAAAAGAAGCATGGCCAGCACATTGAGAGAGATGATTCTGCCCCTCTACTCTGCTCTGGTGAGACCCCACCTGCAGTGCTGCATCCAGCACTGGCACAGGTTACCCAGATGTTGTGGCTGTCCCACCCCTGCATGGGGCTTTGAGCAACCTGATCTAGTGGAAGGGGGTTGGAATGAGGTGAACCTCAAGGTCCCCTTCCAACCCAAACCATTCCATAAGTCTATTGCTGTCCTCTGGCATGTGGGCTGGGTGAGCATCTTTATTTGTGTGGACTATAGCACATAACATGGGACCCACAATTTATCCAACCAACAAAATATGAATGAAGAGGAGGAATATATGAAAAGGAGGCTCTACAGAGGGATCTGGACAGGCTGGATCAATGGGCTGAGGACAACTATATGAAGTTCAACAAGGTTGAGTGCTGGGTCCTGCACTTGGGTCAAAACAACCCCCTGCAGCATTACAGGAAAGCTGCTCAGCAGAAAAGGCTCTGGGGGTGCTGGTTGACAGTGACTGAACCGAGCCAGAGTGTGCCCAGCTGGGCAAGAAGGCCAATGGAATCCTGGCCTGAATCAAACATAAGGTGGCCAGTGGGACCAGGCCAGTGACCCTACCCCTGTATGGGCACTTATGAGGCCTCACCTCAAATCCTCTGTTCAGTTTTGAGCCCCTCATGACAAGAAAGACATTGAGGTTCTGTAGAGAGTCCAGAGAAGGGCAACGGGGCTGGGGAAGGACCTGGAGCACAAGTCTGATGAGGAGCAGCTGGGGGAGCTGAGAGGGCTCATCCTGGAGAAAAAGATGCTCTGGGGAGACCTTGCTCTCCACAAATACGTGAAAGGAGGTTGTGGAGAGGAGGGGATCAGTCTTTTTACCAAAATAACAAGTGAGAGGGGAAAATGGAAAGTTGTTTCGGGGAACGTTTAGACTGCATATTAGGAAAAATTTATTCACAGAAAGGGTTGTGAAGCATTGGGACAGGCTGCCCAGGGCAGTGGTGGAGTCACCATCCCTGGAGGTATTCTGAAGACATGTAGATGTGGCACTGAGGAACACAGTTTAGTGGTGGGCTTGGCAGTGCTGGGATAATGGTTGGACTTGGTGATCTGATTGGTCTTTTCCAACCTAAACACTTATTCTATGATTCTGTGGTAAATGATCTCTGCCTTGCACTCAGATAACCCCCAGCTTCTTTTTGCAGGTGCCCAAAGCTGGCCAGAAGCAGCTTGGATTGGATCTTTTGTTTCTTTGACTTTCACTTGAAAAAATACATGGGCACATACTTATCCATAAATCCAGGGCTCAAGTCAAGGGGATTATATAATCTGTTGATCTGGGATAGAGTATGCTTGAAGACGTGCTTGGTTCCTGAGTGGGAACACTTCCACTGAATTTAAAGAGAGAGATGGATGAAAAAACCCAACCAAGTAAGATAATGGAAAAGGTCAGTGTCACTGGACATGGGTGACACAGCAAGAGAAACACCTTCAGATAGCTCCATGCACTGACCAGCATCTTCAAAATCAGTTTCTTAAATGTGTCCACAGCCAGGCACTAAACATCATTAAAAAAATAAATCATTAGGGGTATCTGAAACATAAAGATATGTAGACAAGAGAATTTGGAATAATGAGGACTTATGTGGTGATGAATTGCTCATTATGTAGCCCATGTTTTCCTTGAGGTTTTATGAAATGTCCTGAGCAGGAAAATGAGAAAGTAAACACCTTTCCTCCCAGCATGCTCAAGCGTTGCATGTTTCATATCCCACAGTACCAAGATTTCTTGCCCTGGTATTTGCTTTCTCTTTGCCACCAGTAAAGATCTGCAGCTTCACAGGAAAAGACAGCACATATTATTTTCCTAATAGCTGCAAAATCAAAGGATTTAAGTGAAAATGTAGAGCTCACATGAAAAAGAGGGTTAGAACTATTCTCCCACAAAAGAGAAAGTATTGTGACATTTGGAAGATTATTCTTCCCAGGATTCAAGGTTTTACCAGTGATCTGCATCTGTAGCCTTTCCCAAAACACTCTGTCATCAAATGATTCAATGTCATCATCAAAGAATTTTTGGCCACTGACTTTCCTTTAATAATAGTTGAGAAGCTTAATGAAAGGAAAGGTCTGCATAGATTTCTTCCTAAATTGGATGAAATCCTGCCTTTTTACTTTTTTCTTTTTCTTTTTCGGTAATATTTCTGCTCAGAGAAAATTATACCTTCTGGTGCCAGTGATGTGCTCTGTATGTTTTGTTTATTACAGTGGTTTTAACTGGAACCATGGGTGAGGGAGTATCATTATAAAATTCTTGATACCCCTCATCTATTTGTGCAAAACATAGCTGTGGGCACCGAAGGCAGTGCTGGAGATGGCAGTTTCAAAGCGTCTTCTCCTTGTTTTAAAAATGTGGTGCGTGCCCACATGCTCTCTAGGCAGAGAGAAACCGAGGTCCTGGTTCAGACTGGACATCTGACCTCGTGTGTCCAACCCCACCTGGGGTGAAGCTGAGTTTCTGCAGCTGCCTTTCCGGCTGAGCCGTGGCTTGGTGGTGGTATCCAGTGGTCAACCCCTTCCTGGTGTTTGCCATCAGGAGCATCCTGAGGAGCTGTGTGGCTTCTCCCAGGCAGATGGCCTGGAATGGTACAAACCAGGGGTAACTGCAGCTTGTGGTGAAAACCTCACAGCTGTGGAGGTTACACACAGACAGTGGTTGAGAGGAACAGGTGGTTCTACCACCTTTGTGAATTGCAGGTGTTGGTCCCAGAGAGCTACAAATTCATGCCATGTCTTCAGGACCAGCAAAGATGAGCTCTGGCAATAAGGCCTGCTGGTGCTTTCTTTGCAATTCTTTATATTTCTTCACTATTTTCCAGCAGTGAATTGCTGCTGACTCCTTGTAGGAGTGCAAGAGGTGATGACTGTGAAGGAGATAAACAAGAAACTGTTTGAAATGCAAGGGCCCAGGTTTTCTAAAGAGTCAGGAGCCGGATTTCTTCCCATTTGGTGTCTACAGTCTAGGACAGATTTTTCAGCAGATTCAGCCAGCAGCACAGGGTGTCTCCCACCAGGACACTGGTATCCCACTCTGCAAAAACCGTCAATCGCAAAGATGCTAAACCCACTTAGAAATCTGGCACCTGTGAATCACAGATCTGTTTATTTATTTATATTTTTTGGTTATCAAGCCCTGGCACAGCCTGCCCAGGGAACTGGCAGAGGCACTATCTTTGGAGGCATTTAAAAGACATATAGATGTGGCACTGAGGGAGAAGGAGAAGGAGCAGGGATCCACAAAAGGTAGTGGAGGGATCTCCAAGGGTCTCAGTGGGACCTGAGCCTGGGCTATCAACATCCCACTGATGCTTGTGAGATCCCCCACACAGGCTTACATACCTTCCTCACCTGAAACTCCCAATTCAGGAGGTTCATTTTGCTGGCTTTTGGATTTTATCTTCCCTCTCACAGCATAGGAAATATTTCCATCTTCTCTTTCTCTGCTCTGCTGTGCCTTTGCCCATGTTTTCATAGGGAACATTTGTGTTTCATGAGTATGCAGTCTTGCACATATGCTAAGTATGAGCCATTCTGTATCAGAAACAGTCATTTATGGGGCAGGGAGTAGTCAAAAGATTGTTATTAACAGCAAATCCTGGCATTTGGCAGTGAGTGTTCAAAATCTTTGGATGCTGAGAACATATAATTTATAGCAACAGCCTCAGACTAGCCCACATGAAGAAATCAAGTTTTAGCACAACACAAAAAACGTATTCTCAGGTTGCATCCTATTTATTTTAAGGGATTTGCTCTTTCAAAAGTCCAATTATATTTTTAAAAATGTAGGGAAAGTGCCTATTGTCCATAATCTTGTGGCCCTTTCTTATCACAATAAGGATTGAATAGGGAAGGATAAGTACTTTACATGAGAAGCGACCAATTCAACAAAAAAATACTGGAAAGGGAAAAACAAAACAAGTCAACCCAACACATAGGCATTATTCAACACAAAAAACTAAGAATGAACAAACCCAGAAAAATTACTAGAAACTTGAAAAAAAGTCCGGTTTAAAGTCAAAGGAAAGACAAATAAAATAGTTTGGTTTTTTTTTAATTCCCCTTTGAACAGCCCCAAGTCAACTATTTTGCAGAGCCTTAGTCTTTTGGGGCATTTTTGAAACTTAAAATTAGATTTGCATGATATTTACTAAGGTTGAACATCACTTCTGGCTTAGAATTTGCTAAATAAACAGAATGAGTTAATTTTACTGTAGCACCTTGTATTGATAGTCCTTCAGGATTTATCAGTGTCCTTTAAAGGGGAAGGGAACTGAAGCACAGAGAAACATTAATAAGGCAAATACGAAAATACAGAATATCTAGACTATTTCACCAGCTTCTTCAGTTATGAATATCCATGGCACACTACCACCTACTTAAATGTAGACAGTGTTTTAGGAAACAGCTTGTAAATGGGAGTAGATGGAAAGTCACTGTTCTCCTGTTGTGCACTGGGGTTAAGGATTTGACTACTGGCAGAAATTGGGCAAATTTAAGTAAAGTAATACAACTATGTACAGTGAGAGCAGCACAACAGATAATTTGTTTCCATAATGCATGTGTTGTTGTCACTTATGGGTTCCAGTGAAAAAGTGGTATTTCTCTTTGCCTAGTATTTAATGGACAATCTTCTAGAAATATTTTAAAACTTTGATATGTGGACAATGTTATCCCAAATGTAGAGAAAAAACTAGGGAGACTTTGTGGCTTGGCCCAAAATGTCATTCAGAGTCTTCACTGTCACGTGGTAGATCCTGCCCTACCCAGTAGTTCCAACCTGCTTCCTATTCTTTTGGACAGTTTCAACCACACCAGACATATTTACCTGCTATTTTTATTAAATAAATGCTTTAATGAACTTTGTGCCTTTACACCATCAATCCTCCAAAGGAAGGTTGTACATCCCAATTTTATCCATGTGTTTTGAGGGAAATGATGCATGAACTGGTGTTCATGCTGGGAACAAATGCCTTGGCCCCATATGTGATCTCATCCCCTCCTCTCTCTGCTCCTGCTGCTGTTTCTACATGTGGCCACTTAGTTTGATAGGTGCAGTTAGACTTGTTTGGGTAAAATAAGCCATCATTTTGCATTGCCCTTTAGAAACTCCTTAATATACAATTTGAAGGGCTTTTCAGTTAATTTCCGGTGTTGTAGCTGTAAAAGTTTCTTTTCAGGGTACATCTTTGCTGGGAGCAATTCTTCTGAGAACTGCTTCTTCTTTTAGAAAGGGAACATTTCATTGGCAGCGTCTGAGTTAAAAGTTATTTTTCCACCCTCCTGATATCAAGGAGTTCATTTGAATAAACCTGTTCTGCCTTGAAAACCAAACCACAGGAGAAAGGGGCAGCATGAAGACCCAGGAGTTCAACAAACAACACTTGTGGAATTGACAGACATGAGGTAGGTACGACCATCACCAGCTGCCCACTCTGCCTCTCTGCTGGCGGCCATTACCCTGCCCTTGTGCTCACAGTCTGATGTCTTCATGCAAACATCAGCAGCACTAGCTCGTACATGGGAATGTGGTAGAGCTGAGGAGGCAGGAGTTAGGTGAAGGCTAAGGTGAAGGTACAGACCACAGGGAAGGTGGCCTTCCCACTGGCACATCTCTTGGATCCCTAGTTTTCCAGCTCTTTCTATCTGCCTTGAACACTTGCACAAGTGAAAAGAGTCCAAACATGCCCAAATCATTCCTTCAGCTCAGGAGGACAAAGCCACACTACTTGAAAACATGTTGATTGCCTCTTGGTCATTAAATGGACTGAAAAATCAATCTACATATATGCCATAATGATTTACCTCAGATCCTTGATGGGTCATGGAATCATAGAATGTTTTGGGTTGGAAAGGACCTTAAAGACCATCTAATTCCAACCCCCCTGCCATGGGCAGGGTTACCTTCAACTAGACCAGGTTGCCCAAAATCCCATCCAACCTGGCCTTAACACTTCCATTGATGGGGCATCCACAGCTTCTCTGGGCAACCTGTGCCAGTGTCTCACCACTCTCTGAATAAAGGACTTCTTCCTAACATCTAATCTAATTCTCCCCTTTTTATGATTTAAAACTGTTCTTCCTTGTCCTATCTGCTCATTTAAAAAGTCACTCCCCCTCTTTTTTTATAGGCTCCCTTTAAGTACCAAAAGGCCCCAGTGTGTCTCTTGGGGCCTTCTCCGTGCTGAATGCACATAGAACAGAAGGGTATGGTCCATCCCCACCCAACCTACTTTCAGTGCCTCCATATTCACACCTCTCAAAAAAAGTGGGGAATTATAAATTTTGGGAGGCGCGTTGTCTGCAGAGAACCCGCGATGCTCTGACGATGCCCAGCGCCTGTGGTTCTGGCACCAGAGGAGCTGACTGCTGCACTTTCACCAGAGGATCACTTAAGGCAATGGAGAATTCAATTCAGGGAGAATTCAGGGAAATTGCTTGTTTAATAACAGGGCAGGAGTTTTCACCCACCTCTTTGACCCTCGCCTGAGCGCTGCACAGAGTAGTTATCTGTATGAATTGGCTTCCTCAGCCAGTCTGAGTCATTTTTCTGAGTCAAGTTTTAAGGGATTCTTTGTGGCTACATATTGACTCTGGTTTTGTCCCTGGCATCCCTACAGGAAATTCAGCTCCACAGTTTTGGTGTCAGACTCAGCAAAACAGCCCTAGACTGAGTGGGAAGAGTTAGACCCTCTGGGAGAACAGAGACAGCGTGAAGAGGCAGGGTGAGGAGACGTTACCCCGTTGCCCTTGTTATTCTAGTTCTGTGGATAACCAGAAGGTTACAGCCTTCAACGCTTCTGCCAGTCAGAGCTATTTTTGATTAGCTATAAAGCCAGGAAGTTTTTAATATGGGCAAACCAATAATGGCTTGTGTCACTGGCAAATTATGAAAATTATAGTGCTGAGTCTTTGTTAAATGACAAAGCCATTTTCCTACACCCTTTTTTTTTATTATTTATTTAAATTTCTTGTTTTAGGTTCAGTCATGGCCTCAAATATTAAAAGGCATTTCCCTTGCTAAAGACATTACCTATAAACTTGTATAGAAGCTGACAACCTGGCCTGGGACACTAATATAAATCCAACTTTTATCTATAAGCTGAGAAGGGTATGAACAGCAATGTATTCTACACCAAGAGACATTGTCCTGTTATTATGGTGTGTTTATGCCTTGCTGTATCCTCCAAAAACTCCACATCAGAATGTATGTGGTAGCTGATCAGTGATCAAATATGAATTAGGTGGATGATGTGTAAGGAATTAGCTCAGTAGAAAGAAACAAGGAATGTGATGAAAGAAATTACATTTGGATGGAAGGAGGTTACAAGATCAGTTTTTTTTCAACGATTATGCTTTTCATTAACCATTTATAAAGAATGAGAACACTTAATATGGCCATTTGTTGCTTTAACGCAAAAGGCTGTTGATCTCCCTCTCTACTGTGCTCTTTTGAGACTCCACCTGGGGTGCTGCATCCAGGTCTGGGGTCCCCAGCACAAGAAAGATGTGGGCCTGTTGGAATGTGTCCAGAGGAGGCCACAAAGTTGATCACAGGGCTGGAGCAGCTCTCCTATGAGGACAGGCTGAGAGAGCTGTGGCTGTTCAACCTGGATAAGGGAAGGCTCCTTATAGCCCCTTCCAGTACCTAAAGGGGGCCTACAAGAGAACTGGAGAGGGACTTAGAAGAGCATGGACTGATAGGACAAGAGGGAATAGACTTAAGCTGAGGAAGGGTACACTTAGATTACACATTAGGAAGAAATTCTGAGTGTGGTGAACCACTGGAATAGGTTGCCCCGAGAATCTGTGAACACTGATCCCTGAAAGTGTCCAAGGCTAGGCTGGATGGAGCTTTGAACAGTGTGATCTACTGGAGGGTGTCCCTGCCCATGGCATGGGGTCAGAACTGAATGGTCTTTAAGGTCCCTTCCAACCCAAATCCTTCTGTGATTCTATGATTTTATAATTTGCTGATGACAAAAAGAGAAGGACTGGGTTATCATGTAGGGAGATTTGATGTCCTGAGGGTGAGAAAAGCATAAATAGTATGATATTCAGCAGAGCAAAATACAAGGAATTCACTTTAGAATGAATAATGGGATTTTTTGCTAGAATATCACAGCCATCACCTGGAAGAAACTTAGATGTGAAAGGCATTAGTTTATTAGCTGACAGCATATTTATTTGGAGCCACCAATGTAATGGAATTAGACTAACACAAAAGTCCTCCTGGAATGGAAGATATTCCCAGCAAGAAAGATGTTTGCCACTGTTGTATCCACAATATTGCCTCATTCCTGGGTGCCCACTGTGGTGGGGACAAGCCTGAGCAAAACAACCCTAGGAGAGCAGGCTCAGGGGTTCCACTAAATGGGCAAAGGTTGGGGTGCAGAGACAGCCTCACCACATTTGCACAAAACTCTCTTCAAGCCAAACTGGCTTTCACCTGAAACGTGATCGGACCTGAATTATCTCCTGAGGAGCTGTGAAAAAAAATGTCCTTGTAAGCTCCTCTCCATTAACACGTTTTGCTGAAAGTGCAAAAGATGCCCTACAGTTGCCCACGTCCATGTGCCAGCAACCTCTTCTGACGCCTCGGATACCAGTCACACGCTGAGATGAGACCTGGTAAGATGTGCAGCTATTTCCAGTTTGGCAGCCTGGCAAGTTTTGTTTCCCTGGGAACTGGCAACTGCCCACATATGCTGAGCCACTGTGTAAGAATCCATAATTAATGTCACATTTGCTCTACCATCAGTCTAGACACATTTGTCTAAACTATTGTTTTTAAAAAAGAAATAAAAATATAAAAAATGTCAATCCCCAACAGACAGAGAGTAGAGAGTAAATAAAGCCTGGCAGGCTCTTTTGCCTTTGATCACTTTTGCTGCATTCCGAGTTGTCCTTTGAAAGTGTCTGGCACAGATTTGAAAAAGTGATTTCCTTTGTCCTCTTTGACTTTACAGTTGCCCTGCATTAGTTGGCATCACATAACAGAAATGCTGTTAGTGTTAAATAAAATAGACACCATGTTTAAGTTTCAGA
The DNA here is from genome assembly GCA_035583155.1 of Acropternis orthonyx. Classification (NCBI taxonomy): domain Eukaryota; kingdom Metazoa; phylum Chordata; class Aves; order Passeriformes; family Rhinocryptidae; genus Acropternis; species Acropternis orthonyx. The sequence goes on from JAWWEU010000111.1 coordinate 111,211,870, forward strand.
GAAGCTATGTTGTATATTATTTGGGCACCTTTTGCTGTTGTGTTACTCTGGTGTAATTTTCCTCAGCTCGAAAATGTTCAGAAAGGTTCAGACATAGCTTCACTTATCTCTGAAGTTTAGTCATTTCTGTAGTGTTGTACCGAAGGAAAAATATTACAGAGGCTTTTGGATCAGAAGTATATCATTAAGCATCCAGATGAAAGCATAGGGAAAATTTCAATTTATAGGAACCTGATTTGATATTTTAGTTTATAGCATGTTAATATTTGTTCTCAACAAATACCAGTAAAGATGATACTGTAATTTCTTAACACCTGAGGCTATTTTCATATAAAAAGGAGAAATCAGTCTTCTTTTTCTCTTTCTTTTTCTCTTTTTTCTTTTTTTCTCTTTCTTCCCTTCCCTTCCCTTCCCTTCCCTTCCCTTCCCTTCCCTTCCCTTCCCTTCCCTTCCCTTCCCTTCCCCCCTTTCCTCTCTCTTGTCCCATTGAACTTCACTCCTCTAAAGCTTTGTGGATAACTTAAATCACTCATCTAGTGTTCCTTAAAATTTAATGGAGTATGACATCCCACCTGTTACTTTACAGCTGCCTCTTAGGGTGGAATAAGGAACAACTCTCTCCATCTTTTATACATGGAACTTAGGGAAGTGACTCAGATGTCACCTTAATTCATAACTTCAGGTGTCTATATAGTACATATCCACCTGTGAACTAGTTGTCTTGTCCCATTATAGATGAAATCTTATAGGTACAGTTAATGGAACCTTGGGCAAATCTTACCAGATGTAGGTGTCCACAGCAAGATGAACACCACTGACTGTTGGGATTAAACCTCCAATGACTAAAACAGGGGGTGGATCACATGTGAACGTGTCTTGAAAGCACTTTGGACGTGATTCATCCCACCCTTCATGCCTCACTGCAGTACTGATCTGTCACTGCAGAAATGACCCCTCTTACTGCTTTAACTGTCTACCAAACATTATGTGATCTGCAAAAGTTGCCTGTAGTGAATTTTTTTTTTGAGATGAATGAGTTAGAATGACCTCAAAGACATTCTTTAGAGATGGTATCTACCTATTTACAGCATTTCCAAGTTCTTATCAACATGATATCATCACAAAAGCCTTTTAACTGGAGACAGAGAAGAGCTGCCTTTTGGTTTTAATGCATCCAAGCATTATTGCCACCCTCATTCACCTAGTTTCTGAGCATTTAACAAAAGGATGCAAACAGTCTGCATACTTACTTTCTCCAAGTTTTGCCTCCTCTGATAAGAAATGCAGCTCCAGTAAGTTCTTCACACATCTCTCCTCATTATACTCTTGCAAAAATATGGTAAAATTATTATTGGATTAAAGGAAAAGGATACACCAATATCAAGTATCTTGGAGAAACCTGTCTTGAAGCTGCAATAATGCAAATCATGTAAAATTAGGGGGAAATCTGTCATAACCAAAGTTTGTGCACAGTCTGTCTGACCAACTCTTTTTTATTTTACTACGTGATGACAGCCTTTCTATACTTCTGTTGAGTTCAGGAAGGTTTAGAAAATAAACGATTATAAGAAAAATTGTAATTAACAGAGAGGTGAAGGAAATCAAATCAGAAGAGTGAGTGAATAGCAAGAAGCACAGTGTGCAGAGATAATATTTTCCTGATTCAAGTAGTCTAGGGCACATTTAAAAATGAGACTCAGTTGGAATAAATTAAGTTTTCCCTATGAAAGTAGATATTTTAATAAAAACAGTGATTCCATTCCCTTTACAATTTGTATTTTGACTGAAGAGCTCAGAAGATTTCTTTAAACTCAAAGTCTATTTGTAGATTTTTGAGGCATTTTGAGGGGGATAAAACACTGAGTGCAGTATCATGTAACTGTTGCAAGTACTTGACACCACTTTTCCAAAGAGAAAGCTGAGGGAGCGTGCTGAAAGGCCAGGATCCATCTTCTAAGGCTCAGTATAAAGCACACCTGCAACTGTACACAGCTTTCATCCAAGAATTTAAACATCCCCTCACTCTTCTACCTCATGCACACACATGTGCACTGGACTCCTGCTCCCCTTCCCTGAGTGCACATCAGCAATCAATGACCAGCTGAAGAATGAGACATACAATTAGCAGTGAAATAAAAAACAGCTGGTGCAACTCAATAGCTGTTATTCTGAGGACACGAACCTGAAAAGATACTGTTTAGTTTAGAAGGCAAACAAAATTTCCCCTCTGTTTGATCTAGGAGAGCATCTACCATTGGGAGCTGTCCGTTTTCATTTAGTCTTTCTGGTGCCAGGGCCAACTGTGCAGAGTTATAAACAAAGAGCAGAAAGTATCACTTTCCTTGTTAATTTGAGAGTAAACAGTACTAATTGGACCGTGCAGCTGTTTATTGATACCACCTCCCCAACAATCTAATATACAAAACAGTAGCCAGTGTGCTGAGACTGCATTGTTTATAAAATCCAAGGAGTCAGAATGGCCACAATCTCTTGTTGTAAAGCAGGGATTGGGATGGACTCTCATTGGTGTGTTTCACCCTGAACCAGGGCAAGACATGGAAGTCACAGAATCACAGAACCACAGAATGATTTGGGTTGGAAGGAACCTTGAAGCTCATCCAGTTCCATCCCCATGCCATGGGCAGAGGGCACCTTCCACTATCCCAGGTTGCTCTAAGCCTGTCCAACCTGGCCTTGAACAATTCCAGGGTTGGGGCAGCCACAGCTTCCCTGAGCAACAAAGGTTACAAATGCATTACTGAGATTGAGATGAACAATTTTTTCTTCATGGGTGTCTTCAAGGTGGTGTTTCCAAAAGCATTTCTTATTAGTCTTCATCTGGTTTCTGTGAGGTCAACGAGAGCATTGCCATCTACTGCCATAGCATCTGCTCAACTAGCCTTCAGTACCATGACACTGCAAATAGGTCTCATGTGTTTATTTATAGGACATCCTTAGTACTAAAATAGATGAAATGCTATATTTGCGTAAAATAGTAACTGGCAAGATTTGTGCTAAAAAAATTTGAGCTGAGTCTGAAGTTGCTCCAATATTGTGAGATAAAAATGGAGGAGAGGGGTCATGCAAAGGCGTATTAATTTACTTACATGAACATGTGCATCTGGGTTGACAGGAGCCATACTACAGCCATCATCATCATCATCTCCTAGGATGAACATCCTTAGACCATCATCATCAAGGGACCACGCAGGCAATCCTTTCAATCACCAGTTATTGTCTTGCTAAATACCTTCTATTTAACAACATCCTTTTGGCAAGATTTTGATCTTGTGCTGAAATGCTGAATCTTCTGCTCCATACAATATTCCCAGGTTTCTCATCTGAAATACAATAAAATGGTGGCATTAGGCTTGCAACTAGAAAACACTTTCTCTTAGTTTCTCACATTTTCTCCATCGATTTATTACTTTGTGACTCACACCTGCTGAGTACAAAGGGTTAGAATAACGGAGCCATTAAGGTTGGAAAAAGACCTCTAAGATCATCAAGTCTAAATGTTAACCCAGCATCATTGTGTTCACCACTAAACCATATCCCCAGGTAGCACATTCCCATGTCTCTTAAATACTTCCAGGGACTGTGATTTCACCACTTCCCTGGGAATCTTATTCTAATGCTAATAAAAGCTGAGTGCTCTTTTCAGCCTTTCTTCTGTATTTTTAAGGGTAAAGATAAGACTATCACAGAAAGATTTGTAGTTCCACAGAGGACAAATAGTGGTGAATGATTATACTGTCTCACCTTGATCCAAACTGGTGAGGGACATACATTGTTATTCCCAGTTGTGCTTGCAATCTGTGGACTTGGTTGGAAGATATGGATCATGTTGTAGAACAAGGAGATACTCCCATGACATTTCAAGAGGTCAAACTCAGCAGGTTTCATTCAGGTGACAAGGATAGTGTCACTTTCTAGTTTTGAAGGTATGAATGGTCAAACTGGCAGTCTTGGATCAATCCCAATGGATCAAGATCATCACTTCAATCAACAGACATGGAGACTGCAACTACCGAGTTTCATCACTGGATCCAGCAAGTGGTGACTAATATATATAATCTTTCCACTTTCATCCTTTATTTCTCTTCCTTTTCCTTATACATTTCCTTAAGTGTTATTTTTTTGCTTCAATATTGCTGTATTACTGTAGATGATAACACCCAAACCGGCAACATACCTGTTTACCTTTGAAACAAAATGGTTCTAAAATAAACCCTACCTATATATGTTTATAAACACCAATTATTCAATGTTGTTCACTCTAATCCACCCCAAGAGATTTATTAAAAATAATGTGGGTTATCCTTCCCTTCAGGAGTGTGTTGTAACAGCTGCTGCATCTTGATATGGGTGTGTTGGTCAAGAGAGAGGACAGAGGGAGGACAGTGCCAGGCTGTACCTTCTGAGAGACTGATGGGGCACAGGAAGTGTATCTTGAAGAAAACAAGGAAGCGGCAAGTGGCCACTTGTGTTCTGGGGGAAGATCTGGGGAAGATCTCTGCTTGGGGTGTGTGGGTGCATCAAGGATCACTTTTCTGTCAGCAGCAGTGGCCAAATGAACCTCAGGCTCAAGCTACCACCAAAGGGTGTGCTGGGAATGTGGCTGGTCTTGCAGAACAGCATCTTGGGAGGGTGGGGATGGCACTAAGGATGCCTTTCCCTTTCACCAGCCAAGTTTATCTTCCCTCTTTTTTTCATTTGTGCTTGTGGTTTTGACCTGGAGCTACCAGATGCTGGCAGAGATCTTCAGTCTTCCCCAGGCAGTAAAGGAGAAATTCTACAGTTATGCCATCTTGAGGGTTTTATTTCTCAAGAATGCTCTAGACATGGCTTTTATTTGTGTGCCCATAGCCCTGTGACACACTGCCGGGATGTAAAGTGTTCTGCTGAAAAGCTGATGTCCCCATCCAGAGAACACTGAACCTACACAAGCCTAAGTAGCCAATATCAGCTGTCATATTTGAGAAGCAAGTATAATAAAAACAAAGTCAAGACTTTTCTTGCCCAATTTGCATGATTTTTAATGAGAGGTTTTAGCTTTTGCCTTTTCTTTTCTCTTACCTATTTTGCTAATGCTTCCTTGGAGTGATGACTGATGCTGTATCAGCCTTTTGGATGAAGGATTGTTTAAAAGATTGTTATAAATGTTTGGAAGAATTCATACCACTTGATTATGCCAAGTTTTGTTTGGATCACTCTTACTTGGCAGAGATGGTGATATCAGCTTTGATTTTTATTTTAAAACACTGTTGTCCAATGTTCAAGTCAACAGTTTAATAATTAAAAATACATATATGGTTTTCATTGAGCTGAAAGGGAATTTAAGTGTATATTTAATACACTTTTGTGCACTGACAATACAAAGTGTAGCAGAGAGAAAGATGAAAACTGCTTGCCACCAAATATACGGAAATCAGCAAAACAATTTGGATTTACCAACACAAATACTATGACTCAATTTGCTTTGAGATTTTACAAAGAAATTGAAAGAAAAAGAAAGATGGTTAATATCTGTATTTCCCCCCTAAAATATAAATAAAGACCTAAGTATTTGAAAGTACATCCTGACACTCTTTTTGATTCTCACTGCATGCAAAATCAGGAACTGCACAAATCTGTGGTGCTCACAGCTGCCCCATGACAGATAGCTGCTGAGATGTTCCCAAGTTCTGTTAGGTCAGGATATTAAAATGTCACCTCTTGTGACAAAGCTGGGGAGAACTGTCAGTTCTCATGGTGGTGGTATGTTTGCAAACAAGTAGCATGAACCTTGCACTATACACACCTTGCACATGGTTTCAATAGTGGCTTAAAATCTGTAAGTGCTGCTGAGAATTCTTCTTCCAAGTGAACCTGAAGGATGTCTTCCCCTCACTGAGCTGAAGAACATTTAGCTTAGCTGGGAAATGCACTTCCCTCCTCTTCTGGGGTTTGTGTTTCAGTGGCACCAATAGCAGCTCTGCTCAGGGAAGAATCCTGTGTCCAACACATCCTGAACTGGCATAGAATCACAGAATGGTTTGGGTTAGAAGGGACCTTAAAGATCATCCATTTCCGCCCCTCTGCCATGGGCAGGGACACCTTCCACTACACCAGGTTGCTCAAAGCCCAGTCCAACCTGGTCTTGAACACTTCCAGGGATGAGGCAGCCACAGCTTCCCTGGGCAACCTGTGCTGATGTCTCACCACTCTCAGAGTAAAGAATTTCTTGCTTATATCTAAATGTAAACCTACCCACTCTCAGTTTAAAGCCATTCCCCCTTGCCCTATCAATACCTGTCCTTGTGAAAAGTTCCTCTCTGACCTTCACTTGGCATCACCAAGTTAATGTTGTGGTTTTGTGTTTTCCTTTTACGACACCACAACTCCAACAAGGGAGCTATGTCTGAAAGGCAGAAAGTTGCCTACAGCCACAAGCTTTCTCCACACTGCCGACTTGTTCTTTCATACCACTTTGTGAATTGTTTTGTATCTGCTGAGCTGAGGGAAGGGACAGTAGCAGGAAAGCCAAGGAGTGGTTGTAGGTGGTCTGGTAGCGCATCTAAATAAATCACTTGTGGACTGCAATTAATAACAGCAAGCCTGAAAGAGTGGTCCAGCACTTCTCTTGGGCAGCTGCAGAGCAGCCCTTGCACATCCCTTTCCTCTTGTTTTTCTTCTGTGTACACTGGCCTGTCTGTTGTCTCCAGACATGAAGACCAGTGCTTGGACTTGGTGAACCTGGCTTGGGTTTGCAGTCTATCCAAGAAGCCAAGGCTTGTTGACGATCTGCATAAGCAGGGTCTTAAAGATCTTTTGCAAATGATAAATTTCATGTTTTATTTCAATACTGTGTTTTCTTGAGCTCAGAACACAGTTTGGAGGTTTCTTGAGTTCCTGCAGATGACAACTGCAGGACAGTTGTCCCTAACTCTAAAATAACATCTAAATGGTGAGATTTAAGCTCAGGGAGCCAGGAACAGGAAGGGTCCTCCCAATTGAAACTAATTGGATCCATGCTCTGATATCCGTGCCTGTTTCCAAAAGGGTATAATGATTCCAGCCAGACTGTTTGCTCAGTGTCAGTCTGAATTTAACTTCATGCTACTTTGCTTTATTTTAATTTAACATTATTTTCATGTTTATTTTACCTAATAAGTGAATCATTTAACTATAAAAGACTTATTTTGGAGGGTTAAGGGTGGAATCTGGAATGGGTGAAGCTTGGAATAACCACTGACCTGCTCGATTATGCTGGAGTAGGGCATGAGCAATGATGTCACATCAGGGACGGAAGCCAGACACGTACGGCTGAACAGGCCTGCCATTCTCCCTTCCTTGTCATTGGAAATGTCAGTAGACTTGCTTGAAAGACAGATGTGGTTGAGTTTGTGATAAAGACACCCTGAAGTCTCCACCAATCAGAATACATTGATGTTATTGTTGAATTTTACCTTGAAGAATGGATTTTAAGAGAAAACTAATGTCATTAGTACCAAAAAACCACTGGTTTGCTCAATCTGCATTATCATGATCCAAATGAAATATGAGGGGTACACAGTCTCTGATTCAAAAAGTGCACTGTGAAACCAGGAAACTTTTTCTGAAAACTGGGCCCTTTCACCATTTCTCAGACTATCTCCCAAAATCAGTTGTCAGTTCTTTAGCAGTGAGTTGAGTTATTCCTAATATATGCTGTTCTGAAGGTATAATTTAGTAAGAGATACAGTGATGTCTTATGACTTCAAGGGAATTGTTTTCCTTTGTTCTCACTTGAGGTGGGATTTCTCTTGGACAACTTTATAAAGCTACAGAGAGGATGTCTACATTGAGGATGATCACCCAAGCACCTACTATAAGCACAGGAAAGCAGGATCCTTTGGGGATGGCTTAAGCTAGCTTGGTTTTGTTATCCATATTTGGAAAAGGTACATCATGGCTTTAAAATGCATCTCTCCTTATTGACTGTTGAGAGAGCTGGAGTGGTCCAGCTGAGAGAACAGAAGGCTCCACCTTACTGTAGCCTTTCAATATATAAAAAGGCTTAAAAAGAAAAGTGGGGAAAGATTTTTTATGGGTGCCTGGAGAGACAGGACAAGGGTTAATGGTTTTAAACTGAAAGAAGGGAGATTTAGATTTGACATAAGGAAGAGGGTTTTTTATTACAAAGGTGGTGAGACACCAGAATGACTTGCCTTGAGAAGCTGTGGATATCTTTGGAGGAGTTCAAGGCCAGGATGGATGAGGTTCTGAGGAATCTCTTCTAGTGGAAGACATCCCAGCCCATGGCAAGGGGGTCAGTCTGGATGATCTTTGTAGGTCTCTTGCAAGCCTTTATGGTTCTATGACTACACAGTCCAGAGTGACTAACTCTATGCAGAAGTCTGCATTTTCAGTGTATACCTGTGGTCAGGTGAACTTGGTCCTTGTGGTCTAAAACTGAAAATTTGGAAACAGCGTGGTCTGACCCACATCTTGCCTGGTCAAAGCATAACTTTAATGTAACTACCCATATTTTCCAGAAAAGCATCTGTTGCTGGTCTGGAGACCTTCTGAACAGTCTGAAATACCTGTTTTAGGGCTATATTTACAGCTGTGCCTGTTAAACTATCCTTTGTTTGACTGGGATTAGGTTGTTGAATGATCCAATTCACTTGGTATTGAGGCTTTGTCTTCATTTATTATTTAGTCACCAGGAAAACTTTGTTTAATGTGAAAACTTAATGAACAGCAATTTTTATACTTGTTTTCAGAACAATGATCAAAGTCCTGAATGCATGAGACAATACCAATCCCTGTAGGAGCCCAGTGGATGCACCATATTTAAAACTAATTTCCTGTTGACATTCCCATTTCTGAGATCTCTTCGCTAATATTTTCTTAATTAATTTCACTTATGTGCTATTGAGACTGTGAAATGTTCATGGTTGCAGGAGAATGACTACACAGTCAACTGACCTTGCTAAAGGCTTATATACCTCATATATCTCAGAAAATATTATTATAGATCAAATATGTTGTTTCAAAAGAGAATCAAGTTAATTTGAACTTACTGAGTGGCCCCAATTACATATTATTTCTAAATTCTTCACTTATTGAATCACTTTTCTTCATTCCTTTTTTTTTTTTCCCCCCATGAATTTAAGTCACATCAGTCTTAGCTACCTGCATCATCTCACTTTTCTGCCTTGAAAACTTGCACACGAATTTTGATCTTCTGGAATTTTGAGCTTCTACAGTTATTAAAAATAAGTATCAACTCACAAAACTATCTTTCTGGTAGTTATTAGGTGTAGATTACTAAGATTTGTTGAATTAAATTTTTTTAATTACTCACAGATTGCCAGAGCAATCTCGAAGGCAGTTAGGTTGGAATCCAAACTCCCTCGCCACCCACAAACCACAGTTACATGAGTTCAAGGAGAACCTCTTTTGGTGGGTCTTATACAAGCCTTGACTGAAACACGTGACTACGCGTGAATTGCTGTTAACAATATGCAACACTTCTTATGCTGAAAAAAAGTTGATGCAAGATCAATACGTTTGAGGAATGACTGATCATGATATTGTATTACCTGAAAGAAAAATGAACAAATAGACCAAGCAGATGAGTTGTACAAATCCATGCCTTGACCTTCTTTTCCCCCTGTCCCCATCTCTCACACATTGCATACTGAAATCCTTCTGTGGGCGAAGTAACAGAAAGGCAGATCCTGCCCTCATTAATACGCATTCAAGCCCACAGAAGCCATCAGGATTGGAACACTCCCTCTGGCTGCCACTTTTAGCCCAGTGCTGGTGTTTTGCTGCTTATGCAAAAACCTCACTGATGAGATTTTGGGTAACCAAAACCAAAAGTGACTGATTTAAGAGAAGGACGGTGTTGTGGTCAAGGCACTTGACTTGGGTATGGGAGACATAAACTGAGTCTCTGGTCATCACACAGTCTTGCTGTGTGACCATGGGTAAGTAGCAGTGTAAGAGTAATAGTAATGGATGCTACACAAGGGTTTCAGGTAGCTCTGGATCATATTTTAGTTGAGACAATGAGGATCAAAATGAGCTAATTTTCATTTCACAACCATTACAGACCTGAAAGAGACTTTCTTGCCACAGAAAAGGAATTACTCAAAGAATAAAGAGGTTAAAGAGGTAAAGAATAGAAAGCATTAGAGCACAAGTCATGAAGTCTTGTCAGTACATGATACCTGAATAATAAATAGTTGATGAACATTTAGTGATTCATAAAGCATCATTCTTACAAAGATTTTTTTTTACACTGTTTCTTCATATTAATAGAAAATTGCCATCTTAAGGAAAAAAAGTAATCTTGCTACAAGGTCTATTCTGTTGAGCTGGAATACAACCATATAATTGTCTTGCTATTGAGCAACAACATTTTCTTATTGAAATAAAGCTTTGTGCAATCAGACAACCTGTATCAAATAAACTGAGTTAGGCAGATCTGCCTAAAGTTGTCATGGACTCTCACCCTCTCTCCACCACAGTAATCTGATCCTGCAAAATTTCACAATGAGTGTTTGGCAGTTGTTCCCTTAAGGTCCATGACTCTTCCGATAAAATCTTAGGAAATGATCGGAAAAAACCCTTCAAAGCTTGAGAGAGAGCACATTATTACAGTGGTTGACATAATGTCATCTGGAGGAAGACATTACCACTCAAAAATTGACCATGGCCATGTGGTGAGCACTGTGGCTTCTCCTGACTTCAAAGCTCAACATGGTAGTTAACAGATGACAATACCCACTTCCTTGGCCTTACTGAATTTACTTGCTGGGCTTCTTGAAAATTATCTTCTCCACCACATGAGTGACCAAAAAGAAAACCTCTACAGAAAAAAAATTCATTAGCATCTGTACGACGGAGTCAAATGTACCTGTGTTTATGTGAGGCTTTGATGTGTGTGAACAAGTGCTGACTCTGGACTTTGCAAATTTAGTATAACGTGTCCTTAAATATTTTTAATGCAGTTTTTGGACACAGTGAGAATATGAAATCTGAGATCAGATATTTTGCAGGTCAAAGAAGAGCACACCTCTGCTTGTGCTAATCCACCTATTTAGGAGCTTTTATCTATTTCTCTGTCTGCCTCGCTGTTCTTCAGTCCATCCATCCAGGGAATCATTAAATGCCCACATGCATAATTTGACTCCGGATACTTTTCTGCTGTGTGTTGAGCAGCTGTATTTGAGACTGTCTAGGGTAGAAAGATGGGATTAGACATACTCAGAAGTAGGACAGAGACGGGGAGAGACAAGAGAGGAAGGGGAAGGAGGATTTAGCCCTGGGTTTGTGCTCAATGCAGTCTGGATGACTCCCAGCATGTCTGTTGCTCATTATTCCTTTGAAGTCAGTAAATGTCTGTGAAAATTACCAGTGAAGTTTTCTCACCTCTACCTAACTCTGGTAGAAGAGGACAGTTTACTCTCACTGCTGTTTTCTCTTTTATCTTTAATAATGGTTGGTCCACAGTCTGCGTGAATAGAGTCCAGTGCTTCCCACATGAATGGGATGGTGGCTCCTGATGAGCCATGGAGCGGGAAGGGGCAGTGGGGTTCTTTTAAGACCTAGGATATTACATTTGAAAATTCATAAATAAATTATCCAGCCAAACAGAAAGAACATTTTATAGGTGTAGAATCAAGCACTTAAAAGATGATAAATGCCAGAATTAAAGGTGTCAGTCAAGTTCCAAACATTGCCTTCTGGCATTGTAAATTATGATACTCTTTAGTTATCTCATCACATACAATTTTCTCCTCAAGGCTCCTGTCTCTATTAATGCACATGTAACAATGAGGAGCAGAAAAAGAAATGGAAGCTTTGCCTATTAAACTTGCATCAAATGAAGCAGAGCCGATTGCAAAAAATGGAGCTGCAAAAAAAGAAAAAAGGAGCTAAGAGCTTCAAAAGGGGAGTTAAACCACTAATTTTGAGATCATAAATTTTTGACAATTATTATGGTGTCTTCTTCATCTCTGTATCTGGGGAAGTATTGACTCAGATTATAAGCAACCATCTGAGCAGTCATCACTTTGACAAAGTGGCTCCTCTGAGGCATTACAGATTCTAGCTGGTTGTGAAACCATAAATACAATCTTCACACCATTCAAACTTTGAAGAGTTACAGAGACATACCAGAATTGCTATTGCACCTTTACTGTTTTGACTGAAACAATGCATGGTTAAACCTTTCAAAGATTTTGCCCCACAAACTGGGAAGTCCTTCTGGTTTCTGTAATCTCACTCATTCCTCTCTTGCTGGTAGGAAAAAAATTAGAAGTTCTGTTTTAGACAGCATTTTATTGCAGACAACCAGGCAAAGCTGTGTACTTAGACACACAAGTCATGGACATATGGGGTCTTCTTGACCTGTCACAAGACAAGCACATTCATGGTAGGACTGGTGGTCTCTGTCCAAGGAGACCCAAATCAAAGATCAGCTCAGCAAAAAGGTGATCTCAGCATCTCTTCAGTCTCTTTGTACCATTATCAGCAAGGAGATGAAACATGATTTCACTTGTATCTGTATCTATTCCACCATAACACTTAGCAGAACAAGCCTGAGACTGATTCACAATTTAATCTGTTTTGGCAGCAGATCCAGAACAGTTATTGACAATGCATTGCAAAGGTCATTTTACCCTTGCATCACCACTTAGGTCTGGAGGAGGAAGAGACTCATATTTAGTCCCCATGTCTGTACAAACCAGCCCCAATGCCACTGCTCCTACTGAGAAAGGCAGACAGGCAATAATAGTGCTGCTCACCATGTAAGCGTGCAGGGGCTAAAGACAGGAAAAGGCACACAAAAGCATAAAGTCTAGATTTTATGAACATTTTGAAGCCTGCTTTGTAATCTTACTGATGTCTTTCTAATATAGTTTTACATGTGTGCATGTGATATATCAGAATTAGGGGAATTATAAGCCTGGAACTCTGGAAAAGACTTCATGAGGACATTGAAGACATGAGTGTCATCCTTGTCATTCTTGTCTGCCTATTCTAAAATATATCCCATGATGACAAACTCAAATTCCCAAGTCATGTATTGTCTTCATTTAAAAAATCTGTACTCTTATCAAACCTAAATTTTTCTTGTTGAATCTTAAGCTCATCACTTCTTGTTTATCTTCCCTTGCACCTTGTCTACACCTTGTGTGTCCAAGCTTACAAAAATTCTGAGCTGTTCAAAGCAGTTTTGAAAACCACTGTCTCCCAAAGGAAGTTTCAACTTCAGTTGTGTACTACTGTCTAGGAAGATATGGCTAAAAGAATCTGATTTTCACTTTGTTCTTTGAGTACTTTTTGGTTTATCCTGATTTTCTTAGTAGAAGGCATCTCTAGAGGAAGCTCTGATATTCTCCAGCTGTGGAGGAGTTTGTCCTCCCTGGTGTCTCAAAGAGCAGCCACCCACAGCACAGCGAAAAGTTGCTCTTGGGGTGAGGGAATGGTGCTTTAATCCCCTCCCATTTACCAGCAGTAATTTCTGAACACCTGCTTTCACTAAGGACCTCAGCAGGCAAGTCTATCTCACATCATGTCCAACATAAAAGCTTTTGTCTTTAGAATTTGAAAGGACTTCAGACATTGTGTCTGCTTGTGGTGAGAGCACTTACCTAGAAACCACCACAGTGAAATTCAAAGTGAATACCAACCCATCTGCCAGTCCATGTCCCGTCTACATATAATAAATGAGTTCACGTCCAGATTTGTTGAGAAATTTCAAGTATGTCCACATCAAATTTTATGCCATTTCAGACAGGATTTTTTTCATTCTACCAGCTTCATTTCTAAAAATGCTTTTTCATTGCTTGACGGGTTTTCTTTTTTTCTTTTTTCTTTTTTTTTCATTTTCCATCTAATAACATTACTGAAAAGTGATGTGAAATAGATAAATCTGTCAGTTTCCTCTTTCATTCTCAGACTCACACACATATGAACGAGAGAGTGTGCACGAAGCGAGGAGATGGCAAGAAAATTTAGAAAATCATGCGCATGCCCTCTTTACTTCTGCAGAGAATGAAAACCTAATGTCCTGGAATACCAGAGTACTGCAAGACTTGCAAAGCTGGCACGTTGCTGCCAAAAACATGTTGTCATTTGTGGCTTCTCACTCTTCCTTGACCACAAGAGAGCCTGGAGACAGGAATCCACCACCGAGGGTTTGAAAAGTTGCATTAGGTTATTGAGCAACTGGATTCATGAAACTCTCCTTGTTATCCTATTTGTGGTGTCTCTCAGCTTTGTAACCCATAGCCAGTTTCTGACTGCATTTTTACCTAGTATATTGTACATTTTCACACTAGATGGTCTGGTTTCTGTGTTATCCCAGACACAAATTAGCTGGGAAAAATGTGTATGACATACACACGTATATACACATCCCTCTGTGCTCCAAGAGCTTTAGGTCACAAAGGCAAGTAAGAAATTAGTAAAAGCCACAGTTTAGGTAGCTTTTGCAATCTCAGTTTTCTTTTCATGTGCAGGAGGTCTATAGAGGTATTTAAAAGACATGTATATGTGGTACTTGGGGACATCACTTAGTGGTGGGCTTGGCAGTGATGGGTTAACAGTTGGACTTGGTGATCTTAGAGGTCTTTTCCAACCTAAACAGTTCTATGATTCTATAATGTCTTGAATTATATGATCAGATCCTATCTCTTCCAAACCATCTTGACCTCTTCCAGTGCTCAGGATCAGTAATCTTGAGGGCAAGTGAGAAGTGTAGAGACTCAGGAGATGGTGTATGGCAGTACCACAACTCCTGTGAGGATGTGGGAAAATGGAGTAGGGGACTCTAGGGGGAGAAAAGAGTGGTGTAAGAGGCCCCATCTGCTTTTTTTTCGGAGATTCCTGCTCTTGGTGCTGTTAACACATGTACTTACATCTCCCCCAGTAATTGGAATTACCTCTTTCGCTTCAGCTGACAACGGATAAAGCTTGCACAGAAAGTTCATTTTTCCTTTAAAAACTATATAAATTGCCAACTTCAGTAATTGTGGGAAAAGTCTTAAAAGACAACCTCAGCAATGACCGGGTCAAGCCCTGTGTTTGAGGGTCTGTCTTTTCCCTTGCCCTACTTATACCCATCTCCCACACAGATGGTGTCTCACCCATCTCCCTCCCCAGCAAGCTCCCTCATGCTGCTCAGCTCCAGCAGGAGGAGCAATGGGAGCACACGAAAGGCATCCCCCATCTCCCCCAGCATTAACAGCACCCCTTCCACAGCCAAGAGCAGCAAATTATCTGGAAACTCATATTTGGCTCAGGGCTGGAGGAAACTCCAAAGCTGTTAAACTTGAAAAAAAGTCTCTGTGGAGTGTGTGCGACCTCAGAGTTCCCAAAGGCTCATTTCGTAGGATAATTTCGTCGGGTAATTTCACCGGAGAAGGTTTTCGCAGGAAAAGGCATGTCTCTGACAGTAGGATAAGCCCCTTGCTGAATTCCAAATCCCTGCTCTGGAGAGGAGGGACAGTGGAATTTTTTAATGAAACACCTACTTGGGTTTTGTTGTGTTTTATACCATGAGACAATGGAAATTTTGTTTTTTCTTGGGCTCTGTTTTGAAAACAGGTGAACCACATTTGTAAAATTTCAGCCCAAATGATTAAATTTAAAAGATATGAAGATCTATAAAAGGAATGTCATAGTGGGAGGACTTCCCTCACTGTAGGCCAGGATATGAAAGCCACAAAGAGGACAATGTCCCCTGAATAAAGGTATAGAGCCGAGAGTTCATGCAGTTATTCTGCGGGTGAAGGACTGGGCTCCTGCCAGCTTCCCAGTGCTGTCACAGAGGATATATGCCACCCCAAGTGTGTTAAAGGAGTGTTGCAGTTTCCTTAGTCACCTGTCTTCCCCTCTAGCAAGCGTATTCCTGGGTGGATACAGGTGTACCCTTAAGAGGATTGGCGGCATTTGGGGATGCAGCACGGGTTAGGCTGTTTCTATTTAGCAGTGCCAGGAGGAAGGATTTGTGGCAAACTTAAAAGAAACAGCTGATGGTGCCTTGGAGGCATCTTCAAGGTTAGGTGGGAGGTAATTCAGGGATTTGGATTACATAGAAACTTAGAATGGTAGTGAGAACAAGTTAAGCACCCAAGACTTTTTGTGTCTCCTGCTGCCAACAGCTGTGCACTGGAGGATATTGTTAAAAATCATAGAATTACAGAATGGTTTGGGTTGGAAGGCACCTTAAAAACCATATCGTTCCAACCCCTCTGCCATGGACTGGGACAACTTCCACTAGACCAAGTTGCTCAGAGCCCCATCCAAACTGGCTTTGAACACCTCCAGGGATGGGGCAGCCACAGCCACTCTGGGCAACCTGTGCCAGAGTCTCACCACCCTCACAGTAAAGAATTTCTTCCTAACATTTAATCTAAATCTCCACTCTTTTAGTTTAAAACCATTTCTCCTGTTGTCTTGCTATCTGCCTGTTTAAAAACCCTCTTTCCCTCTTTTCAATAAACCCCTTTTAAAAGTGGGACATTTGAACTGGAAACCACTCTTAACAAAGCCCAGAGAAAGGTCTTGAAATCTTTAGAGAAAGCCGAGCTGTCAGAAAGCAAGAACAAACACTGGTGTTGTCCTCCTGCATTTCCAGCGGTGCATTTCAAAGAGGGAGCAGTGCCATGGAGATGCCATGTCCACCCACACCCCTGGCACCAAGCATGACAAGAGACCTGTGCATCCGTGATGGATGGTGATCCAAAGGGCACAGCCCTCACCCTTTAGCAAGGACACTGCTAATCACCTAGATGGCCACAGAGGCAGAGGGCAGCAGGTCATCCATAACCCAGAGATTCCTGAGGCTGGAAAGGGGCTGACAGGGCTGAGGTTGAAGATCACCCTGCGACTCTCCTGCTCCCCTTCACGGGGAAAACAGCAAGACTGGCTTGGAACAAGCCACTGTGAAATGGCAGAACATTCTTGTGGTTGGCCCCATTATAATTTGCTTTTGGAAATATTTTGGACAGCTCTCTTCTTTGTCGGGCAGGGGAGGAGGAAGTGTCTGAACCTTTAAACCCAGTGTGTCTGGCTCTGTTCCTACTTACTGCTATGGGAAAGGGTGAAGGCAACACTTGAGCTTAGAAGAAGAGTAGGGCTGGTTGAGCATTTATTGCTTTTATTAATTGAAATGTCAAAATGGTTTATGCCAGTGTGTTTTGTTTCCCTATTTCAGTGTCTCTAAAGAACAAGACTTTTTGGGACAGTTGGACAATTTAGAAGAAGCAAATTGACCTCACAAATAATATTGCTGCATTAAAAAAAAATCTATCCTTCTTTCTCTTCACCTGATTTTTTCATCTCATACAACTTTAGACATAGAATAATATTCCAATAGCAACAAATTATTTTCCTTTTAGCAGTCAGCCTGTATCCTGTATAGCATACTTACAAGATATATACATACAGATATCATACATAGAATATTGAAAGGGCATTGGGGTAGATAAAGACATGAATATAGAATCTGCTGGTCCAAAGCATGGATTTATCACCACCGAGAAAGCAGTCTGGTGTGCTGGGTGTGCACAACCTTGTGAGTCCTAACGCCAGAAATTTCACCTCTCTGCCTCGAATAATTATCCTATAAACTGGAGTTAATTTTACTTGTCACTTTGTAAAACACTTTGAGGAATATTGGCCAAAATTACCATCTAGGAAAAAAGTGTTATTAATATTATTAGGACTGATGATACAAAGTTAAGCTGTTCCAATTCTATCCAGTGGCCAAACACACGCTCCAGTTTTACAAATTACAGTGTGGGCTATCCAATTTCATGAGCACACTTGCCACTTGGTGCCACAGTTATACACTTTATACCTCTGGCTCCACAGTTAACATGAACTGAGTATAATCACCATAGAATTTATGTCAATTTTGTGGAAATGTTATGATTATTCACAGCTGAGACTTCAAAGACATCTTAAAGCACTTCACAGCCATAGAGTTTCCTGTCATGAGTCTCTTGGGATCTACCTGCTGCACTTGCCACCGAGCCTGGAAATCTGCCCATCGAGCTTCAACCTGCGACCTCACAGGGAGCCCAGCTCCTGCATTTATGGGAGGGAGCCTGGGACAGGAATATTCTCCTTTGCTTCCATTAATTGGCTCAAGAATTAAACTTTCTGTGTCTGTGCAGAGATGGACAGGAGATTGTCCATAGCTGAAACAGAAAAAAGGAGGTTCTCCAGATTATCTCCCTAGGATTGTATTTTATACAATAATGTAAACAAGCACCTAACCTCTGTTAAACTTCTGCACTGAAACTCAGTCTGTGTCAGGTGCTCACCAGGTCACTCCCTTGGTCTGTGCTGGCTGGTTACTGCACAGTGTTCCTGATAAGCACTGTAGGCAATGATACATTGGGGCTTTTGGGAATGAGAGAGGACACATGGAGGAACAAGCTGTGCCGCTTGTTCTTAGGACCAGAGAACGAGCCTGACCCCTTTTAATTTATTTTAGTAAATGTAGCTGTTCTGAGCAGGATCCTTTGGCCTCTCTGGTAATGTAAATCTTTAAGAAGTCATTTCCAGGATGGGAAATTTAGCAAATAGTTAAAAATTAACTAACTGAAAGCAATACAGATAATTGTCTCTCATGTGGATGCCAGTCATGCTTTTATACCCAGAAGTATCATAGTTAAAATCTTGTCAATCACCCTTCCTAAAGTAACCAAAATATCTGCACACATACTCTTGAGATTGAACGAAAAACATTTTTGTTAATTTGTCAGCAGAAATGAGAGGGTTTACAATTATTATTAGAGATGTGGTGCTTAGGAACATAATTTCATGGTGGACTGAGCACTGCTGAGGTAATGGTTGGACTCAATGATCCTAGAGCCTTTTCCAACATTAATGATTCCATGATTTTATAAAAGCCAAAAAAAAAAAAACCTCTTGCTTTTTTCAACAGGTATCCACCGGATAAGAAAAACAAAGGCAGTGCACATAAGACAATGTACCATGTAACATATATAATTTAAGTAAAACACTGTGTTTGAACAGTAACTGTCTGCTTTTGACACCATTTTACTACATATATGAGAAAAAAATAATTGTGAGGTTCTCTTCTGTGAGAAATCGTTTAATGTCCCAAAATAACTCTTTTTTTTCTTTTCCATGGTGAGGAAATGAGAGATCTGAGTCAAAAATCAAGGTCTTGTTATGCTACACATTGTACAGAAAGAGAGGAAGAAGCAGGCTCTGACGCTAAAAGATAACTGCCTGGAGAGATGAGATTACAGGCACTAAAATGCATGTACTGTTTTCCTTACGTTATAAAAGAGGAACTAAGAGTTACATGCATCATGCAGAGGTTTGAATATCAGTTTTATCTGAGATGAGAAATTTCCAGCTTGGAAAAAAATCCGTTCCTGTGATTATGAGCCTCTGTACCCTCTGCAGCATCATCTGCTCTTGCACTGGAAGGTAGAGGGATGGAAATGGCCTTGTGGTTGTACCCAGTCACACTGACAGTTTGATCCAAAAATGGACACTGTCAGGGTTGTCATCTTGTGGGTTTGAGTTTGACACCAAGTTCTGGTCCAGCACTTCAGCTTTCACCTCTCTGTGATGGAGAGAGAAGTAAGCACTGTGCTGGGCTCCATTTCCTTCTTTCCTTCCAAAAGGTTTGCTCAGTGCTCTCTGCTCTCAGCAGCTGCTCTCTGGCACTTGTAAACAGAAGGGTGCTGCTCCGGAAACGAAATGGAACAACCACCTTCTGGCCTGAAATCTGTGTGAAAATGGAGCTCCAACTCAGCAGACATTGCACTCCGCCTCCACTCAGAGGGAGCTCATCTGCAGCACCGAGGTCTGAGCCCCGCGAGTGCCAGACAAGTCCTGCGTACCTGACACATCATGGTGCAACTCAGGAACCTCCACACCGGAAAGCCAAGATACAAGTTGTAATATCTCATATCCGCTGTGGGTTGGGAGAAAGAGGACCTGAAACTCAGGCACGCCAGGGGCTTGCACAGGCCACACACCATTCTCCGAGCCAAATTTTGCTCCTCACGCATCACTGGGAATTTTGCAGAAGAATTAAGGTTTGGTGTTAAGCCAATAAAATTTCTACCTTGTGTCAGGTCTTCAGCTGCATTTTTTTCCCCCTTTTTGAGCAGTGAAATGGCATCTAATGTGTTTGCAGCTAAATATGGTTGCAAGATTAGGTAAGCATGATAATACAGGGTTAGGGAAAGGCACTGACCACAACTCAAAGCACAAGTCAAAGTGTATGAGAATGCAGATGTTTGGGGGTTAGGTTTATGAGAAATAAAGATCTGAATGATGCTGTGCTTGCGAGTCCTGGGCCTTGTGTTTTCTTAATGCCAGGAGTGATTTATTTCTTGTAAACAGCTTTGCTCAATTGGGGCATCCAGTTACTACAGACCTTGTTTGGTATAAAAACTAGCGGCATAGAAAAATATTGCTCCAGCAAGGTTTAACTGGTTGTCAGCCCAAACATGTGGCTGAACATGAATTCCACTGCTTGAAATATCCTCCAGTCGCTCAGCAACATCTTAATGTCAAGAAGAGATTATAGTCAGCATTCCCGTTGAGCCGTGACTCAGAGGTACTGTATGGAAAGAGGACATTTCCAGCAAAAGCATGATATGGAAACTAAACACAGAAGTGCTGGAAATCTTCCCTCCCATAGAAAGAAAGAAATGTGAAAGGCTAGCTCTTCTGAAGTGGAAGTTTGGCTGCTGTTTGGAACATTATGAAAATATACATTACATGCCTGGTTCCTCATATATAACTGTGTCTCATAGCATGTTTCATCACCCACCGTTGCCTTTCCTTTTTTCAATTCCAAAAAGAACTCAGGAAGAAACCCTTCTTCTCAACAAAAATAAGTTCAAAACCTTGGAAAAGTGACATTTTTGCAGGAACTCTGATAACTTGAAATGGTGTCATTTTGCTTGTGTTGCATAAAAGCTGGCTATTAACATACCTTAGATAGTTTGAGAGGTATGGAAATGTTTAAAAAAAGCCCACCATGGACCGAAAAGATTGACCTCAGT
This sequence comes from Acropternis orthonyx, assembly GCA_035583155.1. Classification (NCBI taxonomy): domain Eukaryota; kingdom Metazoa; phylum Chordata; class Aves; order Passeriformes; family Rhinocryptidae; genus Acropternis; species Acropternis orthonyx. The sequence goes on from JAWWEU010000111.1 coordinate 111,232,926, forward strand.
GAAATTTACATTAAAAAACCCAAGGAGACACTTAAATATTCATAGTTTCCATTTCTAATCTTTCTCCCTGTAAGTTTCCTGGCATATAATTCTCAACTCTGTTTGTGAGATGCCCAGCACCCTGAGGTCAGATGCATATTTCTTGTTGGGATCCAGACTGGTTATTTTAAATTTTCTGATCCTGTACAGTCTCGCACACAAGAGTAACTATAAAATGATTGGGACTATATGCAATTTTAAAGCCATCCACATAACCATGTATATATATTTTTATATATATATTTATATATATACATTGGTTGCAGGATCATATGATATAGAATCTAAAGGAGACAAAAAAAGTAATGTAATGTAATATATGTAATATATATGTAATATGTAATATGTTAAGCTTCAAAATGTGATCAGTGCCATGAAATGCAGTTGGAGGCCAGTCAGTAGTGATTTGCACCAGGGGTTTATACTGGAGCAAAGTGTTTAATATCTGATCTAGTGACCTGGCTGATGGAACAGAGAGGGCCGTCAGCAAATTTGCAGATGACACAAAAACTGAAGGAGTGGCTGATAGACCAGATGGATGTGCTGCTATTCAGATGGACCCCAGCAGGGAGAAGAAATGGACCATCCCACCATCCTCATGACGTTCAGCATAGGGAAATGCCAAGCCCTGCCCCTGGGTAGGAACAACCCCAGGCCACCTGGGTGGAAAGGAGCTTTGAAGATCTATGGTTCTGGTGGATTTTTCAGCCTGGGGAAGAAAAGACTTGGAGGGATCTTACCACTGTGTATAGATACTTGGTTGAAGGGCATAGGGGGAAAGAAGATGGAGCCAGACTCACCTCAGTGAGTCGAGCCCCATAAATGAGGAAAAGGCAGTGAGAACAAACTGCAAGACAGCAAATATTCCACATAAACATAAGATAAACCCTTTTCACTGGGTGAGTGGTCATACACAGGAAGAGGTTGCCCAGTGAGGTTGTGGAGTCTTAATTTTTGGACATATCCAAAACCCCACTGGGCACAGCCTTGCACAACCCGCTGCAGGTGACCCTGCTCCAAGTAGGGGCTTGGATTGGGCAATTTCCAGAGGTCCCTTCAAGACCCAACAGTTCTGTGATTTTGCAATTCTGTTGAAGAGAACACAATTATTTGGATTTATCAGATTAATTATTTCCATAGTTGCTTAACTTCATTAAAACCCATAAAAGTTTCTAGAGAAATTAAATTATGGCACTTGTTTGAGAATAAATTTGCTCTGCTCATACATAGGTTGCTTTAAAATCAATCAGTTGTTTTAGGTTCTCAGTTATATTTGGTAATCTTATCTAAAAATAATGAATTTCACAGGTTCATTTTTCAGTTTGTAATAAAGGTCTTTCCTCTCAGATGTTAGAAAACACTTTGTTTTCCATTTGTTTTGTTCTTTTAGTTCCCTCACTATGAGGAAGAGTACATAGAAAATCTTTGTTTTGACTTTTACATCAAATATCTTCTCAAAAAATAATACCTGTGTGAAACCAGCATGTGATAAATTTCACTAGCATTGGAATAAAAGTTGAAAAAGACAGTGTGAAGCAGTCAAAAGTATTATGCATGGAGTACCCAGTCAACAACCTTTTGCTGAAAGGGTTGTCTATTAGTAATTTCTTCAGTATTTTTCTCTTCACTTGACAATTTTCCAATTTTCTAAGTGCAGTGATTCAGTTCCTAGCAGAGAATGGCCTGGGTCCAGTTATGACACTGGCCTTAGAAATCATTTGCAATGAGAATCTGAGCTGGATTTCACAACCAAGAACAAAGTTTATGGGTGTTCAAATCCTGAGTTGGATATGAATTTTGTGGTTGGGGTGGTCTGAAATATTTGCTGTTTTTGTTGCAGAAGACCTGGACCTCACTGTTCTCTCTACATAAATGACATTAAAAGTGGTTTATTCTGTTAAAAAGCCAACAGTCTCAAAAAAAAAGCCTCTGCTTTTCTGCATTCAAAAGACAACCATCCATCAGAAAAGCCTGAAAGTGTCCATCTCTTAGTGGTGGACACTAAGAGGTGCAGTGGGAGGTTTATGGTGTCTGGAGCTGGAATAAATCATCCAGTGGGATAGAGCTGACCAGTGGCCACCAACTGGATGAGAATAAGCCAACAGAGAATCTTGGAGTAAAAACCATTGAGGCATTGCTGGTCAGTGTAAGGGCTCGAATAAGATTTTTTTTTTTTTTTTTCAAATTGTCATCTTTAGACAGTACAGTAAAGGTGGTGTTTAAGAAGGGGACCAAAGTAATGAAAACAGGGAAGGTTTAGAGACATTTACTGAAAACTTCCAAACTTGAGGGGCAGCCTGGAAAAAGGTGTGAATGTATTAGAAAAAAATAGCAAATGGACAACAAAGACTAAATTCAAAGGCAGCTCAGAGCCTCTAGTTCCTACCAGGCACAAAGGTACATCGAAATGATGCTGACTCTTGGATAACTGTAATTTGATTTCTTCAGCTGCAGTTCTGAGGAGAATCCAGGCTCTGGTTACTGTACCACTAAGGATCCTATTACTGCTGGCGTAAACAGGAACCTCTTCCAAATGCAGATAAGCAGCAAAGGATGTAATATTAAATTATTCTGCCAGTCTAGAGATGACCTTTAGCAACAGGCTCAAGGCCACATGTGCATGGCAATGCAGTGAGGTATATCTCACTACTGCTTTCATGGTAGGCTAGGAGGGGCTTTGGTCCTCAGAGCTGTCAACTGGATATCTTTCCTGAACACTACATTTGTTTTAAGTAGCAAATATTGCTGGGATGATGTGTGCACTTAGCCTTGATGAAGTCATTAATGTGGTTTCCAGCATACTGTTCATAAAATTCATGGCTGCACTTAATTGCTACCATGTTCCACCTCCTCACATATTCTTATATTAGTAAGAAAAAATGCTGAAAGCCCTACTAAACTACACACAGAAGAGGAATGCTTGAACTGCTGTTAGCTGGTCACATCACCACAGATATGCAGGCCAGTTGTCAAACAGAGGATTATGTGTCACTTCAGGCACTGAGGAACAGCAAGGCCAGTGAGGTGGCTCAGGCCCAGTTCTCCTGACCGAAATGCCACCAGCAGACACACATTGCTGGGTGAGATGAGTGGGTGGGGAGAGGAGGGGGAGTGCAGTTTATTTACTGTTAGAGTTATGTCACCTTTTGGGTGTTGGGTGGCACTTCACTCCCACAGTGCTGAGCTGGCGACTCACTGAAGGACACAACTCCGATGTTCTCTTAGGAAAAGGCAACGTGGTCCCACCAGCAAAGGGTTTTCTTCCTGAGAATTCCTATGTGGGGTTCCTGAACTTATATCTCTACAAAGGCCTAGGACAATGCCTGGTTTCGGTTCAACCAGCTTAATCTGGGGCTGTTTTGTGTTTTTTTGGGTTTTTTTGGTTTGTTTTTTTTTTTTTTTTTTTGGAAGAAGGCGAAAAGGATGATAATCACCTGTTGGGTGTATCAAACAATTCCAGGTATCTTAAGTAAGTTTTTGCATTTGGCTTGCTAGAGATTTAAAGAGTTGTATTTATCTCACTTTAGCTTTTTTTTAAAGCTAATTTTCTTGTCTAAACAACTCGTTCAGTCTCTTTGTATGGTTAACACCTTCAGGGTTCATTAATTCCCCCTATTCAGGAATATTTTACCCCTCAGTAATCTTTCTCTGCTCTTAAAGGTAATGATTCTGTGATTCTAATCCCTCTCTGATCTTTTCCTCCTGAGTTCAGAAGGAATCCCAATGACTTGCCTAGGTTAGGTCACTAATTTTTGGAGAGCCAAAATCAAGGTAAGTCCCACTACCTGTGATTGAATCTCAGCACCCCCAGCTGCACTCAGGCTCCAACTAGCACATGCCAGGAGGGGCTGTGCTGTTCAGGGTGGCAGTGCCTTGCACTTGCATTGCTGTTTCTGAGACTCCAGGGAAATTTTAAGTAATGACTCTTCACAGATCATCATTTCAAGGGCACTGCCTTGATACTCATACCCAAAGAGAACAAGATCTTTTGCTGTGTAGGCATATCACAATGTAGTGAGGTCAGTGGAGTTACACCAAACAGGCATCCAACCTCGAGTATCCAATTTATGTGAACACACAGGTTGCTGGAGGACACTGTCAGGGAGCCAGGGTCCTCCTCCAGCTGGGTGAGGTGGCTTGTGCTGCAGAGCGGACCAATGGCTGCACAACCCAAACTACTGTGGTGGCTTTGCTTTGAGCAAGTCTTTCATACTGGCCTGGGGTTTTGGCTCTGAGGATGGCCCAGTGCTCAATGACTTGGGAACTTGCCACTCTCTGCTGCAGAAACTGTTTGGACCACTACTCCAGTTTGTCTTGGGAACCATCTGGCTCTGTATAACACCTCTAGACAAGACTGAAAACATACTTTCCCACTTGATGCTGTGGGTGAAACAAGCTGCAAGCAGAGCATAACTACCCTGGGCAAGATTTAACCAGAAGATGGTGAATGAAACCTTCAATTTGAACCCTCCTGGCTGTAGCAGAACCAGAAAAAAAACCCCTTTGTTCCCATCTCCCTCCAGAAACTGACATTCAAAGCTTAGCAAGAGGCATTGACAAAATATTTGAGGGCTAAACATATCACCATCTGGAATGGGATTGCCAGAAAGAGAGCGAGAGAAAGACTCCTTTTTCACATGTAACTTGTTTAATAAAAATAAAATTCCTCTTGAGTTTCTGACATGGGACTGTAACCACTCCACCTTAACTCGCTTTGTCATGCTCAGATCTATGAAGTAAGAGGAAATTATGGAAATTCATCATGTCTGGGTTCTCAGGATTGATTATGACTCGCTGCTTTTATCTTCCAAACAGTCACTAAATCTAATTGCCTTGTTGTAATGGATTAACCCCTGTGGTCCACAGTAGCATTTATATTGTGTTCAAAGAGACTGTTACAGAGTTAGGGTACGTTTTTTCAGGAATATACTTTCATAACATGTAGGCGTTCTTTGGGCATAACTCACCCTTTGTGGGTCTTGGGGGTCTAATTGGCTCATTGTGCTGCCTTTCTGCAGGGGATGAATTTCACATCACTTTGGGAGCCAGTATAGATGGGTCAAAGGGCCTTCCACAGCATAACCATTGCTTTTAAATTACAATACAAGTAGATTTTGAAACCCTGTGTTCAAACATCAGCATCTGTATTGTAATCAAAAACAGTCCCTTTCTGATATTTGTGGGATTATTATTATTATTAGTCATTGTACCTTAGCCCCTGTGAAACCTGAACTCTAAGGTCAGGTCCCCAACTAGGAGCTGTATAAATACAGACCCTGTGTTAATAAAGTTCCCACCTAAGCTGTCTTATACCGTGTTTGCCAAGGGCTAAGGGCTGACACACAGACCCTCCTGGTGACTTGGAGGGTCCAGGTGACTCTCCAAGTGTTGGCAACAAGATCCTGTACTGCAGCAGTAGGTGTGAGGCAGATGTCTGTGTGCTCAGTGGGACAATCAGCACTCAAGGTATGCTGGCACCCCAAACCCTGACCAGAATCTTTGGAGATACAATAAGAGAACAATGCTTTAAGGAGGGGTGTGGAATGCAGTAAAATGAAAATAAAGTGAAAAATTCAGAGGAAAGAAGGACAGGATCTGCAAAGATGTCATGTGGGGTAGGGCTGCCAGTGTTAAAAGAGGAACATCATTGTCTGTACCAGAAATAGGGAAGGAGAGTGTTATGAGATAGAAAGGGAGCAAGAGAAATGGCACCAAAAAAATGAGAAAAGTGATGTTGCAGCTTTGAAAGCACTGGGGAGATCTGAGTTGGAGAAAGTTCAAGAAGAAAGGGAAACAAAAAGGATGATGGTGAGGCAAAAGTGAGGCAGGGGAAAACTGCATTGAAGGGTTTGATATTATTAGAAGGTAGGAGATAGCTAAAAAGTATTTAGCTAGAACATCAGCAAAGTTACAGGAAGATGTACTGGATAAGAGGGAAATCAGCCAAGTCTTGGGCTCACCAGGAGAGTCTCTGCACCCAACAGGGGTGATGGAGGGGCAGCTGGGGGTGAGTACCACATGTGGGAGGCAGGGCAGACCTGGGAAGTGAGGCGATACACAAAAGGGAAGGGTAGGAGTGAGGAAGTAGGGGCAGAACTGACCATCACCAAAGCAAAGACCAGCAACAGAAATGCTCAGGAGAGTATGGGCCAAGCTTGATGAAGCCCAGACTAATGGGTAGCCAGTTGGTTGAGCCGGAATCTGACAATGGATGTCAGGACGGAGGTCAGACATTGGGACAGGCTTTTGTAAAACACCCTATAAATGAGACTTGAATCAGGTTTGAGGCTCATAAAATGATTTCTAAAGGAATCATTTCAGATTCATTCTGAAGTGAACAGGAAGCAGTTGTGATCGGGGCTCCACAGTCAGTAAATCTAATCTAACACATTTCCTTTTTCCATCACAGAAGACACAATCACAATCTCAAATCAGTATAACTGAATGTTTAATAGCTTCAAGCAAAACAATAGAGCAGGTGAACAAATGTCTTTAAATTGCTTGCTTTATAGAAGGGTAAATTGTTTGATACATTTTTGTGGGTGCACAATTGCCAATATTATTAGTTTTATTTGACTTTTTACAATGTACTTTTAATTAAAATGATTAGGGAAATTCTTGTCTCAACCATTAAAAAATAATTGCTTTTAAAGTTCTCATTCACTCCCAAGTTGGTTTTATATCCTGATTGTCATACTGATAAGTGCTCACATTAATTGCTTCCCAAAAATCGTCATTGGAAAATGAAATCTGTTTAAAGTTTGTTGAATGAAAATACTTTATAATTACAGAAATTGCTATGAAGTACTTTCCCACTGTCTGTACAGCCTGAACAGTACAGTTTAGGTCATGCTGAAATGGCTCAAGATGAACTTTTGTTTCACCCCTGAATTTAGTACAATGGTTTCCAGAGGTTAGTTCAGGAGACTGAATTGCTGATCACTCACTTGACGTCTTCTGACCCATCTTAAACTCCAATATTTTCCCACTGTAGCAAGTCACAAGGATTCACACTAGCAGGCTGAGATTCCTGTGTCTAGGGATACATTATTACTGTGGGTAAAACCATGACATCTTTGCAAACAACAAACCTTTCTTATCTGGGATGAGCTTAAGTGTACTGCTCAGAATCTGTATTGCAGAATAATTTATAGCAGTTCATTGGGACACAAGCTGATACAGAGAAGGAAAACAACATTTTTACATTTTTATACACAGTTTTTTTGCAAGGAGCTGTAGCCTGGGTTAACTGTTTCACTGCCTTTTAAGGCAACTTGTTAATGAATGTAGACCGCAGAAATTTGCCTGTTAAGAAGGTAAATTCAGTGCTGCTTTCCCCCATGCATGCATTTTTTTGCAGGCTATGGCACTTCTGGATGTTTCTGTGGCGTGCTTCAGCATCCATGTTTTGAATATCAGTGTCACCTTGGTTTCAATTCTACCTAGTGGTGATGAGCTCCCCAAGTGAATTGTGTGTAGAGGTTTTTGAGATGGTGTTAGCAATGCTTGAGAAGTCTGCAATGCTGGGGTTGTGGCTTCTCCATGGCCTCCCTAGAGATTGCCCAGAGCCCTGTTACAGAACTTTCAGGTTTGCTTCCGCAGTGAAGGTGTTCACAGTGAAGACAAGTGCACTTATGCAAACCCACCAGCCCAAGGACCTGACCTTCTCCTTGGCGAGTGGCCACGATGTTGTTCCATGAGTCTCTGTGTGTGTGTGTGTGTGTGTTGTGTAAAAGTATATGGTAAGCAAGTAATTCAAATGTTTAAAAGGTCGTTGAT